>JARFIX010000147.1:0-516085 GCA_036346125.1 Lycocerus yunnanus | reverse complement strand
ACGAAAGTTGTATGATAGCGAGGGGACAGAATATGGCATAATTGTTTTCTTAATTTATTGACCTTTTCAAGGTCATTTGAAGGTCAACTTTGGTTTTTAAATGGCACCTTAATTTTTTAGCAGATTCATATTTTCATAAAAATAAACAACTTTTGTAGGAAAAATTTTTTATCCCACATTAGGATTTTCGAGTAAAATGCGTTGAAACAAAATAAAACATGTAACAATAATTGCAGAAATTTTAATTTTGCCACACTAGCCGCTTGATTGACCGTGGCTGTTATTAACGGTCAGCTAACTCATATACATTTAAGTATTTAGTCGGTATGCGAGGGGTGGTTCGTAATGCATTGCTCAGCATGAGGAAAAATGATGTTAATAGGGCGCCAGCTAAAGTAAATAAAACGTATAAGAAGGAAGAGTTGTTTAATTTAACAAAAGCAAAGATAGTAAACAGTTGGTGTGACATTTATTTTCAATTCCTTATCAGAACAAACACATAATGAAAATAAAAAACAAAGCAAGTAACATTAGCAAGTAGCTGAGGCTACAGGCTAAAATAATAAAAACAAAGGGTTAAGTAAGTTTACCTGAGGGTAAACTTCTTAAAGCAAAATACAATCACACCAGCTGAAGGCTAGTGATGGTTCAAGTCGACTCCCATTACTATGAATTGTTCAACAATTGAATTCTTGTTGTGAATATCGTTGACGTTAAATCAAAAGTCCCACCTAAAGCGCAGTCAAAACACACATCCCCGAATCTTTACTGACATAGCTCACTTACCTAGAGACTTCCAAAATGATGGATCGAATCTTTAAAATACCTTCCATTTCGGGTTACCTTCAATTTCCGAGTAAATCACGTCATCGTCCTACATCAGGTTATCTCCGGAAGTTTACTAAAATCAAATAAAGACACAAGAATGGATTAAACATAACTTCAGGTCGACAACGTCAACCACCAATGTTGAAAATTGATTAACAAACTATACAAATTCATAGCAATGGCTCGTTACAACGCTTCGTCCAACTTCAAACGGAGGGAAAAATAAACGGAAGGAACCGCTGCCATCGTGGAAAAAAATAAAGGCCTGCCAAAGGACAACTGGCATCTTGACAGGAGCATAACAGAAGCTCTCACAAATCTTCAATAATACCATCGTCCCAAAATAATGCAAGGACCCCATTATCAAAAAAAAACGCAACAGTCTAAAATCCAAGGAAATATGAAAATAATTTTCCTAAACCAGCTCCAATGTAGAAGTAAATTGACGAAGGTCGACTTTGACCTGGCATTAAAACCCACTGTGATATGGAGGATGAAATAATCACAGTAGGTTGAAACACGAAAATTTGCCCCAAAATTTAAAAAATATATGCGTGCTCTTTAGGTCTTAGTTGAGCACTGCTTATTATCAATTAGCGAGCTTATCTCAGAGGAAAACATAGTGCCAAGTTTTCTCTCACCTTATTACATGTAAACTTGACAAAACTCAAGGGGACTAAACTTAACAGGAATGGCGGAAGTTACAAATTCCTGTTATAAACATTATTATCAACTAACCATTATTAATCAAAATTTAATATTTACATGTTTTAGAAGGCTATTTATTAGTATTAAACAGTAAAAAAAATGTTTGTAAGCGAATGTTTTCATAACAAGTTTTCAAAATGTTCCCCATTTACAGCTAAACAATGATACAGCCTTTGTTGAAACTCGTTTCTAACATTTTTAAAAGTTTCTTTCGTAATATTTTTGCAAGCTACTGTGATTCAAAATTTTAACTCTTCAATATTAGCTGGTATTGTATTATAAATTACAGATTTTAAATGTCCCATAAAAAGAAAACAAAAGGAGTTAAGTCAGGGGACCTAGCTAGCCATTCTATCGGTCTTCGTCTGCCGATCCACTGCCCTGGAAATTTATCATCTAACCAGTTTCGAACAGGAATAGTATAGTGAGGAGGTGCGCATCTTGTTGAAAATGCAAAACAGTTTCATCGAGCTCCAGGTGTCCTTCTTCGTCACTTTGACTTTCTAACGCATCAACTATTAAAGGATAGATTGTATCTTCAAGCATTTCTAGATATTTTTGACCTGTTAAATTTCCATCAATAAATAATGGTCCAATAATTGTATCATCAAGTATACCAGCCCACACGTTTACCTTCTGCGGCCACTGTGTATGTCCATCAGTAAACACATGAGGATTTTCATCACACCAATATCGACAGTTGTGTTTATTGACAAATCCATTAAAAAAAAGGTTGACTCATCAGAAAAACAAGTCGGTTTCAAAGCATCTTACTCAAAAATCCTAATGTGGGATAAAAAATTTTCTAACAAAAGTTGTTTATTTTTCATGCAAAATATGAATCTGCTAAAAAATTAAGGTGCCATTTAAAACCAAAGTTGACCTTCAAATGACCTTGAAAAGGTCAATAAATTAAGAAAACAATTATGCCATATTCTGTCCCCCTCGCTATCATACAACTTTCGTTCGAAACATTTTTTCATCTGACTTTTGGTTTTGAGATATTAATTTTCAGCCATCTAGTGCTGAAAATTTCAACACAGTTATATTTATTTCGTTTGTCTTTCTGATTGATTCTCAATCAGATTGAGTTAGACACAAAGGTCATTTTAAATTTTCTGAAATTTAATTGTACAATATAAACTGTTTAGCGCAAAAAGTTTGAGGGTAAAAAGTGGACCCTCGAAAGGTACTTTCCCATTTACGTAGTAAAGGAAAGTGTTGTAATCGAGTAAAAAAAAGTTTAGAGTTAACATTTTTACTATGGTCTATGAGTCCATAGAAGTCGTTTAAGACAATTTTGGAATAATGTCCGGAAGTGCGCGTGTATGTGTGTGACCGTTTTTTTCGTCCACAATTTCGGACAAACGCATACACCGATTGACTTGAAATTTGACACAATTTGGTTGGAAATCACCGTCTAAAGAGCTGATTAGATTTTGGTTGAAATCCATTAGATTAGAATTATCCGCAATCACTGATTGCTCGCCATTTTGCCACTTTGCAAAAACCCATATTTCTTAATAATCGTGTATACTTCTCTAGCAAAACTATTGAAAATTAGGAAAAACATTTTAATTTTTATCCAATTCCGATCCAAATCAGTTATGTTTTCGCTCGAGGAATGCCTAAAAATGCGCTTTACTGTAATTTTGTATTATTTTATTTTCGTAACAATTTTTTTGTATACTTCAATACATGCAGAACAAATCCTTCACATCTCATTTTAATTGCTTTCTTAATATTCTCAAATAAAATTCCCAAAAAGTAGCATTTTCAGTGTATCAATTTATTATATTTTGGTTTAAAATTTTGCGCGCTTATTAAAATTAATTTTTACATTAGGTTTGTTCGTTGGATGACTTTGGAACATTTCCAGATTACGTCACACTGACAGTTGTACAGAGGAATATTCGACAAACTCTTTTGAAACAACTTGTCCTTGATATAAATAACCTAACCTCAAAATATTTTGAAATTAAGTTGTTATGGTGGTGTCTAATGTGGATAAGTTGAGCTACAAGCTATCTGAATTAATTAGGGACGGGTACAATTCAGCGCAGACCTTATTTGGCGCAAGTTCAATTTGGCGCAAGTTCAATTTGGCGCGGACCCTATTTGGCGCGAGTGCAGTTTGGCGAAAACTCTATTTGAAGCGAGTACGGTTCGGCGCAACTACTCAGACCCGATTTGATGCAAGAACATTTCGGCGTGAATAGTTTATAATATTTTTAAGTTTTAAGGTCATCCAGTTTAAAATGAGGCGGTTTAAAATGAGTCAATGAAAATCTTACGTCAACTTTTTAATTCAGAGAATATACATTATTCAAACAAAATATTTTAGTTCTAAATTGTTTATTTAAGAGTTTCAAATTGACAACTTCAAATTGAAGTATAGTTAACAATTTGTGTTTTTTAGTTCTAAATTGTTTATTTGAAAATTTCAAATTGACAACTTCAAATTGAAGTATAGTTAACAATTTGTAATTTTTAGTTTTAAATTGTTTATTTGAGAATTTCAAATTAACAACTTCAAATTGAAGTATAGTTAACAATTTGTAATTTTAGTTCTAAATTGTTTATTTGAAAATTTCAAATTGACAACTTCAAATTGAAGTATAGTTAACAATTTGTAATTTTAGTGCTAAATTGTTTATTTGAGAATTTCAAATTAACAACTTCAAATTGAAGTATAGTTAACAATTTGTAATTTTAGTTCTAAATTGTTTATTTAAGAATTTCAAATTGACAACTTCAAATTGAAGTATAGTTAACAATTTGTAATTTTAGTTCTAAATTGTTTATTTGAGAATTTCAAATTGACAACTTCAAATTGAAGTATAGTTAACAATTTGTAATTTTAGTTCTAAATTGTTTATTTGAGAATTTCAAATTCACCACTTCAAATTGAAGTATAGTTAACAATTTGTAATTTTAGTTCTAAATTGTTTATTTGAGAATTTCAAATTGACAACTTCAAATTGTTTTATTACAAGATCGATTTGGGGCATACAGTGTAAAAGTTACTCGTCTCTGGAGTGGTAAAATTATTGGGTGAATCTTAAGTGAGGGGCAGTGGGGATCACACCACATTTTACCAGGGGGTTAACAAATTATAAACACTTTAAAATGAATCCGAGATTTGGCGTGATTGCGTTTGTCAAAACCGACTATTCTTTAAAATAAACCCTAGAACGGTCCAACTCGGCAAAATGTGGATGTTGATCCGACAGATATCAGGGAGCGACTAGTAGATCCCCACCAGTTATGACTGTCGACCCAACTAGAGCGCACAGACTGGTGGTAGAATGTATTCCATATTTGGCATAATATTACACGTACATGTATTTGTTATGAGAAATTGGTGATATTCAAATTTAAATTGTGGGCTTAATTATTAAAGGAACCACCAAATTTATCCTCACCTTAAAAGACTTCTAAAATAGCCTTCTTCCGTTTAGTGAAGGAAACGAAACCGTTTCTATAGAAAAGATGTATTTTCAAGTTCTGGAATCTTTATTCTAGACAATTTAATTAGTAATAAATTTAAATATTCAGGTTTTACTTTATCATATCTAATATGAGAAAGTATTGTTTTCGTGCAGAAAAAATTTGAGATTTTGATGGATTTACACTTTTGAGGTCTCCTGAGTAAAATAAGACCATTTCCAAAAATGTCTGTGTGTGTGTGTGTGTGTGTGTGATGTGTGTGTGTGTGGTCAAATTTTGTGTGCGACCTACAGCAAAACTAATAGGAATTTTCAAACAAAATTTTGGATTTTGTATCCTTATGTAGGGACTTAGTGCTGATTAGATTTTGGCTAAAATTGATTCACGGGAACTATTTTTTTTATTTTTAAATTTTATTATTTAATATTAGTTTTAATTAATATTTCAAAACTAATAAGAATTTCAAAACGAAATTTAGGATTTAGCATACTTATGTCGAGATTTAGAACTCGTTAAATTTTAGTTAAAATTGTTTTATGAAAACTATTGTTTTTTATTTTTTAAGTTTTATTATTTAATATTAGTCTTTATTTAATATTTTGAAAACTAACAGAATTTTCAAAACTAAAGTTGAAATTTGTTATGTTTATGGAAGAAATTAGAGCTGATTAAATTTTGGATAAAATTGGTTCATGGGAGCAATTTTTTAAATCTTTTATTTATTATTAGTTTTATTAAATATTTCAAAAACTAATGAGAATTTCAAAACTAAAGTTGGTATTTTGTATTTTTATATTTAGATTTAGAACTGATTAGATTTTGGGTCACATTGGTTAATGGAAAATATTTTTTTTTTTTATTATTAAACATTATTTTTTAATATTTATATTAATAAAAATATGATAAAGTCATGGGCATGGCCACATCCGATTTTTAATATACTCTGTGTATTCTTTTTGTATATAATTAGGTCTGTACCAAAATCGCACTGGCACCGAATTGAACAATAGTTCGAATCGGTTCTGCACCGAAACGGCAGCGTCAAACGGCAGCGTCAAACGGGCAGCGTCAAACGGGCAGCGCCGAAACTCTGCACCGAACTGGACCATTTTTCATTAAATATCGTAGGACGTCTCTGAGAGACATGAGATTTTTGCTCGACCTGAGATATTTTACATATAAAATAAAGATATAGGAATATATAAATATTTTTCGATAAGTAATTAATTTCTTCATTAAAAATATTTTATACATATTATGAAAAAAAATTTTAGGGATTTGTTACAAGTATATACGTACATTGAGTAAGAGATATGAATTTAATTAAAACGACTCGTCAGGATAAAACGGTTTTTCAACACCCTGTATAAACAAATAGCTTTCAATACCATTCGGTAGGTTTCTTTACAAAGGTTGTTGTGTTTGTGTGGATTTGAGCCACAAACCGTGATTTTAGCATAAGAATATAATTGCTAATAAGCTTCTGTGTTGATTAATTGCATATATTGGTAATTTTTATTGTGTGGGTTAGCAAGGTTTGAAATTTGAAGGTTCAAGTTTTTAGGTTAGGGGGCATTTTTCAACCTAACCTCGAAAATAATTGTTCTGCAAACATTTTTTACATTCAAATCAGGGTTCAAGTTGATGAATTTTTGTTTCTGATATGGACGAGGTAATACCTTCAGAAGAGGCTGATAAATTTGAAGAGAGCATCAATTGTCTGCGAGTTCCCAATAATGTAAACAACGAATACGATGACCTAACGACAGACGATGTGAAGGATATGGAAGTCCTATTAGAAGATCTGCACCATTCCATTGATATTAAAGATGTGGATCCGATTTTAGAATATCGACAGGGTAGAAATGAGGTAAACTATAAACCATATTTATTTAATTTCATACAAAACAAACAAAAAAATATTGCTTCGGGTTTTACTGTCATCAGATGTTTTTTTAACAAAATAAATTTGTTTTATTGTTTAATTAACCTGCTAATTTTTAAAATTTAAATTTAGTGTTAATACTTCTGTCCGTTTCTCCAATGTTATACCATTGGGCAATCATTGCAGAATAATAGGTTTACATCCAAGGGCAGATTCAGGTAAAGCTCCTGGAGGGGGGGTAATTCATTTTTTTATACAATAAAATTCAGGGGAAACATTTCAATTTTATTTAATCGTCGACATTATTTTTTAATCGTTGAGTACTTACGTTAGGTTATGCATATAAAGTGAACAAAGAAGCGAATCATGGTGAATTTGGAAATGGATTAAATTGCAATCGAACTTTAAAAACTATTAATGGACGAGTTAATAGACCTGCTATTAAATGGTAGTCTATCAATTAAATGGCACGATAAACAAATTTTAACCAACTTTGCTAAACTATGCTAGGTACGTGTGTCTATCGGCCACATTGAACATAGGCACTTTATTTGCGGTCTAAAAAATCAAATTGAAGTGATACAAGAGTTAATTAATGATAATGCACTTTAAAAATGCCAACGGTAGACAACGAAGGCTATCAATTGCGTCCAACGCAAGAATAAGTTTCACAAGAAAAAGTAACAATTGGTAATGATACGAATACAAATGAAAGTGGTTTTGAGGTATCGTAACAAAAAAGAAAGTGTGGTTTTTAATCTCGAAAGTGAAAAGTACCGTTACAGATGAAATAGTTAAGAAACACATAAAACGGCACATAGGAGTCTGCGAACCAGATGTGAAAGAAGTTTACCCCAAATATGAATGTGCAGAAAAATATTCTAAGATTGTTAGAATGTATTGTTTACAATATACTCGTCACTTAAATGTAACTAAAGCCGAATAATAAATTATTAAAATATGAAGTCAAGTAACCTTCACTATAATAAAAGGTTGGCCCAGTGTTTTAAGAACACCGTTTATAACAAAGCACTTACTAATGAATTGTTTGTTACAGGAATTATCACACCATTCACAACTTGAGTTCCAAATTAAGACAGAAGAAGAAGTGAAATTCAATTTGAATGATTTGCATAATTCCATTAAGAATAAAGAAGAGATTGCTGTACTAGATTGTCAACCGAAAAAAATTAAAAAACGATTTACTTGTCAAGTTTGTAACTATAAATGTGCACATAAACAAAACCTACAGGTTCATTTCAGAAAGCATACCGGTGAGAAGCCCTTTAAGTGTGAAATTTGTGACTACAAATGTGCAAGTAAGCAAAACTTACAGGTTCATTCAAGAACCCATACAGGCGAGAAGCCATTTGCATGTGAAATTTGTGGCTATAAAACTGCTCGGAAGGACAGCTTAAAAATTCATTTAAGAAGTCATACCGGCGAAAATCCGTTTGCATGTAAAATTTGTGACTTTAAATGTGCTCGTAAGCAAAACTTACGGATTCATTTAAGAACTCATACTGGCAACAAGCCCTTTGCATGTGAAATTTGTAAATTTAAATGTACACGTAAACAAAACTTACAGGTACATTTAAGAAGTCATACCAACGAGAAGCCCTTTGCATGTGAAATCTGTAATTTTAAATATGCAAGTAAGCAAAATTTGCAGGTTCATTCAACAACTCATACCGGCGAGAAGCCGTTTGCCTGTGAAATTTGTGACTTTAAATGTGCACGTAAGCAAAACTTACGGATTCATTTAAGAACTCATACTGGCAACAAGCCGTTTGCATGTAAAATTTGTGATTATGGTGTGCACTTAAACACAATTTAAAAATTCATATGAGAACTCACTCTGGCGAGATACCGTTTGCATGTGAAATTTGTGGTTATGAATTCACAGTCAAAAAGCGTTTGTCAGTTCATTTAAAAACTCATACATGCAATTTGTGACTAACATTCTACACTCTTCAAATTGTGAGTTTTGTTCTCACCGTTTGGTTTAAATCGGTAATCTATTTTACTTTTTTAGGAGAACTAATTAGGAGATCATTGAAAATTGGCAGAAATGTAGTTGAATACTTCCTCTTTCAGGAACTGATAGGTCTCTCGCGGATTTAAGGGCACTTCTTCTTTTAGGGGTTGTTAATGGAGTGAAAAATTACTTTTTTATTTTATTTATTTTATTGAAAAATTACAAGAGATCTCTTTTATAGATAAAGAAATAATCTTTAAAAGCGATACGATAAAAATTTACCGACTTATGACTTTTTAAAAGTTTGTGTTTTTTCGTGACTTACTGAAAACATGGAAGTCTAAGGAAACAAAGAAATATTAATTACAAATTTGAAAGGCACTTTGGTTTCCTCTTTACCCTCTACAAACAAAATTTACCAAATTACGGTTTTTTATAATTAAGAAAATGTGTTTTTATTGAAAACCATAATTGTTAATTTTGTTATTTAAATTAAAAAATTTTATAGGACTTTTTCCTTTCGAGCAAATTGTGAAAACTTTAAAATTTTACTTTTACCGGGGGTTTGAAATAACGTCAACTTTTAAAAAATCATATCTTGGTAAATGTTTATCGTACAGAGAAACTAAAGCAATTGAATTTAAAGATGATCTATTTTTGTACAAGAAATATCCGTTACAAATTGCCGATTAAATTAGTCGTGTTGTAATTATATACAAAATAATAATTTTTCACTCTTTCAACGGTCCCTAAAAACGATGAGTGCTCTTTAAATCTGAAGTAGGCTTGTCAGTTGCGAAAAGAGTAGGTATTCGACTACATCTATGCTGAATTTTTTCGATTAAGAATTAATTCATCGATAATTTGAAAATATTGAAGACAACTCCACATTCAACATGTGCTTTATAGTTTTATATGCACCTCAAAGCTTGCGCTACAAATAGGGCACCAAATACATTTAAGACTTTTTTGTGTAATTTTAAGAAAATTTGTAATTTCTATTCAAGGCAAATTATTTTGTCAATAAATTTTATAACTTACAAGCCGGAAGCAATTTGTATGTTCTTTCCTTAGTGAACTGCCGGTCTAGGGAGGAATCCGTGAAGCTATCAAAGTATCCAAAACGAGAATATGTTATAAACGAAAGTTTACACAAATTTCATGTTTACAATAATTTTAAGGATTATATTACATTTTACATATTATATTACATTTTCTAACTTACCTCTATTTATTGACAGTGTCCGAACAGTGTAATCGGTAAATTTGTACGTTGTTATCATTAAATATCTGATTTTAATAATATTATGTGCATCTAGCATCTTGTCTGCGACACCTGTTGAGTACTTTACATAGTATATAAAATTATAGTAGCCTGGTTATGGTAACCATAGTAATAAAAAAAATAACAATTGAGAATAATAATTATAAACAAGTAGACTAAAAAGTTAATTTTTGACGGCAATTCAATATTCGAAATAAAACCAGTACCAAAATTCATACAGTCCACTAAAACCGAGGGGTTGACCACCTAGTATATTTGGTGTACATAATTTTGTAAATGATTTGCAATTGTTTGCAAATTTCTGCAATTGCAAATTTTGTAAATATTTGCAATTTTTTGCCTGTAAATTGTTGTAAATGCTTGTAAATACCTGTAAATATTTGTAAATGGCTGTAAATTTTTGCAAATGACTGTAAATCTTTGCAAATGTCAGAAATTGTTTGCCAATATCTGTGTACATTTTTGCAAATGTTTGTAAATTTTCCAATTGTTTGCAAATTTTGAAATTATTTGCAAATTTTTGCAATTTTTTGCAAGTTATTGTAAATGCAAATTTGGTGTACACATTTTTGGTCAGTGGCCAACCCCCCGACTAAAACCAAGAGGTCAACCGCTAGAGGAAATCGTGTACAATTAACTTCACACTTCACGTACTTCATCATAATTCTCCATACTTCTTTGTCCTTCATAGAATTCAGCAGTAATTAATCGATACTTTCAGTATCAGAGACTTTCAATTTCTGAGACTTACAGAAATACCAAAATTTGAGCACTGGAGGTGTTCCACCCCAGACCCCGGATTGAATAGATTATTTTTATCAGAGTAAACTAAAGATCTCCCGTTGCAGAGGCACTAGAGGGTGTTTCCTCCCCTCCCCGGATCAAGTAGTTTATTTTTATCAGAAGTAAACTGAACTCTCCTGTTGCAGAGATCTACCTCCCAGGAGTACGGAATTTATAATTAGGTAGTTTACAATTAATTGTCAGATTACAAATTAAACACATTTACTTAGCCATAGCTAATTTTAATAAACCTGAGATATGCTTAAATATTTAATTCACTTTTAATAAAAAATAAATTATTTAAACCGGGGGGTCTGGGGGGTTTGGAACACCCTCCAGTGCTTCTGCAACAGGAGATCTTCAGTTTATTTCTGATAAATAGTAAACTACTCGGTCTGGGGTTCTGTATGTTCTGCAATGTTCTTCATTCCAAAATTTGTGCACTGGAAGGTGTTCTACACCTCCCTTCCCCAGTACTTCATTAGATGTGTACAAAAAACTTCACCAGCGGTTAACCCCTCGACTAAAATCAAACCAAACAAATTTATTCATCGATAATTTGGAAATTTTGAAGACAATTGTAACAATCGACATGTGCTTCGTTGATATCATATACACCTCAAAAGCTACGCTACGAATACATATTTAAGAATTCATTGTTTAATTTTAAGAAAAATTTTTTTTTCGGTGATGATCAATCTTTAGAATGAGCAATGAAGAATAAATTGACAATATGGATATTTCAAAGGAATTTGGCATTCTTGTAGGAACAATTTACAGGAAAGTAAGCAAACAGCAATTAAAACACTCAGGAGACAAATACTTCTAACCGAGCAAGGTGAAATTGTTGTAACTGCACTGAAAAAAAAGTTCGTTGTAATATTTACGAATGGTGTTCGTTAAACTTAAATTCGTTATATTAACGAACGTTTCGTAATTATTACTAATAATTGAGGCTGTTGTAGTAAAATTGTACGTCGTTAATATTAATACTCTCTCTTCGTTAATATTACAACTCAAAGTTTACCAGAGGGTGCGCTTGCTGTTTTCGCCCTGAGAAATCGGCGAAAGAGGTGGAGATCTGTGATAGTGTCACCCGAACGGATTCTGTCACCTACAAGGAGGCTGCTGAAAAGCACCTTCGAGTGGCTATGATAGACCGATCTCATCCTCTGGGCAAACTCACCGAGTCCCAGGTAGAGTTGCTGGAGGGTAAACTCCAACGGTCTTGGATGAGTTCATTGACATAAAACCAGGTAATACGGCTACGGCACACACTTTCGTGGGCTTCCATCACTCAGGACAGATATTTCAGGTCATCTGTTGTGACCAGGGTTCTTGAATGGTTGCAAACAACCATTGCAACCTTCACAGAACTGTGGAGGTAGAAAAATTTGATGTCGTCCAGTGGATAACCTGCCCAGGCTGACAAAGGCAACCCTTTAGATCTCCGGTGAGTCGGAATCCACTGATTACGCCTGGTTGCTCCGAATACGTGAGCAAAAGTCAAAGAATGGTGAGTCTTCTTCGACACAGGCAAGGAAGAGCCGAAAGATAAACTTCTTGTTTTCGGTGTCAGACGGAAGAACGATGTCGCCTTCAAAGCAAAAGGAGAGAGGTTGAACTAAAGTTCGCCTCTCTGAAAATTAAGATGCAGAAATTCGAGGTTGATTCTGCATCTAAAACGATGCCGATAGACACCACAGCTACTCCGATGAAGCAACAGAAGAAACACCTCCTAATCGGTTGCGACTCTAACTTCCACCATCACCGATGGGGAAGCAGGGAATGCAACGGTCAAGGTAAGGCTCTATTAGATTATCTTATTAGTTCAAATTTAGAAATTCTTAATCGAGGGAATGACCCTATTTTTTATGTGTCACCCCTGTGCAAATTTGCAGTTGGTAATAACTTGTGATAAAACATACGTCGCATTAGTGCAGCGTCGCTATTGTGACAGATCAGGTTTTTGGTTCCAAACAATGGCATTTTAACATGGGAAATTTCCTTATTTTGTGAATTTTTCGGTTAATTGGAATATTTAAGGAAATATTTTTCTACGATAAGGTACCATTAGAAATATTACACATTCGTTTTAAGCATGATTTATAAGCGATGACGTTTAATTCGCTTCTGAAAAAAATGAGGTTATGACACCTAACTACTTGAATTTTTATTTTTAGCTGTATTTTTGTATTCCTTTGTGCATTAAACGACTTAAAAGTAACGTTCGAAAGTAGAACGAAGCCGGATTGAGATCGTGAATGAAGTTTTGATAAAATTACCCAATTTGTTATAATCGAAGTAACATTCCAGTGTAGATAACTACAAACGTCTTCGTGTAAGTAATTATTTATGTAGCGCTTTATTTTTAGATCTCAATGTGATTACGATGGACCCCATACTCTGAACATTATTATTAACAAAATAACGTACATTATTAACAAAAGAGAACAATGCAAATTCTGTACATTTCCTAAAGATGAAAAGATGGAGTCGAAGGGGGAAAAAACCTAAGGAAAGAACTGTTGAGTCAGGGTATACTTTCATTTACTTTTTTGTGGTTAGTTTACATCATAAATACCTGTTTTAGATTAAACCAGAAACCTGGCGTGAAGTACGAGTTTGTAGTTGCAGTTTTTAAGACGCAATAAGGAAAAGTGGATTAGCAATATTTTAACATAACACAGCGACAAGGTTTATTATTTCTTCACGTTTATTGATAAAAAAGGAAAGCAAAATGAAGAAAAATTTGACCCAGCAAAACTATGTAAAGGCCAGAGCGCTTCGCTTCGTTACCGAAGTAAGTTACTTACAAAAATTGCAAACTGAAAGCAGTGTTTTATATAATATTTACTATTTTAGTTGTCCACGACAAGATTTATATGTAACATGTTTCTTTTATAGCCTATTGGAAGGAAATTAAAGAGTATATGAATGTTGTGTTAGCTTTTAGCTAAGCTTAATTTAGGATTTTATTAATAACGTAATAAAATGAATACCAAAAATTTATTCAGTTTAAGAGTTTATTATGACAATAATATATACAAGGTGTCCCCGTGACCGTGGAGAACCTTTGAGGTGGTGATAAAGGACCTTTTCTAAGACAAATTTTTAAATAAAATTTTTGTCCAAGTCTAAACCTTGAGGGAACCTCCCTTTAAAGCAATTTTTTGAATTTCTGCTTTCAAACGGCCATAGCTCCTATATTATTGATTTTTTAGACTTAATGGATTAGAACTTCACTCACTTATCAACAAATTAGGTTATCAGCCGTTATCTATAATTAAAGGATTTCGAGTTATAAATTACATAAAGGGAAAAAATTCAGGTTTTATTTTTTTTTACTTTTCTTTCAAACCCCGTATCTCTTATACGAAACGTATCAGAACAAAACTAACGGCCCAAGCCGGATAGGAATTTAACGGCTTCCACTATAATTAAATATATTTTTTTGGGAAACCAACCGTTTTCACAGAAATTCTGAAAATAAAGAACAAGGTGTAGGTAAAAACAATAAAAGTTACTTAACCAACAAAAAAACACCAACTTTTCCCAAAACTTACTTTATATAAAATTATATATTTTTTACGTTTACATAATGCAATATTATTTTATTCGTATATTAAAATGCATATTAGACATCAATATTATTATATATAAGCTAATAATTTTGTAGCATGAACAAGAAGTTTTACAATATTTTATGAAGTTGGGGACCTTAACCGAACTTCCCCATTGTCTAGTGCTGCCGAACTAAATAACAGAGCCCTATTCGGAGAGTCGTAAATTTGAATTTTGATATTTTCTTTTATTTGTTGTCCATTTTATGCTCAACTCCATTTTATTATTATTGTTTTTAATTAATAATGTTAATATTACATAAACATTCGATAATAACCAATTTAGTTAAATAAACCGTTCACTTAGTTTAAATACCATCAGTGTTCTGTTTCTGCTATCAAACCTTTCAACACCATCGATTTCAATATCCGTCAAAATTAGCCGATTTGTGAAGTAATCAAAATTAGGTGACAATTTACATCCAAACCGAGACCTACACATTGTATTGAGCCGAGCTACTCGGTGAGGCTTCAATTCTTACAACATTATTTTATAGTCACAAATTTAACAGGCAAACGGTTTTTTGTCCGTGTGAGTCCTTAAATGCATATTTATTCTTGATTTGCGAGCAGCTTTATAGTCACACATTTCGCAAGCAAACGGTTTTTCGCCTGTGTGAGTTCTTAAATGCAATTTTAAAGTTGAGCGTGAATAACATTTATATTCGCAAATTGAACATGCAAACGGTTTCTCGTCAGTGTGAATTCTTAAATGACTAATTAAATTTGATTTGCGAACAGCTTTATAGTCACACATTACACAAGCAAACGGTTTTTCACCTGTGTGATTTTTTAAATGCATTTCTAAATTTTTACTTGCACTACCTTTATAGTTGCAAAGTGGACATGCAAACGATTTCTCGTTCGTGTGAGTTCTAAAATGAATAATTAAATTTGATTTTAAAACAGTTTTATAGTCGCACATTTCACAAGCAAACGGTTTTTCGTCCGTGTGCATTTTTAAATGGGTTATTAAATGTGATTTGTGCGCACATTTGTAAAAACAAATTTTACAGGTGAATGGTTTTTCGCCAGTATGAACTGTTAAATGCTTTTTTAAACTTCCGCTTTGCCTACATTTATAGTCGCAAAGTGAACAGGCAAACGGTTTTTCGCCGGTATGAATTCTAAAATGAACTTTTAAATGTGAGTTATACGGAGCTTTATAGCCGCAAATTGTACAAGAAAATCGGTTCTCCCTGGAGTGTGTTTTTATATGCCTAATGAATTTGTGTTTACAAGTATTGATATACCCACAAATTGCACATTCAAATGAACTGGCAGCCTTAATTTGTTTTACTTGTTCAGTATCACTCTCTTCTTTAATGTCAATCGAATGATGCAAATCTTCTATATTAAACTTCACATCTTCGATTATTTCTGCTTTAATTCCGTAATTGCTGTTCGATCTACACTCAGTCGTCAAAACTTCACTGTAGTTATCCATACCATGTAACTCTTCCCGAGGTAGCAGTTCAGCCATATCTACAATAGTAAGTCGCATTAATAGAACAAAAATTAATATGACAATAATTGATATTTACGAGTAGCACATCTCAACATGCAAAACTGAATTTGTGTACTCGACTTTTATTGTTATAATTTTCTTGCTATTACGGGATAGCTACTATAAAATACAGTGGTAGCTGAGGTTACAAATGCAAAACCTGCATGCAATGCCTTGTATATAGGTCGAGTCAAAATTTGTTCGGAAATTTTGATTATGAGCCGATTTGTTAGTGACTAAATATTCGTAACCCGAGGTACCACTGTAACTTATTATTTTTGTCCTTCGGGTTCAGTTATTTTCTTGATAATTTGTTTAAGTCAAGAAGTGAACTCACCCAAATTGCTAATTGTTGAAAATTAAACTAAGGAAGCACACTAGAAGCATACGATAACCGTAAAACCAACAAAGACATTTAAATATATTTAACAGAATTTTAAATAAAAAGGTGTACATTAATTGCAGGCGTAAATAATTACTGTAGCTTAAAAGCAATTTTTGTAGCTTTCGTAACAAGTAAAATGGGTATTTGCAAAAGAAACATGCTACTAGTATTTATTAATATGTATTGCTGTTTTATACAATTGATTTCCTTACCTAACAAAATTGCTACACTAAGACAGAGATATAATTACACTTGAAGGATGAACTGCTTACGAACAAGGTCTCATATCTCTGCAACGGGTACTGGAAGCTAGCGATGGAGTTTCAGATGCTGCGTGGACTTCCACTAATGCAAGGTAGCTGAATCTGAATGATTCAACGAAGAGCGGCTGAAACAAACAGTACTATAACTATCACAACACTAAACTACAATCACATTGAAATGATGAACGTCATCCATGTTGTTCAATATTTGCAAGTCATGTCATTTGTTTTGTTAGGCGCGCCATCTAGTGCAGAAAATTTCAACACAGCAAAATCAATTTCGATTGTCTTTTTAACTGATTTTCTTAGTTTTACACAAAGATCATTTTAAATTTAAAAAAATTTACTTGAACAATTTACAGCTGTTCAGCGCAAACGATTACAGGGTGAAAACATTGCTGTAGTAAATCAGCGGTTCTTAACCTGTGGCAAAGTATATAGATATAGAGGAACAGCTCTTATGCAAATAGGTGTCACCAAAATTTTGGTACCTGACCAAGGAATTGTAGTCGATTGGTATCGGCCTCCAGCGGTTAAATTTGCATTATTATCATGAATGAAGCAAAGAGTAAATAGAAGTGAGATAGCATAAGAAATGGTTTATTCAGTATTAATCCTTGGGGTAGGTAGGTAGGTACCCTAATAGGTAGGTAGACGGTAGACAGTAGGTAGCCAGGTAGACAAACTCAAAATGAAAACATAATTTTGTAATAAAAAGAATTTGTCGAGGTTTTACAATTTTATTTTAATTTCGTTTGCACTTTTCTTCGTGTAATTTAGACAAGTCTTTGGGGAGGGCAGTGAAACTTTTTAAGGCACCTTGTATTTTTATTTATACACATATACACATTATTTTTTGCAAAATTTGTTTCTTATCTGATGTTCGATCAATCATCTAACAAATTTGTTTTGCTTAAAATGGTCTACTGGTTTGAATTCTTGCTTCAGTTGGATCTTTCGTCAGAATTCGCTCTAAATTGCTTTTTAAATGCTTAATTCTTGTGAACCGATAACGAATGTTTTATTCATTTTATAATGAGTTTTAACATATTACTAATCGCCACTGGCGTATTTGGAGGTGAGCAAGGGAAAATTGCCCCCTCTCAAGAATGACTTGGATCCCAGAAGCCCTTCGCGATAAAAATAATGTTTACCACGAGGTTTTAAAATTTAAATAAGTTTGAATTTAAAATAACATTTTAATTTCATTTATTTTTTATTTTTGGAATTGGTTAGTTAACTCTTTACTACTGACGCGCATGAGTGATTTAACTCCTTTTCCTCCCTTGGTTTGCCTCCTTCTAGGCAATTTTAAATACGCCACTACTAACCGCAATATTACAAATCCCATATATAAATTTTTAGAGCTTATAGACAAAAATAGAACCTTATAGACAAAAATAGAAAGAAATTTAAATCCAGCGCTCTTATTGGACACCCTATACATTATTAAAATTATAATAAAACTTTTTTTGCTTTTAACAATTTTATAATTTGCTTAATGTTAAAGCTTTATTTATTAATTTTTACCAGTCCCCCAACAAACTTTTTAAATTTTTTAAAAAACGAAAGAGGTACAAACAAAAATAAAAGATGGACAATCGATTTAGACTGTTTTGATTTGAAATGAGGGGAGGGGCGAGGACATGCACATCAATATTGTTTATATAATCCAATCGAAATATAATATAATGCAACATGTTTACTGGTAATCACAGCATATTAATTAATTTTATTAAGCAAATTTATTACAAATTAGTTCATTATAAAAACAAATTTTATAATAAAGTTTTAATTTTGTCCTCCTCTCTGCAGAAGATCCAATATTACATCCACACAATAGTAAATGTTTCTGTGCTATACTATTCAAATACAAAAAGTAAAAGAGGTAACGGCATATTAGAACATATAACTTTGTCAATTATACCAAATTAGCTTATATTAAAGCTACAATAGGTCATAAAACCTTTTTCCTAAGTCCTTCAGGTAGCAAAAAGTACTTTTTTTCGATGTCGGTACTAGTAGATATCTGTATTTTAGAGATAGAATGTAGTACATGTTCCTGGGCAATAGGTGGCTTTGCTACGCCCCTGGTGCCCAGGGGTGTCTCTACGTTTCAATTTTTAATACATGGCTGTCCCTCTATATCTATATACTCTTTGCCTGTGGTCAGTGGACCCTTAGAAACCATCAACCCCTATTCAAATTTTATTAGCTTAAACCCATTTAAAATAAAACTTGATGCTGATTCGGGAATGAAACGCTACCTTTGGCGCAAACTTTATGTTTTAAATAAATTAATGTAAAATAAGCGTATTAATAAATTTGTTAACGACAAAAAAACAAATGAACTACCCAATTGTTTATTTGTTAATGTTAACATTATCAGGGAGTGACATTTTTTGTGTTCTATACAGGTTTGACGTGGGTAGCTCTTTTTACAGTAATTTGAAATTACATGGCTCAAGAAAGTCTGTATTTTTTCGAAAAATTTGTTTACCATTATTATAGGAAACATAGTTTTATACTCGTTTTTTATATATGAAAAAAAAATTAGTTAAGGATTTTTGCATGAAATTTAGGAATCGTAAATAAAAGACGTTCTTGCCTTGGTGGGGCAAGGGGGAGTCACAAAATGTAATAAGGAGGGGGGGGGGGTTAGCCAAATGTGACGTCGGCATAAAAATTTCATAAAATTTTATGATGATGAATGAGGGGGTACTGGATTTGTAATCATTGAACGTTTCTGAGTAGGAGGGGGATAAAAAATTATGACCAATTGAGACTAAGAGGGGAGTGAAATCAAAATTTTGGAAAAAATTGCGAACGTCTTTTTACGGACGGCTCTTTATAAGCATGAATATAATTAAGTACTTACATTATTGTAACCATTTCATTTTGTTATATACAAGGTTTGCATAAATTGTGCGCTTTACAGAATTTAATATTTTCGTGGAAATACATTTTATTTTGATGTAATAAGTCAAAATTATTAAAAAAAAGACACACTGACAAGGGGAGACCGGCAACTACCCTTCACTGAATTGATTCATTTTCATTGTGCGTGTAGGTCTTGTATTGAACTTCAACAGGTGTAAGTATAAGGGCATGCTTCTTTGGCAATTTTAAAAATTGAATTTGAATAATTATATATTACTGATGAACTGCATAAAAATTAACATAAATTTGGTAAGTTGTTAATAGAATTGCGTAAGATTGCAAAAAAATAAAAACATATGCGAAGGGTACTCGGATCGCATCCAGCTCCTGCCAATTTTTTTATTTATTTGATTTTATTCCCCAGTATAATATGTCATCGTTCTCAAGAAAACCAAAGCGCTATAATAAACCCTACTCATAATCTGTAAACATAGAATGTTTTACCTTTTAGCAGTGAAGCACTGGAAGGTGTTCCACACCCCAGACCCCGGTCTCAACAACTTTGGCTTATTGGAATATTAGTTACTTGAGTCTGACTTGTTAAAGTTAGGATTAATTAGTTTTTCTAGAGATTTTTTCTAGATTGGTTATGCTGATGTCTTCAATTTATTACTAAGAAAATTAACTGCACAAACCGGGGGTCTGGGGTGTTAAACACCCTCCAGTGCCTCACTGTTGAAAGGTAAAACATTCAACGTTTACAGATTTGTTAGTAGGGTTTTTATAGCGCTTTAATTTTCTTGAGAACGATGACATATTATACTGGGGGGAATTTATAATCCCCCATTCTTGGTCACTGCTTTATATTATTTGTGCTAAAACTTTTAGCATTATCGCTTAATACTGATAACCATACGTTTGCACATTTATCTATCACAGTTTGAGTGTTCCTGGGGTGCTCCACACCCCAGACCCCGTCTTACAACTTTGTTTTATAATTTGGACTAATTGGGATATTAGTTAGTTGAATGTGACTTGTTAAAGTTAGGATTAATTAGTTTTTCTAGAAATTTTTCTAGATCGGTTATACTGATGTCTACAATTTATTACTAGTAAAAAATAAACTGCACAAACCGAGGGGTCTGGGGGTGTGGAACATCCTCCAGTGCCTGGTGTGGAACACCCTCCAGTGATTCACTGCTGAAAGATAAAACATTCAATGTTTACAAATTTGTTAGTAGAGTTTTTATAGCGCTTTCATTTTCTTGAGAACCATGACATAATATACTGAGGGAATTTATAATCTCCCCAGATTTTGGTCACTGCTTTATATTTTTGTGCTAAAATTTTAGCATTATCGCTTAATACTGATAACCATAAGTTTGCACATTTATCTATCACAGTTTGAGTGTTCCTGGGGTGCTCCACACCCCAGACCCCGTCTCTACAACTTTGGTTTATAATTTGGAGTAATTGGAATATAAGTTACTTGAATTTGACTTGTTAAAGTTAAGATTAATTAGTTTTTCTACAGATTTTTCTAGATCGGTTATGCTGATGTCTTTAATTTATTACTAATAAAAATAAACTGCACAAACCGGGGGTCTGGGTGCCTCACTGCTGAAAGGTAAAACATTCAATGTTTACAGATTTGTTAGTAGGGTTTTTATAACGTTTTAATTTTCTTGAGAACGATGACATATTATACAGGGGAATTTATAATCCCCATTCTTGGTCACTGCTTTATATTTTTGTGCAAAAACTTTTACCATTATCGCTTAATACTGATAACCATAAGTTTGCATATTTATTTATCACAGTTTGAGTGTTCTGGGGTGCTCCACACCCCAGACTTTCCGGTCTCTACAACTTTGGTTTATAATTTGGACTAATTGGAATATTAGTTACTTGAATGTGACTTGTTAAAGTTAGGATTAATTAGTTTTTCTAGAGATTTTTTCTAGATCGGTTATGCCGATGTCTTCAATTTATTACTAATAAAAAATAAACTGCACAAACCGGGGTCTGGGGTGTGGAACACCTAAAGTGCCTGGGGTGTGGAACACCTCCAGTGATTCACTGCTGAAAGATAAAACATTCAATGTTTACAAATTTGTTAGTAGAGTTTTTAGAGCGCTTTCATTTTCTTGAGAACCATGACATATTATACTGGGGAATTTATAATCTCCCCGGATTTTTGGTCACTGCTTTATATTTTGTGCTAAAACTTTTAGCATTATCGCTTAATACTGACAACCATAAGTTTACACATTTATCTATCACAGTTTCAGTGTTCTGGGGTGCTCCACACCCAGACCCCCGGTCTTTACAACTTTGGTTTATAATTTGGAATAATTGGAATATTAGTTACTTGAATGTGACTTGTTAAAGTTAGGATTAATTTGTTTTTCTAGAGATTTTTCTAGATCGGTTATGCTGATGTTCAATTTATTACTAATAAAAATAAACTCCACAAACTGGGGAGTCTGGGGTGTGGAACACCTCCAGTGCCTTACTGCTGAAAGGTAAAACATTCAATGTTTACAGATTTGTTAGTAGGGTCTTTTATAGCGCTTTAATTTTCTTGAGAACGATGACCTATTATACTGAATTCTTAATCCTTTCTCCCCAGCTTGGGGCCTAGGGGCCAGAAACACTCAAACTGTGATAGATAAATGTGCAAATTTATGGTTGTCAGTATTAAGCGAAAATGCTAAAAGTTTTTAGCACAAAAAATATAAAGCAGTGACCAAGAATGGGGGGGGATTATAAATTCCCCCCAGTATAATATTATGTCATCGTTCTCAAGAAAATTAAAACGCTATAAAAAAACCCTACTAACAAATCTGTAAACAGTGAATGTTTCACTTTTCAGCAGTGGGGCACTGGAGGGTGTTCCACACCCCCCAGACCCCCCGGTTTGTGCAGTTAATTTTTACTTAGTAATAAATTGAAGACATCAGCATAACCAATCTAGAAAAGATCTCTAGAAAAACTAATTAATCCTAACTTTAACAAGTCAGACTCAAGTAACTAATATTCCAATAAGCCAAAGTTGTTGAGACCGGGGGGTCTGGGGGGTGTGGAACACCCTCCAGTGCCTAACTGCTAAAAGGTAAAACATTTGATGTTTACAGATTATAAGTAAGGTTTATTATAGCGCTTTGGTTTTCTTGAGGACGATGACATATTATACGGGGAATTAATAATCAAATAAATAAAAAAATTGGCAGGAGCTGGATGCGATCCCAGTACCCTTCGCATATGTTTTTATTTTTGTGCAATCTTACGCAATTCCATTAACAACTTACCAAATTTATGTTAATTTTTATGCAGGTCATCAGTAATATATAATTATTCAAATTCAATTTTCTTAGAATTGGCAAAGAGGGAAGTTGCAGGTCTCTCCTTGTGAGCTAGTACGGAAAGCGTCAGCAAATACCCGAAAACTTAGTAAAATAGTTTTGCAGTTGGTAAGGTTTTTGCTAAAAATTTAATCTTTTTGTTTTCTAAAATATCATAGCAATATGTTAAGTAATCTGTGGAATAATTAAATTTTAAAATAAAATACAGTAACGACTAATGCATATGCTTCTATCTGTAACGCATCTCTCATTGGTTAATTTGTTTGCTAACTTGAAAACTTATAATGTAAAAATTGCCAACTTAAAAAATTTAATTTAAAGTAACTTATTATTAAACATAATAATGACTAATCCCATGTAGCACACAATAAATTGATGCAATATTATTTAATATTTAGTGTTCCCGTTGTCGAGTGTTTCAGAACGGTTTATATTGTACTCTACAATTTTCTCTACAGCTTTTCTTCTCCAGTATTTTAAATCACTTATAATAGTGTAGGTACTGAATGTGAATATACCAACGTAAAATTATCATATATCAATTACAGGTATTGGCGATGGAATCTCGTTAATCCATTCATGCTCCTCCGCAATTTTACTTTTTTTAAATTAAGTTTTTCGGTCCCGGTTTTTAGCGGAAAACCTCTTTAGGGTCCTAGAGAGTAACTGTGCAAAATTTGGTTGGGATCGGTCGAACGGTTTAGGAGTTATTAAAAGACGAACAAACCAACAAACGTACCAACAAACATTAAATTTTATATAATAGATTTAGAAGATAATATTGAATGTAATTGCTAATAAATTTCTTAAATTGCTGGTACTTATACACCAAAATTGTTTAGTGGTTAATCCCTCGGTAGAAAAAAGTGTAGGTACTGAATGTGAATATACCAACGTAAAATTTCCATATATCAATTACAGGTATTGGCGATGGGAATCTCGTTCCATTCATGCGCGTCCGCAATTTTTCACTTTTTTTTTTAAATTAAGCTTTTCGGTCCCGGTTTTAGGGAAAACCTCTTTAGGGTCCTAGAGAGTAACTGCAAAATTTGGTTGGTATCGGTCGAACGGTCTAGGAGTCTATAAGGAACAAACACACACACACACACATACATACATCAATTTTTATATATATAGATAGAATATCCATTTAGAGTAAATTTAAAATTATCCCTACTAGTGCGGCCTTCACGCCGCACAAACTTAGCGTTGTTGTGATAATAAGTAAAAGTTGATTGTCTCAACGATGTAATATGGCGCTGGAAGTAAGTTAAAATTAAAAAAATTAAATAAAGTAAAATCACCTACAGGAAAAAGAAGTGCTGTAGAAAATAAAATGAAACGCTCAAATAACATAAGTCGAATGATTAATAGCAGCGCCAAATTATATTTTGATAATATCTTAAGAGTTTTTTTTAAATGACTACGAAAAACAAAGATACACCTTTAAAAATGTTTATATAGGTAATTTATCTTTTAGTGATTTATGGTAAATTCTGTGATTTGGTTATTTATATTTGTGGTTTATTTGTAATTTTAGGGTTGGTTATGCAATTAATTATGGTTTGTTAAATGGGGTCGATTTGAAGGTAAATTTAAGGTCAGGGGCGTATTAAGGGATTTTGCACAAAAGGGCCGAGGTTGCCAAGAGATCGACATCTAATTAATTTAATCATCTAAATGAATGTTGTTTCGTCTGATTGTACTATTGTCTCTACGATTAAGATTGCACATAGTGATGTGAATTCTAATAGGTTTCGACTGCAAGATATGCTCCCTATTTTATATTAAACAATAGTAACAGGGGGGGGACAATTTCTGTGATAGTGTATGAAAGTCGCTAAATTAGGTTCTTGCTGCGTTGGATTAGGGTACCCGTGAGAGGTGATTAATTAATTAGATGCAATCTTTATGGTATTATCTAGGTCAGGTTTAAAGTTTTGCACATGTTGATTTATGTATTAGGGATTACCGTTACCATATCTAGTATCTACAAATTGTTATCAACTTTATTTATTTAAACCCGTCCCCACCAACATTTAGGTGGAGGAAATTTTAATTATCTGCTTAAGCACATTGTACAAAACCAAGATTAATAAAAATCAGTAACAATAAAAGTTGCAATTAAAATATAGCAAACGAATACTGCATACTCATAGTAACGATTCACAACTGAAATCATAATGTTATTATTAATTAAGGACAATTTGTTCTCATATTTACTTTTATATGTAGCTTGCGATCAGAGCCATACCAAGTATTAAATCAAGTCAATATTGACACTATTTTATTTATTGAATAACCCATAGACTATAGAAAGAATGGACATAGCATGTCCTATTCGAATACACATAACGTTTTGATGCCATCGTTCAGCATTGATAAGAAAGGCGGGAGGTAAACAAAGTCCTGATGTTTGTTTTGTATGCCACAGGCGTGCGTGTGGGTTCGCAGGTACTTGGATTCAATGTCAAATTAAAATTAGGTTTCAACATGTAAACAACGAATAAAATTTATTTTAAATAATAAAATAAAATTTTATAATTTCATATTACCGAGGCACTCAAATTACTTGAAAGACATCTTAAACAAATTGTTTTCAAAATCCTAAAAAATAAATTTGTATTATCTACTTATTTCAAGTATAGGTATTGTGGTAATGGTGGAATAATATGAAAATGATATCATCTATGAAGTAAAATTGTAATTTAGACACGCCGATGAAATTTTTTAACTTCGAAATGTGCGCCACTGAAATAGTATACATTATAACAATTTACTTACCTACGAAAAATAACAACTTCTTCGTTAAGTTTTGACTTTTTACACATTATACACAACATATTCAGCAGTATAAATTTATAACGGAGCTATATTTTTGCAAGATAAAAATAAATTTTCTGAAATGCGGACAACCTAACCCTATTAACAGGCGTAATGTACTGTAGATCATAACAAGCATTTCAAAACAAAAACACGGTTTTGGTCACATGATCATGGTTACACTAAAATATGTAAATAGCTGTGTACATTCTTTCTAATAGTCAATGGAATAACCGATCTCACAGATGAAGACCTAGGTTTGTCTTTCTCACTCTACGAGTTGTTCGAATTACCGTGAGGTAGATATTTATTAAATATCCAAAACCTAACTGACTTGTGTTTTATTTTAGATGGGGTTATTTTAGTATCCGCTTTGGGTTTCGGAAGGGCGGGGGATTAACCGCTAGAGGAAATGGTGTATTAACTTCACACTTCACGTACATAATTCACGGTACTTTACCTAATTCATCGATACCTCATTGTATTTCACGTACTTCATCAGTATTTCAGATACTCATCAAGATTCCAAAATTTGAGCACTGGAGGTTGTTCCACACCTCACACCCACTGGATTGAGAAGTTTAGTTTTATCAAAAGTAAACTGAATATTTTCGGTTAAAGAGGCACTTGAAGGTGTTCCACACCTCCCAGATCTCCCGGATCAAACAGATTATTTTTATCAGAAGTAAACTGAAGATCTCCTTTGCAGAGATCCACCTCCCAAGAGGTACGGAATTTATAATTATGCAGTTTATGATTAATATTTAATTCATTTTTAATAAAAACAAATTATTTAAACCTGGAGGGTTGGGGTGTGGAACACCCTTCAGTGCCTATTCATAGGATATCTCCAGTTTACTTCTGATAAAAAGTAAACTGCTCGGTCTGGGGTTCTACATGTTCTGCAATGTTCTTCATTCCAAAATTTAAGCACTGGAGGGTGTTCCACACCCCAGACCCCCGAATTATATAGTTTATTTTTATCAGACGTAAACTGAAGATCTCCCTTTGCAAAGATCCACCTCCCAAGGGTACGGAATTTATAATTATGCAGTTTTTGATTAATATTTAATTCATTTTTAATAAAAACAAATTATTTAAACCGGGGGTCTGGGGTGTGGAACACCCTCCAGTGCCTCTGCCTAGGGATATCTTCAGTTTACTTTTAATAAAAAGTTTACTGCTCGGTCTGGGGTTCTACATGTTCTGCAATGTTCTTCATTCCAAAATTTGTGCACTGGAGGGTGTTCCACACCCCCCAGACCCCGGATTAATTAGTTTATTTTTATCAGACGTAAACTGAAAATCTCCTTTGCAGAGATCTATCTCCCAAGGGGTACGGAATTTATAATTATCCAGTTTATGATTAATTGTGAGATTATAAATTAAACACATTTACTCGGCCATAGCTAATTTTAAAAAACTTGGGATTTGCATAAATATTTAATTCATTTTTATTAAAAACAAATTATTTAAACCGGGAAGGCTGGGGGTGTGGAACATCCTCCAGTGCCTCTGCTACAGAAGATCTTCAGTTTACTTCTGATAAAAAATGAAACTAATTAACCCGGGGGACTAGGGGGTGTGAAACACCTTTGAGTTCCTAAATATTACAATGCTGGCAAACAAATTAAAGGTTTGAAAACTTATTAGAAACCCGCTACTATTTTAGTTTTCTAAATAAATTATGACATTTTCTTGGGGGGGGGGGACAAACAAAGAAGGGTAAAGCGCATGATACAGCAATACACAAGATATGTCATATTCAAATTCCATTTTTGTAATTAGTGCGTATATTCGTCACGTGGTTAGTGCCTAATCTGCCTAATATCATAGCTTGGTATTATTGTATCATAGGTAAAGTGAAGATAAATTATGTACAATTATGCACAAACGATTATTATAGTTATTTATGTATCTAGAGCATAAACATTCGAATAGAGCATTCGAATTTGAGTATATTTAAAAAAAAATTTTGATTTTGATTTTGCTAAATTTCCTAGTTTGCGTTGGATTGTATCCATGACGATTTGTTTATTTTATTGTTTATAAAAAAAATAGTGATAGTTGTATTGAGAATGGACGAAGAAATTACGAAAAATATACTAGAACGAGCCGATAAAGCTAATGAGAACTTGTTACCCAGAAAATCTCGTCTGCAGTATGATAAGGAATATCACAACTTTGAGAAATGGATGCTAAAAAATAACTTACAATTTACGAACGTCAGTGAAACAGTCCTAATGGGCTATTTTTAAGAATTGGTATTTATTTTGTACATTTTTTAATAATTTTAACAAGTCTGCGTCCTTTATAGTCGGAGTCATTCAGCCCAAATTCACTATGGTCAAAATTTTCTATGCTACGGTCGACATTGCTAGTCTACACGAAAATTAATATAAAAAATTATAGTAGATTAGAAAAATTTTTGAAGCAACTTTCTAAAGGGTATCTACCAAAAAAGTCTAAAATTTTGACACGAGAAGATGTGCTAAAATTTATGAAAGAGGCTCCAGAAGACATTTTTCTTCTAGAAAAGGTTTTAAGGTAGTAGATTGTGGCATTACTGAAAATAACTATTATGTTAAACACAGGTTATTATGGTGATGGGGATTTTTGGTGGCCTAAGAAGGGACGAACTCGTGAAGTTAAATGTAGATGACGTAGATGACAGAGGTGCGGTTGTGGTGGTAACAATTCAAGATACAAAAACTGGAGGCCTAAAAAGTTTTACGATTGTAAAAGAAGTCATGAACGCTTTAAGTTTCTTGCGGAAATACACGTCATTGCGGCCGAAAGGAACAAAAGAACGACGCTATTTCTTAGGATATCGTAATGGTAGATGCATTTCCCAAGTGGTTGGCAAAAATACTTTTGGAACTGTACCGTCAAAAATTGCACAATATCTTGGTTATGTCGATGCTAAAGCATTCACGGGCCACTGTTTGCGCAGAACATCGGCAACTCTTTTGGTAAATGCAGGTGGGGATATGTTGACTTTAAAGAGGCATGGACAGTGGAAAAGCGATACGGTGGCATCGGGATACATCGAAGAAAGTATGGCTTCGAAGAATAAAATAAGCCGTTTAATTGGTACTGGCAATGGTGAAGCTGGAACTTCCGAGACACTGGAATGTCCGGCGAAAATGGAATTGTCTCTAAAACTGATGCCTCTAACCTGAACGTTTCTTCAGTTCAACATAGTTTAGATTTAGGAAATTGTTCAATTAGTGGTTCGACATTTACAAATTGTACTTTTAATTTTAAATAAAATTGTAAACTTTTTTGAATTTTATAATATAACTGCGAATGAGAGGGCATAATAAGCGGGCATTATGATTCATAATGCCCTAGAGTATTATATACTATTTAATATATCTCGTTGTCAAGGTAAAAAAGACAAATAATGATTCAGTGCAATATAATAGTTATTTATGCACAAGGGGCGTAAGTGCTACTTTTTGCGGTCGAAAATGTTTGTGAGCTGAGGCGGAGCCGAAGCTCACAAAATTATTCGAGATCGCAAAAAGCACTTACGCAACTAGGTTCAACTTATGTAATTCAACAAAAATTTACTAACTTCATGATACTTTACTTGTACTTCAACATACTTAACACGCATTTTACCTACTTTACACGTATTTATATAGAATCAACCGGGTAGATTAAATCTTGCTAACAAATCCTTGTTACACCGTTAAGCCATTTGGCGCTGAATCCCAGTGACCGCCCTCTATTACTGTTACCAATAACTGAGTTAACGACAACAAATTCTTTAAAAAAATACACTAACTGACAATTGCAATTCAGACCACCCATACCGAGATGAAGTAACCTATATGATTTTAGATTTTTAATCAACCCGTATGTGACTTTAAATTTTGAAAAACGTAAAAACTACAGCTACTAAAATATAATATTACAAGATCAATACAAAATCATTGTAAAAGCTGTCACGAGACAGAATGGAAACCAAAAAACTAGTAAAATCACTAGATGAATACCGCGAAATTTGAATTTACTATAAAAACATAACTATGTTTTATAAAAAGTAGCTTGGGAGTCCTTGGTCTCGAATAATTAAGTTTGTTTTTAAACTACATAAAATGTTTTTTCGATTGTTATCAGGTTGCCTTGATAAATGTAAAGAGCTCTCTACACCACCTAATTTGGTCGGAAGTTTTTATATAATGATAAGAAATGAGCATAAGATAGACAGTGCACCGTCTCTATCAAGCTAGTTGTTTAACGCAAGACTGAGCAAAAAGCAAGTCATCTGAAATGCGAGAAAGTATACAAAACACCTGACGAGATTGAGTGGTATGGAGTACCTATGAACTTTTCATCCACGTCAGTCACGGTCTAACAATTCAAACTATTTTTGATATTTATCTGTTTTTTATCAGATTGTCCTTGTGAATGTCATTATTTATTGTAAAAATTGTTGTCCGTGTAAAAATTCAAAGCATTTCTGATTGTTATCTAATTTTTATCAGATTGTTTTGTAAATATTATTATTTGTTGTAAACATTGTTGTCGATGTTTACAATCTAACAATTCAAACCATTTTTGATATTCATCTGTATTTTATCAGATTGTCCTTGTGAATGTCATTATTTATTGTAAAAATTGTTGTCCGTGTAAAAATTCAAAGGATTTCTGATTGTTATCTAATTTTTATCAGATTGTTTTGTGAATATTATTATTTGTTGTAAACATTGTTGTCAATGTGCATTTGTATTTTGATTTGAACGGTTTCGATTTTATTTTTGAGTGAACTAAGAAAAAATAATGACAAATATAATTTTGGCATGTATAGTGGTATTTCTTGTTAAAGATGTCATTTCTAATAAGGAACTTTTATCCAAGGTAGCACTTATTTTTGAAAGTAACTTTAGTTGCAGCAGAACGAATTCCTAATATAATTTAATTTTTAGTTTCATCAACATGGATACAAAATTAAAGATGTTCGGATCGACTTAATTAGTTACGATCCAAATATTTTCAACTTCTATGTAATTAAAGCATTTAAATACAATCGTACTATCGCGGTACATAATGCTACTTTCAACTTCAAAGTTGACATTAAGGATGAAATCGAGGTAAAGCAATTTAAGCTAGATTGAGTCGGTCGTGAAATTAAACTTTTTGAATTACACCTCTTTTCGTAAATCATTATTCTCGTGTAAATAACGTAAATTGATTTTAAATTACAATTCTAGAAATTTACAAGTTAGATTTAAATCTCTGCTAAAAGCTTATCAAAACCATTCGAAGTATTGCATAATTAAATATTTTTTTTTAGTTACTTGTACAAGCTAATAAGTTTTTAAGTAACGAATATCGCCACTTTCCGATACGCTTTCAAATCAATGCAAAAATGCTTAGACTCAAACGCAGCAGGATTAAAGCAAGCTTTGAAATGTGGCAATATAACAGATTTTTACTTTTACAAGGTACCTATCTCAATCAATCAATCATTGGTTTTCATTCCTGTCGGAATATAACCACTTTCATTCTGGAAGTCCTTACAATCCGTTTTACGAGGTGGATTACTCTTCTGTTAAAGCCTCTTCTACTACAACTTTTCATGTGATTTTGCTTTATAGTCAATCTGTCTTCATGTCTTTCTGCTTGTGCACTTCAACTTCCAATCTTTGGCCTCCATCACGCTCAAATCTTTTGTCCCAACATCCCACTATCTTAATCTCGGTCGTCCTCTACTTCTCTCTGTTTCTGTCGTGTTTTTCGTTGTTCTTGACATCACCACTATATCATCTGCATACACTAAAACCTGAGCCTCTTTGTTGATTATTATGCCCCGCAGTTAGAATTCTGATTATGTGCTCTATTACCACGTTAATTTTTTCCTTGCCTCGGCAAAGTTCTGTTATTCCATGTTCCCAATCTAATCCTTTTCTGCTTTTTCTTTATTTTATTCTTAATAGTTTTTTCTTCCGTTGAGCCATTTCTCTGTTCCGTTTTCATAGCTGTTGTCGTTTCCGTTTTTTCCGTCCGAGTATTTCCCCGTGGCCTTAGTTTTTGAGATAGGGTTACCTTCCTTCTTTAAGTCCATTTTCCCCTCGGCCTTGTTCCATTCAGATAACTTTCCGTTTATTATCATTCTTTGATATCCTACTTTAACTGTGCTCCCTGCCCTCTTTCTTTCCACGCTAGGGCTCTTAATTTGTTTTGTATTTTGCGTTCATTGTTTGTTTAATCGCTGTCAATGTAAATGTTTTTGTTGTCAAGTTTCCATTTATTACTAATTATTTCTCTTTTCATAAACCATTTTTCCCGCTTGCGCCATTACTGTCCCAGTCTTATTGGATCGCAATTTAATCGCGTTTACTAATTTCACCTTAATTTGCAGCTCTTTTCCAGAAAGTTTTCAATTTCCGCTACTGCGTTAGTTTTCACGCCCTTAACAATAATATTATTCTTCCTTTGTCTCTTTTCGTTGTTCTTTTCTAATGCCTCTATTCTCCTGGTCAACTCTCGTCTTTCCGCCTCCCATCCCTTTTCTTTTCTTGATAACACCTTTCAGTTCCTGAATCTTTTGTTTTAATTCTGACGTGGTCTTATTGATTTCTTCAACTTCTTGTTTTATATCGATTGTACTCACATTGAACTGCTTCATTAGGTTTTCAAACATTTCTCTCACTTCTGTTACTTCAATTTTGTTCCTAAAACAGCTTTCGTCCTTTCTATCTGTGCGTGTTCTTGATCCTTTTACCTTTATTTATCAAATTCTGATTACGTTCTCTATGGTTTGTATCTGCGGTTTGCCACCTCAGCTCCTTTATCTTTTTTATGTCACTAAATCTTCTTTTAAACTACACAATGACACTCGTTTTACTATAAAAATATAAAAGCCGCTTAAAACACACTCTTCACTTTCATAACCTCAAACGTTCACTTGACGGGACGGTAAAACAATGACGTACCTATCTATACCACCTCATTTCTGATGAAAAGGGCATCTAAATATTTTTATTTACAGAATGTCACATATCATGTTTGCAACTTTTATATCGATGAAACGCAATTCCCTCCACTTATTCCTAATGGTAAATATAAACTTATAGTCCATCTTATGTTTCGCAATAAAAATATTGCGGTGCTGGCTGGGTATGGGGAAATATATATACCAATGGATTATCCAAAGAAGTAAAAATTTAATAATTTACATGGTATAAACCAATAATGCTTTGTAATGAGTTATAATCAAGAATTGTTTAAAATTGGCGTTTCCCGCTTATTTTCTGGGTTTATTAATTAATTTAATTTTGCACTTTTTGTTTTGTGTTTATTTTGCAGTGTTTGCGGTTTTAGTTAAGACATTCTGTAGCATGTTGAAATAAAATATAAAAGTTTACGTATAATTTATTTTAATTTCTCCAAATTCAAATTTTGGCGCTGCTAGTACTAATTTAGTTTTAATGTACTACCCTTTTCAGGTAATTTGAAACGGTAAAGCAGCAGGAAAGAAAATTGAAAAAATAAAGTCATTGAAATAATAGCCATCAGTGTCCCCTAATAGAGCTCCTTACCAGAGAGAGGCAAACACACTACATGACGGGGAAAAAACACAAAGAAGAAGCCAGTAAAACCCTTCTCCAGAACTGGCAGTCGGGGTGGAATAGCATTCAGGAAAGGAAAGTGGACTAGAACATTAATCCACGACGTTGAGAAATGGATTACGAGAAAACACGGCGATGTGTCTTACCACCTTACACAGATGCTGAGTGGCCAGGGCCTTTTCCACATACCTCTACAAATTCCAGAAAAGAGCGACAAAAATATTATTTCTTTAAAGAGGTGGATACGCCAGAACACACTCTCTTTCAATGCCATAAATGGGAAGAAATCAGACAGGAAACTACCAGAGCACTGGAAACCACTTTAACTAAAGAATATCTAGTGGGTGTAATGCTGGAGAGCGAAGATTTCTGACAAATGGCACACGAAATGATCATTACCATCATGAAGACCAAGGAAGAACACGAAAGACAAGTTCAGAAAAGTATTGCAACTGCAACCTTGACACTAAGAAGAAAAAAAATACTGAAAGGGCATAACAAGTAGAACGTGAACTGTGATCGGACGACATGCTTAGCTTTGCTTGGCACAACCCTAGAAGTAAGGTTTTAGTCAGTAAGAATCTGACACTACCATCCAAACATCTGGGTGGTGTCTTTTTGAAAATATCGCCACTCCTAACGCACAAAAACATTCAAACCTAAGATTTTTGTGTTTTATTGAGGTTTTCGAAAAGCTTAATCACAACATAAAACTAGCTTAGTTTATTTTTGTGTTTGCTATCTGTTTAGTTAACTAAAGACGCCACTGGACAAAAAAAGCTACCCACGTCAAACCTGTATAGAACACAACAAAATGTCACTTCCTGGATAATGTTAACATTAACAAATAAACAATTGGGTAGTTCATTTGTTTTATGCGTTATCAAATTTATTAATACGCTTATTTTATATTAATTCGAGAACTAAACTGCACAAACCGGGGGTCTGGGGGGTGTGGAACAGTCTCCAGTGCCTCACTGCTAAAAGGTAAAACATTCAATGTTTACAGGTTTGTTAGTAGGGTTTTTATAGCGCTTTAATTTTCTTGAGAACGATGACATATTATACTGGGGGGAATTTATAATCCCCAATTCTTGGTCACTGCTTTATATTTTTGTGCTAAAAACTTTCAGCATTATCGCTTAATACTGATAACCATAAGTTTGCAAATTTATCTATCACGGTTTGAGTGTTCCTGGAGGGTGTTCCACACCCCAGACCCCCGGTCTCTACAACTTTGGTTTATAATTTGGACTAATTGGAATATTAGTTACTTGAATGTGACTTGTTAAAATTAGGATTAATTAGTTTTTCTAGTGATGTTTTCTAGATTGGTTATGCTGATTTCTTCAATTTATTAATAATAAAAATAAACTGCACAAACCGGGGGGTCTGGGGGTGGAACACCTCCAGTGCCTCAGTGCTAAATGGTAAAACATTCAATGCTTACAGATTAAGAGTAGGGTTTATTATAGCGCTTTAATTTTCTTGAGAACAATGACATATTATACTGGGGAAATTTATAATCTCCCTCCCCCCAATTCTTGGTCACTGCTTTATATTATTTGTGCGAAAAACTTTCACCATTATCGCTTAATACTGATAACCATAAGTTTTCACATTTATCTATCACAGTTTGAGTGTACTTGGGGATGCTCCACACCCCAGACCCCCCGGTCTCTACAACCTTGGTTTATAATTTGGACTAATTGGAATATTAGTTACTTGAATGTGACTTGTTAAAATTAGGATTAATTAGTTTTTCTAGAGATGTTTTCTAGATTAGTTATGCTGATCTCTTCAATTTATTACTAATAAAAATAAACTGCACAAACCGGGGTCTGGGGGGTGTGGAACACCCTCCAGTGCCTCACTGCCGAAAGGTAAAACATTCAATGTTTACAGGTTTGTTAGTACGGTTTTTATAGCGCTTAATTTTCTTGAGAACGATGACATATTATACGGGGGGGAATTTATAATCCCTCCCCCCAATTCTTGGTCACTGCTTTATATTTTTTGTGCTAAAAACTTTCGCCATTATCGCTTAATACTGATAACCATAAGTTTGCACATTTATCTATCACAGTTTGAGTGTACTTGGGGGATGCTCCACACCCCCAAGACTCCCCGGTTTTTACAACTTTGGTTTATAATTTGGAATAATTGGAATATTAGTTACTTGAATGTGACTTGTTAAAGTTAGATTAATTCGTTTTCTAGAGATTTTTCTAGATTGGTCATGCTGATGTCTTCAATTTATTACTAAAAAATAATAAACTCTACAAACCGGGGGGTCTGAGGGGTGTGGAACACCCTCCAGTGCCTCACTACTGAAAGGTAAAACATTCAATGTTTACAGATTTGTTAGTAGGGTTTTTTATAGCGCTTTAATTTTCTTGAGAACGATGACATATTATACTGGGGGGAATCTATAATTCCCCCGATTTTGGTCACTGCTTTATATCCAGTGCCTTCCTGTTGTAAGGCATACATTCAATGTTTACAGATTATGAGTAGAGTTTATTTTAGCGCTTTGGTTTTTTTGAGAACAATGACATATTATACTGGGGGGAATTCTTAATCCTTTCTCCCCCCCAGCTGGGGGCCTGGGGGCCAGAAACGCTCAAACTGTGATAGATAAATGTGCAAATTTATGGTTGTCAGTTTTAAGCGATAATGCTAAAAATTTTAGCACAAAAATATAAAGCAGTGACCATGAATGGGGATTATAAATTCCCCAGTATATATGTCATCGTTCTCAAGAAAATTAAACGCTATAAAAAGCCCTACTAACAAATCTGTAAATTCAATTTTCGGTCCTGGAAATTAGTGCAAATGTAAGTTGACCTTTATTTTACGTTAGAGCATTATTGGGTCTTTCAATACAAGACCTACTATACGCGCTTCATATGAAAATAAATTAATTCAGTGAGGGATTACCGTTGCAGAGTTTTGTTTGTGAAGCTATACGTAAAGCGCATAAACTACGCAAAATTGGTAAAATAGTTTGCAGTTGGTAAGTTTTTGCTAAAATTTAATATTTTTAGTTTTCTAAAATATCATAGCAATATGTTAAGTAATCTGTGTAATAATTAAATTTTAAAATGAAATACAGTAACGACCAGTGCATATGCTTTATACCGTAAACGCATCTCTCATTGGTTAATTTGTTTGCCTAAAAACTTTATTAATAAACTTATATTTAAAACAAATTGACGTCATTAAACTATTGTCATAAATAACATAGTTACATTAGAGTAAATTTAATTACCTTAGACGAGCTTAGGGAACTAATATAATATATAAAAGTAACGTATCCAACCCATGTAATGCGCGAATAAATTAAAATTTAAAAAAATTAAATAAAGTAAAATCGCCTATAGGAAAAGAAGTGCTGTAGAAAATAAAATGAAACGCTCAAATAACATAAGTCGCATGATTAATAGCATGCCAAATTATATTTTGATAATATCTTAAGAGTTTTTTAATGACTACAAAACAAAGATACACCTTTAAAAATGTTTATATAGGTAATTTATCTTTGGTGATTTATGGTAAATTCTGTGATTTGGTTATTTATATTTGTGATTTATTTGTAATTTTGGGGTTGGTTATGCAATTAATTATGGTTTTTAAATGGGGTCGATTTGAAGGTAAATTTAAGGTCAGGGGCGTATTAAGGATTTTGCACAAAAGGGCCGAGGTTGCCAAGAGATCGACATCTAATTAATTTAATCATCTAAATGAATGTTGTTTCGTCTGATTGTACTATTGTCTCTACGATTAAGGATTGCACATAGTCATGTGAATTCTAATAGGTTTCGACTGCAGACACGCTACCTATTTTATACTAAACAATAGTAACAGGGGGACAATTTTGTGAGAGTGTATGAAAGTCGCAAAATTAGGTTCTTGCTGCGTTGATTAGGTTATCTATGCGAGGTGATGAATTAATTAGATCCAATCTTTACGGTATTATCTAGGTCAGGTTTGGGGTTTTGCACATGTTAATTTATGTTTTAGGGATCACCGTCACCATATTTAGTTACTACAAATTTTTATCAGCTTTATTTATTTGAACCTCCCCACCAACACTTAGGTAGAGGGAATTTTAATTATCTGCTTAAGCACATTGTACAAAACCAAGATTAATGAAAATCAGTAACAATAAAAGCATAGCAGTTGCAAATAAAATATAACAAACGAATTCTTCATACTCATAGTAACGATTCACAACTGAAATCATAATGTTATTATTACGTAAGGACAATATGTTTTCACATTTACTTTTATATGTAGCTTGCGATCAGAGCCATACCAAATATTAAATCAAGTCAATATTGACACTATTTTATTTATTGAATAACCGATCTCATAGCTGAAGATCAAGGTTTGTCTTTCTCTCTACGAGTTGTTCGAACTACCGTGAGGTAGATATTTAATAAAATATTCAAAACCTAACTGACTTGTCGTATGACCAACGGCTCCAGAAAAAGGATGCCTTACCAATTATTTATGTGATATTCATTTATACATTTTATCGAATGAAACATTAATTTTAAGAAAATAAAACTGTTGTTGCTAAATTTGTTTCTTTGTTTACGACATGGTGAGTCTAAATATAAAATTTACAAAAAATTTTGAATTTAAAATTTGAATTTCATGACTACGAAGATTACCAATTATATAATTTTATAATATTGGTAAGAAGTACTCCGTACAAGAGTCTATATAAATAGAAAATTAGGTAAATATTTAAGAATTAAACAGATATTACAACAGAAATACGAAGATGAGTGGAGTAAAAAAATATGATATTATATCAAATTTAAGTGCAGAATTAGTGCATAAAGTATTCATAGGTCTAAATCAGTGCGATGTGAGAAATTTTGTGGACGTTAGTCATATTTGGACATCGAAACTAAAAAATAATTTTATTTGGGAACAAAAATGTCGATTAAATGACTTTCAAAAATTGGAAGAAGAGAAGCAGACCTGTAATTATATAAAATACATGAAAAACTGCGAATTTTTTAACTGGAAACGTTTGTTTTTTTATTTGGAGACTAGAAATATGAATTGGTTTACACGGCCTTTAAAACTTCAGGCGAAATTTTCGTATTATACTAAGAAATGGCTTCCGTTTTGCTATGCAAATGAAAAAATATACGTTATATTTACAGAATGTAATATCTTGCGGATATATTGCTCCTCAGGAGAGACTATAATAACTGGAGATCTTCAAGAATTCAAAACCTACAGAGCAGCGATCACATATGAGGACGATTCGTTATTTTATGTACAAGCTCAGATGAATGTAGGCTTTCTATAGTAGTCCTCGATTCTGAAGTCGTTGATCTTCCTGTGAAACTTTTCAAGAGAGATTGAGTCTGAAATGGCTTCACCAATATTATGCAGTCATCTACACTGGATTGCAACTAATTATTGTGATAAATATACGTTTTCTTTGGTTAGCGTTAAAACAGGAAAAGTCCAGTTTGATAGCGTTACCTCTAGTGCAGTAGTAGGTATTGTTTCTTGCGATGGAAAAATAGTAACTCTGGAAGAGACCGGTTTGATCCGAGTATGGACAATATTATCAAACGATTTATTGATACTCGAAGCGTTCGTAGAATATTTTTGATGGCGAATTTAGGGAAACATGGAAGGAACTGTAACGGAAGGTCCCCATTTAATAGGATATTGCATTAACGATTTCATATATGTTTGGAACATAAACGACAAAAGTTTAATACAGAAATTTCCAACAACGGAATACGTTAAGGTTTTTCTACAAAATTCCCGGTTAATTTATACCAAATCCCGAAATTGCGTTAATGTAGTTGATTATATAACAGGAAATTATTTTTGTTGTAAATAGTCCATATACTATTTACGGCGTAACAACCAACTCAAAGCTTCTGATACTTGCAACCGAATTGGGAATAGAATTCATAGATGTAAACTCGGGAAAAAATGTACGAAGTTTTTATAACAGAGAAATTTTCCAAAACCAATTACGCTCAGACTTAGCGTTCTTTCAAGCTACGGAAACTAAATTATTTATTCAATGCGGAAAAGTAAGAAATACTCTTTCGGCCGCATTTATGACTTCGATGTTATATAAATATTAAATATTATAATTTTTTAATGGGTATCAATATTATGAATATTTTAATAAAAATTATTTAGGTGCTAAAGGGTGTTTTTAAGCATGATTTGAATAAAACAAAATTTGTGTAATTTTATATTTTAGTAACTTTAGTTTTCATATTTTTAAATTGAAAGCAAAATCCAGTTGATTTAAATTAGCGCGTTTTTCAAATTTAAGATAGGTTACGCCATCTCGGTAAGGTGGGATGGAATTATCACGCGGATTGCTTTTTCCGGTTCACTTCACTTGTTGTTTGGTTCCCGGCCGAGTTTGACGATTATAATTACCATTGCAATTTTAATAGTGTTTAAATCAATCTACAAAGATTTGCAATTATCAATATTTAGAAATAATTATTATTTCAGTTGAATAAATTTACTGTAAGTACATTTTGTGTAATATTGACGAAATTCAATAACTTCGATTACTAAGGAATAATCCTTTGTTTAAGGGGTAGACACGAGGGGTCAACCGCCAGAAGAAATCGTGTACAATTAACTTCACACTTCACGTACTTCATCATAATTCATCATACTTCATATACTTCAGGAGTAATTCACGTGATTTCAGGTACTTCACCAGTAATTCACCGTACTTCATCAATAATTCACGGTACTTTATCGATACTTCATTATATTTCACGTAATTCATCGGTATTTTAGGAACTTCGCGTGTTAAAATATCACCGATTTTACCGAACTTTACCGAAAGAAATCTAAGTTTAATTTAATTAATTGATTATTATTAAACTATTAAACTAGCAACTTTCAAACTTTTGATTAGTAAAATAATAACCGCCAAAGCTCTGTTCAGTGTTTAAGATAAAAAATTAAAAATGAAAATCCACTGATGTAAATTAATTTGGTATCAAATTATTATTATTGAATACACGTGCTTTATCTATGATACACATTGACCGTAGCGTAAGTTCAATTTCATGTAATTCACCAAAACTTTACTAACTTCATGATACTTCACTTGTAGTTTAATATACTGCACGTACTTCATACGTATTTCACCTATTTCACAAGTACTTCACGTACTTCAAAAATAATTCATGTATTTCTCAAGTATTTCATGTACTTCATGAGATAAGTACAAAAAGTCGCTAGCCGAGGGTCAGCCGCTAGAAAATTGTGTACAATTAACTTCACACTTCACGTACTTCATCATAATTCTCCATACTTCTTCGTACTTTATATAATTCCAGCAGTAATTTCGGAACTTACGTACTTCACCAGTAATTCATCGCACTTCATCAATAATTTACGTACTTCACCTACTTCATTGTATTTCACGTACTTATCGGTATTTCAGAAACTTACCGAGATTCCAAAATATGTGCACTGGGGTGTTCCACCCATCCGGATTGAATAATTTATTTTTATCAATACGAAATCTTCAGTTTACTATTGATAAAATAAACTACAGTCTGAATGGTTCTGCATGTTCTGCAATGTTCTTCATTCCAAAGTTTGTGCACTGGAGGGTGTTCCACACCCCAGACCCCCGATTGAGTAGTTTATTTTTAACAGCAGTGAACTGAAGATTTCCCATTGCAAAGACACTGGAAGGTATTCTACACCCCCCAGACCCCCCGAATTGAGTAGTTTCTTTTTTATCAGAGGTAAACTGAATATCTCCGTTGCACAGATCTGTCTCCCAGGGGATACGGAATTTATAATTGCGCAGTTTATAATTAATTGTTAGATTACAAATTAAATACATTTACTTGGCCATAGCTAATTTTAATAAACTTGAGATATGCTTAAATATTTAATTCATTTTAATAAAATAAATTATTTAAACGGGTCTGGTGTGGAACACTCCAGTGCCTCTCAACGGAAATCTTATTTACTTTTGATATAAAATAAACTACTTAATCCGGGGAACACCTCCAGTGCTTCTGCAACATTTTCTAATAAAAATAAACTCGATCCGAAGGGTCAGGGGTGTGAAACACTTTAGTACCAAATATTAAATGCAGGCAAACATTAAATGTTTGAAAATTTAATAGAAGTTTTAGTTTTATAAAAATTATGACATATTCTTGGGCAGCAGAATGGGTAAAGCAAAATAAATTATGTACAATCATGCATAAACGATTATTAAGATTACTTTTAAAATTGAGAGGGAGGAGTTAGCAGGTCTCCATCACCTCCCCCTCCCCCCAAACTAATTTTCTAAATAATTCAAAAACAAAAAGGTGCAACCGAAAATAAAGAAAGAAAATAATACATTTAAACTTTTTTAAATTTAAAATTTGCAATGGAAGGGACTGAGGACATGCATTTTATTCAAACTCATCCAATCAGACCACAACGAAATACCCAAACTCACAACAAAACAAATTAAACACCTTATTGGTTATTTCGTCAACTAACAATTAACAAAATTAACTAAGAAATCTAAATTTAAGAAATTTAATTAATTGATTATTATTAAACTAGCAACGACCAAAACTTTTAATTAGTAAAATAATGACCGCCAAAGGTCTATTCAACGTTTAAAATAAAAAATATTAAGAAATTCTACCAAATAATTATTATTGAATACACGTGTCTTATCTATGATACACATTGACCGTAGCGCATGCTCATAAGCTAGGTTCAACTTCATGTAATTTACCAAAAATTTACTAACTTCGTGATACTTCACTTGTACTTCTATATACTTAACACGTTTTTACCTACTTTACACGTACTTCGTGTATTTTACTAGTACTTTATGTACTTTACAAGTATTTCTTGTACTTCACAAGTACTTCATGTATTTCACATGAGATTTCATGTACTTCAAGAGATGTGTACAAAAACTTCACCAGCGGTTAACCCTTCGGGTAGACATATTCTTTTAAGGGGTAGCGTGGCTAAATCAAAATTTGCATTGTTTATAAGTTTGAAAGAATTTGACAGTTTGTTTAATAACCAATCTCGCAGCTGAAGATTAACGTTTTTTTTCTGTCTCGGCAGTTTGTTCGATTTTCCGTGAGGTTGATTTTTAATAAAATATTCCAACCTAACATTCTTGTGTTTTATTTTTTGGTTTTGTGTTTAATTTAGGTTTCGAAAGGTTAATTCAAGCATAAAGCCATCTTTGATTATTTTATGTGTTTTGCTTATCTGCTTAGTTAATTAGAGACACCACTGAATGAGTAGATTTGAACGTTAGATATACCACTGGTTTCCTTTTGGTTAATTGAAATCTTGAACCTTAGTTCGGAAGGATTATGCGTCTTGCTGTGAATTTTTAAATTGTACTGCCAAATGTAAGTTTTTTGGCAATATACATTTTAAATTGTTGGTTAACTTGAATAAAACGGAAAATGTTAAGCATTTTCCACCCTTTTAAAGATTTTTCCTTTATCCGTTGATCCCCAAGCAGGAAGTAAGAAGCAAGAGATAATCGGATAAGTAGTGAAGTACATTCATTATACTAAACTATCATGTTTACCCTTCCTGGTATGCAACCTGTCGTGCACCGTCAAAACAAACGATGAATTTGTTATTCGCGATTTACATTAAGAAAACGCCACCAGGCGGAATAATTTCAAACTAGTATCAAAAGTATAGGCCGCGTTCGACTTGGACGTTTACACGCTGTTGGTACCAACGGACGCAAACGCTTTTTGCCGTTCGACTTGGAAAATGCACACTTACAACGTACAACTTTTGTTTTATTGTTTATTTAACCTTCAAATTTTATGGATTAATTATTATTAAACGTCTGATGACAGCAGTAACCATTGCTGAAAACTTATAAATAATATTTTGTTTTATTGTTTATTTAACCTTCAAATTTTAAAAATTTTAATTTAATATTAAAGAATTATATTAATTTTTCTTCGGGTTCGTCCTTCAGCCCGTGCTCAAAGTTATTTTTAAATCATTTAAGCACTAGAAGGTCGGGGTAGCCAAAAGTGTTTTTTCATTATTCAATTACTTATGTAATCTGCAGATTAACGGATAAGCTGACGAACCGATTAATATTATATATATAAAGAAAAAGCTATTTTACATTAGGTATAGATATAAAATCTGAAACCAACCTTTAAAATCCTCACAAAACCAACAGAATATTTCACTTGCAATATCAAAAATGGCAAACCAAGCTGAAATTTCTAATTATGATGAAAATGTAATATTGAATAGTATTGAAGAAGATGGAAATGATCTTCCCGACTACGACGAAGATTTTTTGTTGAACACAGCGGAAGCACCGGCACCAGCATCTGAAGCTAAATGTAACGATATGAGAAGCACGGATGTGTCTAGTTTCAAGGACCTCTTCCTTAAATCCGATATTATAAAAGCGCTTACCGGTGGTGGATACGAGCATCCATCAGAAATTCAAAGTGAATGTATTCCGCAAGTATTGTCGGGTAGTGACATTTTGGCCCAAGCTCAATCCGGTACAGGTAAAACACTTAGCTTTGTTTTGAGTACACTCCATTTACTGGAACCAACTGCCAATGAAGTGCACACATTGGTCATTTGTCCCACTCGGGAATTAGCTTACCAAATAGGAAAGCAATATGAACATTTCAGCAAACATTTATCAGATGTTAGAGTTGCTACCTTTATCGGAGGCTTACCAGTCAAAAACGATGTTAATTTACTGAGAAATAACTGTCCCCACATTGTGGTCGGTACAGTAGGACGCATTCTGGCGTTAATCAACTTTAGGGCGTTGAATGTACAGCATTTAAAGCAATTCGTTTTGGACGAATGCGATCAAATGTTGCAACTGCCCAATGTAAAGAAACAAATTCGGGAGATTTATTTAAATTTGCCGCGCGAAAAGCAAGTCCTCATGTTCAGTGCAACTTTAAATCAAGAAACACGAGCGGAGTGTAAGCGTTTTATGAGAAATCCCATCGAAATTTATATAGACGATAAGGGAGGATTAAAAATGAGAGGATTGATACAGCATTACGTATGTGTTGAGCAAATTAACAAATTCAAGAAATTAGTTCAAGTGTTGAGTTCGCTCCAATATACCCAAGCTGTAATTTTCGTGAATTCCATTAAGCGTTGCAGAATTTTGGAAAATTTATTGATTAAAAATAACTATTTGGCGACTGGGATATACCGAACTATGAAGCAGAATGACCGTTTAAACCGATACGAAGATATGAAAATGGCAAGAAGAAGATTTTGGTTGCGACAAACGCTTTTGGACGTGGAATGGACGTTGTGGGTATTAACACCGTGATCAATTATGATATGCCAGTAGATGCCGATTGTTATTTGCATGGTGTGGCTCGTGCGGGTCGTTTTGACACAATGGGAACCGCTGTCACATTTCTTGCCAGCAATCAAGATGCTAAAATGTTGAACCAAGTTCAAACCAAGTTTCAGGTGAAAATCACCAAGTTAACAAGCTAACTTATTATTTTAAATTGAATGGCATAATTGAGTGCTTGAATAGCAGCTCGTTTTGGGGTTCTTTCATTCTACGTCCAATAATAGCAACACAATTTTCAATACTATATTATTTTATAAATAAATTACAAATATTAAATTGACACTAAAATTATTTTATTATTATTTTTTATTGATATTGGTATGAAAAGTCGGCTGGTGAAGCTATCTACGATAGTATCCATATTATCCTAAAATATTTCAAAAGCTGAGAATTTGTTAAGAATGTCAATATTCCAAAAATACGTAAAAGATCTCCCTTAATGTAACATATTTTATCACAACTTTAAAAATTTAATTTATTTGCTTTACTCCTTTTTCCAAGAATATATCATAATTTTTTTTAGAAAACTAAAACGGTAACGGAGAGTTTCTACTAAATTTTCAAACCTTTAATATGTTTGCCTGCATTGTAATATTTGGGTACTGAAGGGCGTTTCACATCTCCCAAATCCTCCGGATTAAATAGTTTATTTTTTATCAGAAGTAAACTGTAGATCTCGCCATATTTGGGCACTAGAAGGTGTTCCACGGCCCCGACAACCCGGATTGAGTAGTTTATTTTTTATTAGAAGTAAACTGAAGATTTCCCGTTGGAGAGGTCGTTCCACACCCCCCAGACCCCCCGGTTTAAATAATTTATTTTTATTAAAAGTGAATTAAATATTTAAGGTGGTTGAGCCATTGGCATTTTCTCGAATCCATGTCAAAATATGAAAATTACAAGATATAAAGTTAATGATTTATCATAATTGTAAAACAAATTTGAAAAAGATTGACCGTGTACCTTGGGAGATAATCGGATTTGAAATTTTGAATTTAACATGTAAAAGCATAGGAACTCAGTAAAAGTTTAGAATTTCCGTAAAATAAAATAGTTAAATCCATGTCAGACGCATAAAAATTAGTCTACGTGTAGGATAATATCTTACAAAATGGCAAAAAAAATTAAAATTTTGACCATCTGGTTTGTCCGTAAATAATTTTTGAATATGATGCGATTTGATTTCTGAAAAACCGTATAAGTTTGGCATCGTCGCATAAATTAAAAAAGTTTTATGTCAGTGTCAATTTTAAAAGTTGGGTTTATTTTCTAAAATAAACGATGGCGGAACTTATAAAGTCGGAACAGACAATAAAGCGTAAACCCTGAAAAGAAGAAGAAGAAGGTTTATTTTCTATTTCAAATGAAATATAAATCAATTTGGCGGAAAACCATCGTTCAAAATGCGGCCATTCGATGGAAAATAAGAAAGAAGGTTTGGTGCAATGTTATTACGGTATAATTTTCGTATGGTGCAAATAAAATAGAAAAATCTATTTGTTTAAGAGATAAATTTTGTCAGTTGATAATAATCCTTCTTCTAATTCTTCAGCCAGTTATTGTGCACTCAAAATGCTAAACTTCCTTTACGGCGTGTCAATCTGTGGACTATGGGAAGGCAACAAGAAACCAACCGTCAGCCTGACTTTGGCCATGTTGATTGTCTATGCATTATATAAATGTATGCATGAAAAAATATTTTCAAAAAACTAATTTTAATAAAAAATTGAATTTTTGAAAAATAAAAATTTTAAAATAGAAAAACTTAAAATTATTATCCAAATATGTTATGAGGAGGAGCTAATAATCACGATGAGCCTATTATCAATTATTTTCACAAAACTATAATTATGAAAAGACTTGAAAAAGCGTACTTTTGGAATTGATTGCAAAATGTGATGGGTTACGGTGTTGATAAAAATTTCATCTTGTAATAAATTGCCCACGTGACACAAAATATTATTTAAATATATTTGACGTTGATTATTTAATCTTCAAAACGTGCTGATTAATGGAATTTATCATTATAACTGTATCGGCCTGAAAAAAATCTATAATCCGTGGTCAAATAGTTTTTAAATTTTGAATAAAGATATTTGAAATAAAACAAATTCAAACACATTGTTTTAATATTTAATCAATACCATTAATAAAATTTTAAAGCATTAATACACAATATTTTATGATTAGTACTAAAAACTAGATGATCATGCAATACCTTAACATATCTCAAAATTATTAAAATTTAGCTATGGCCAAGTAAATGTGTTTAATTTGTAATCTAACAATTAATTATAAACTGCGTAATTATAATATTTATGTGCCCCTAGAGGCAGATCTCTGAAACAAAATAAAAAATAAACTACTTCATCTTGGGGGTCTGGGAGATGTGGTACATCTTCCAGTGCCTTTGCAACGGGAAATCTGCAAACTGAGCTGCTGATAAAATAAACTACTCAATCCGGGGGGTCTGGGGGGTGTGGAACACCCTCCAGTGCACAAATTTGGAATGAAAAACATTGCAGAACATGCAAAACCATTCAGACCGTGTAGTTTATTTTTTTTAGCAAAAGTAAACTGAAGATTTCCGTTGAGAGAACTGAGGGTGTTCCACACCCCAGCCCCGTTTAAATAATTTATTTTTATTAAAATGAATTAAATATTTAACATATCTCAAGATTATTAAAATTAGCTATGGCAAAGTAAATGTGTTTAATTTGTAATCTAACAATTAATTATAAACTGCGAATTTAAATTCCGTATCCCTGGGAGACAGATCTTGACGAGAATTCAAACCATTGATAAAAATAACTACTCAATTCGAGGGTTTGGAGAGTGTGGAACACCTTCTAGTGCCTTTGCAACGGGAAACTTCATTTACTGCTGATAAAAATAAACTACTCAATCCGGGGTCTGGGGTGTGGAACACCCTCCAGTGCACAAATTTTGGAATAAGAACATTGCAGAACATGAAAACCATTCAGACCGTGTAGTTTATTTTTATCAAAAGTAAACTGAAGATTTCCGTTGAGAGACTGAGTTTCCACACCAGACCCCAGTTTAAATAATTTATTTTTATTAAAATGAATTAAATGTCTAATCATATCTCAAGTTTATTAAAGTTAGCAATGGCCAAGTAAATGTGTTTAATTCGTAATCTAACAATTAATTATAAACTGCGTAATTATATATTTCGTGCCCCTAGAGGCAGATCTCTGCAACAAAATAAAAATAAACTACTCAATTGGGGTCTGGGAGGTGTAGAACACCTTCCAGTGCCTTTGCAACGGGAAATCTTCAGTTTACTGCTGATAAAATAAACTACTCAATCCGGGGGTCTGGGGTGTGGAACACCCTCCAGTGCACAAACTATGGAATAAAGAACATTGCAGAACATGCAGAATCATTCAGACCGTGTAGTTTATTTTTTTATCAAAAGTAAACTGAAGATTTCCCGTTGGAGAGGTACTGGGGGTGTTCCACCCCCCCAGCCCCGTTTAAATAATTTATTTTTATTAAAAATGAATTAAATGTTAATCATATCTCAAGTTTATTAAAGATTAGAAATGGCAAAGTAAATGTGTTTAATTTGTAATCTAACAATTAATTATAAATTGCGCAATTCTAATTCCGTATCCCTGGGAGACAGATCTTGTCAACGGATATTCATTTACCATTGATAAAAATAAACTACTCAATTCGGAGGGTTTGGGGAGTGTGAACACCTTCTAGTGCCTCTGCAACGGGAAAGCTTCACTTTACTGCTGATAAAAATAAACTACTCAATCCGGGGTCTGGGGTGTGGAACACCCTCCAGTCACAAATTTGGAATAAAGAACATTGCAGAACATGCAGAATCATTCAGACCGTGTAGTTTATTTTTATCAAAAGTAAACTGAAGATTTCCCGTTGAGAGGTACTGGAGGTGTTCCACACCCCAGACCCCGGTTTAAATAATTTATTTTTATTAAAATGAATTAAATGTCTAATCATATCTCAAGTTTATTAAAGTTAGCAATGGCCAAGTAAATGTGTTTAATTCGTAATCTAACAATTAATTATAAACTGCGTAATTATATATTTCTGCCCCTAGGAGGCAGATCTCTGCAACAAAATAAAAATAAACTACTCAATTCGGGGGTCTGGGAGGTGAACACCTTCCAGTGCCTTTCAACGAAATCTTCAGTTTACTGCTGATAAAATAAACTACTCAATCCGGGGGTCTGGGGTGTGGAACACCCTCCAGTGCACTAAATATTGGAATAAAGAACATTGCAGAACATGCAAATCATTCAGACCGTGTAGTTTATTTTTTATCAAAAGTAAACTGAAGATTTCGTTGAGAGGTACTGGAGGTGTTACACCTCCAGACCCGTTTAAATAATTTATTTTTATTAAAATAATTAAATGTCTAATCATATCTCAAGTTTATTAAAGTTAGCAATGGCAAAGTAAATGTGTTTAATTTGTAATCTAACAATTAATTATGAATATTTCCTAGAGTTCTGAAATTGTATCACCTGGGAGACACCGTCTGTGCAACAGATAATTCATTTCTATTGATAAAAATAAACTACTCAATTCGGAGGTTTGGGAGTGTGAACACCTTCAGTGCCAATTGCAAGGGAAATGCTTCATTTTAATCTGAAATTAATTATAAATTCCAATCTAAATTCCGTTGGTGGGAGACAATCCTCCAGTGCACGAATATTATTTATAATAAACATTTGGGGTTTAATGTAACACCATTCAGCTGCAACGAACTGTATTTATTGTATCAAAATAAACTATAATCCGTGGAGTACTGGAGGTGTTACACCTCCAGTACCGGTTTAGAATAATTCAACTAATAATAAACAAATTTATTTTTTTATAAAATGAATTAAATGTCTAATCATATCTCAAGTTTATTAAAGTTAGCAATGGCCAAGTAAATGTGTTTAATTCGTAATCTAACAATTAATTATAAACTGCGTAATTATATATTTCGTGCCCCTAGGAGGCAGATCTCTGCAACAAAATAAAAATAAACTACTCAATTCGGGGGTCTGGGAGGTGTAGAACACCTTCCAGTGCCTTTGCAACGGAAATCTTCAGTTTACTGCTGATAAAATAAACTACTCAATCCGGGGGTCTGGGGTGTGGAACACCCTCCAGTGCACAAACTTATGGAATAAAGAACATTGCAGAACATGCAGAATCATTCAGACCGTGTAGTTTATTTTTTATCAAAGTAAACTGAAGATTTCCCGTTGGAGGTACTGGAGGGTGTTCCACACCCCAGACCCCCAGGTTTAAATAATTTATTTTTATTAAAATGAATTAAATGTCTAATCATATCTCAAGTTTATTAAAGTTAGCAATGGCCAAGTAAATGTGTTTAATTCGTAATCTAACAATTAATTATAAATGCGAATTAAATTCTCGTATCCCCTGGAGACAGATCTTGCAACAAAATTTAATTAAAAATAAACTACTCAATTCGGGGGTCTGGGAGGTGTGAACACCTTCCAGTGCCTTTGCAACGGGAAATCTTCATTTACTGCTGATAAAAATAAACTACTCAATCCGGGGTCTGGGTGTGGAACACCTCCAGTGCACAAACTATGGAATAAAGAACATTGCAGAACATGCAGAATCATTCAGACCGTGTAGTTTATTTTTTATCAAAAGTAAACTGAAGATTTCCCGTTGAGGGTACTGGAGGGTGTTCCACACCCCAGACCCCCGGTTTAAATAATTTATTTTTATTAAAATGAATTAAATGTCTAATCATATCTCAAGTTTATTAAAGTTAGCAATGGCAAGTAAATGTGTTTAATTGTAATCTAACAATTAATTATAAACTGCGTAATTTATATTTCGTGCCCTAGGAGGCAGATCTCTGCAACAGAATTCATACAAAATAAACTACTCAATTCGGAGGGTTTGGGAGTGTGAACACCTTCAGTGCCTCTGCAACGGGAAATCTTCAGTTTACTGCTGATAAAAATAAACTACTCAATCCGGGGTCTGGGGTGTGGAACACCTCCAGTGCACAAACTTTTGGAATAAAGAACATTGCAGAACATGCAGAATCATTCAGACCGTGTAGTTTATTTTTATCAAAAGTAAACTGAAGATTTCCCGTTGAGAGGTACTGGAGGGTGTTCCACACCCCAGACCCCGGTTTAAATAATTTATTTTATTAAAATGAATTAAATGTCTAATCATATCTCAAGTTTATTAAAGTTAGCAATGGCCAAGTAAATGTATTTAATTCGTAATCTAACAATTAATTATAAACTGCGTAATTATATATTTCGTGCCCTCTAGGAGGCAGATCTCTGCAACAAAATAAAAATAAACTACTCAATTCGGGGTCTGGGAGTGTAGAACACCTTCCAGTGCCTTTGCAACGGAAATCTTCAGTTTACTGCTGATAAAAATAAACTACTCAATCCGGGGTCTGGGGTGTGGAACACCCTCCAGTGCACAAATTTGGAATAAAGAACATTGCAGAACATGCAGAATCATTCAGACCGTGTAGTTTATTTTTATCAAAAGTAAACTGAAGATTTCCGTTGGAGGTACTGGAGGGTGTTCCACACCCCAGACCCGGTTTAAATAATTTATTTTTATTAAAAATGAATTAAATGTCTAATCATATCTCAAGTTTATTAAAGTTAGCAATGGCAAAGTAAATGTGTTTAATTTGTAATCTAACAATTAATTATAAATTGCGCAATTCTAAATTCCGTATCCCTGGAGACAGATCTGTGCAACGGAGATATTCCATTTACCATTGATAAAAATAAACTACTCAATTCGGAGGGTTTGGGAGTGTGGAACACCTTCTAGTGCCTCTGCAACGGGAAAGCTTCACTTTACTGCTGATAAAAATAAACTACTCAATCCGGGGGTCTGGGGTGTGGAACACCTCCAGTGCACAAACTTTGGAATAAAGAACATTGCAGAACATGCAGAATCATTCAGACCGTGTAGTTTATTTTTTATCAAAAGTAAACTGAAGATTTCCCGTTGAGAGGTACTGGAGGTGTTCCACACCCCAGACCCCGGTTTAAATAATTTATTTTATTAAAATGAATTAAATGTCTAATCATATCTCAAGTTTATTAAAGTTAGCAATGGCCAAGTAAATGTGTTTAATTCGTAATCTAACAATTAATTATAAACTGCGTAATTATATATTTCGTGCCCCTAGGAGGCAGATCTCTGCAACAAAATAAAAATAAACTACTCAATTCGGGGTCTGGGAGGTGTAGAACACCTTCCAGTGCCTTTCAACGGGAAATCTTCAGTTTACTGCTGATAAAAATAAACTACTCAATCCGGGGGTCTGGGGTGTGGAACACCCTCCAGTGCACAAACTTGGAATAAAGAACATTGCAGAACATGCAGAATCATTCAGACCGTGTAGTTTATTTTTATCAAAAGTAAACTGAAGATTTCCGTTGAGAGGTACTGGAGGGTGTTCCACACCCCAGACCCCCGGTTTAAATAATTTATTTTTATTAAAATGAATTAAATGTCTAATCATATCTCAAGTTTATTAAAGTTAGCAATGGCAAAGTAAATGTGTTTAATTTGTAATCTAACAATTAATTATAAACTGCGTAATTTATATTTCGTACCCCTAGGAGGCAGATCTCTGCAACAATATCATACAAAAAATAAACTACTCAATTCGGGGTCTGGGAGTGTGAACACCTTCCAGTGCCTCTGCAACGGAAATCTTCAGTTTACTGCTGATAAAAATAAACTACTCAATCCGGGGGTCTGGGGTGTGGAACACCTCCAGTCACAAATTTGGAATAAAGAACATTGCAGAACATGCAGAATCATTCAGACCGTGTAGTTTATTTTTTATCAAAAGTAAACTGAAGATTTCCGTTGGAGAGGTACTGGAGGTGTTCCACACCCCAGACCCCGTTTAAATAATTTATTTTATTAAAATGAATTAAATGTCTAATCATATCTCAAGTTTATTAAAGTTAGCAATGGCCAAGTAAATGTGTTTAATTCGTAATCTAACAATTAATTATAAACTGCGTAATTATATATTTCGTGCCCCTAGGAGGCAGATCTCTGCAACAAAATAAAAATAAACTACTCAATTCGGGGTCTGGGAGGTGTAGAACACCTTCCAGTGCCTTTCAACGGAAATCTTCAGTTTACTGCTGATAAAAATAAACTACTCAATCCGGGGGTCTGGGGTGTGGAACACCTCCAGTGCACAAACTTTGGAATAAAGAACATTGCAGAACATGCAGAATCATTCAGACCGTGTAGTTTATTTTTATCAAAAGTAAACTGAAGATTTCCGTTGAGAGGTACTGGAGGGTGTTCCACCCCCAGACCCCCGGTTTAAATAATTTATTTTTATTAAAATGAATTAAATGTCTAATCATATCTCAAGTTTATTAAAGTTAGCAATGGCCAAGTAAATGTGTTTAATTCGTAATCTAACAATTAATTATAAACTGCGTAATTATATATTTCGTGCCCCTAGGAGGCAGATCTCTGCAACAAAATAAAAATAAACTACTCAATTCGGGGTCTGGGAGGTGTAGAACACCTTCCAGTGCCTTTGCAACGGAAATCTTCAGTTTACTGCTGATAAAAATAAACTACTCAATCCGGGGTCTGGGGTGTGGAACACCCTCCAGTGCACAAACTTGGAATAAAGAACATTGCAGAACATGCAGAATCATTCAGACCGTGTAGTTTATTTTTATCAAAAGTAAACTGAAGATTTCCCGTTGAGAGGTACTGGAGGGTGTTCCACACCCCAGACCCCCGGTTTAAATAATTTATTTTATTAAAATGAATTAAATGTCTAATCATATCTCAAGTTTATTAAAGTTAGCAATGGCCAAGTAAATGTGTTTAATTCGTAATCTAACAATTAATTATAAACTGCGTAATTATATATTTCTGTCCCCTAGGAGGCAGATCTCTGCAACAAAATAAAAATAAACTACTCAATTCGGGGTCTGGAGGTGTAGAACACCTTCCAGTGCCTTTCAACGGGAAATCTTCAGTTTACTGCTGATAAAATAAACTACTCAATCCGGGGGTCTGGGGTGTGGAACACCCTCCAGTGCACAAACTATGGAATAAAGAACATTGCAGAACATGCAGAATCATTCAGACCGTGTAGTTTATTTTTATCAAAAGTAAACTGAAGATTTCCCGTTGAGAGGTACTGGAGGGTGTTCCACACCCCAGACCCCCGGTTTAAATAATTTTTTTTTATTAAAATGAATTAAATGTCTAATCATATCTCAAGTTTATTAAAGTTAGCAATGGCCAAGTAAATGTGTTTAATTCGTAATCTAACAATTAATTATAAACTGCGTAATTATATATTTCGTGCCCCTAGAGGCAGATCTCTGCAACAAAATAAAAATAAACTACTCAATTCGGGGGTCTGGGAGGTGTAGAACACCTTCCAGTGCCTTTGCAACGGAAATCTTCAGTTTACTGCTGATAAAAATAAACTACTCAATCCGGGGGTCTGGGGTGTGGAACAACTTCCAGTGCACAAACTTTGGAATGAAGAACATTGCAAAACGTGCAAAACCATTCAGACCGTGTAGTTTATTTTTTATCAAAAGTAAACTGAAGATTTCCCGTTGGAGAGGCACTAGAGGGTGTTCCACACCCCCCAGACCCCCGGTTTAACTAATTTATTTTTATTAAAAATGAATTAAATGTCTAATCATATCTCAAGTTTATTAAAATTAGCAATGGCCAAGTAAATGTGTTTATTTCGTAATCTAACAATTAATTATAAACTGCGTAATTATATATTTCGTGCCCCTAGGAGGCAGATCTCTGAAACAAAATAAAAAATAAACTACTTCATCTTGGGGGTCTGGGAGATGTGGTACATCTTCCAGTGCCTTTGCAACGGGAAATCTTCAGTTTACTGCTGATAAAATAAACTACTCAATCCGGGGGTCTGGGGTGTGGAACACCCTCCAGTGCACAAACTTTGGAATAAAGAACATTGCAGAACATGCAGAATCATTCAGACCGTGTAGTTTATTTTTATCAAAAGTAAACTGAAGATTTCCGTTGAGAGGTACTGGAGGGTGTTCCACACCCCAGACCCCCGGTTTAAATAATTTATTTTATTAAAATGAATTAAATGTCTAATCATATCTCAAGTTTATTAAAGTTAGCAATGGCCAAGTAAATGTGTTTAATTCGTAATCTAACAATTAATTATAAACTGCGTAATTATATATTTCGTGCCCCTAGGAGGCAGATCTCTGCAACAAAATAAAAATAAACTACTCAATTCGGGGTCTGGGAGATGTGGAACACCTTCCAGTACCTTTGCAACGGGAAATCTTCAGTTTGGTGCTGATAAAAATAAACTACTCAATCCGGGGGTCTGGGGTGTGGAACACCTCCAGTGCACAAACTATGGAATAAAGAACATTGCAGAACATGCAAAACCATTCAGACCGTGTAGTTTATTTTTTTTAGCAAAAGTAAACTGAAGATTTCCCGTTGCAGAGGCACTGGAGGGTGTTCCACACCCCCCAGACCCCCGGTTTAAATAATTTATTTTTATTAAAAATGAATTAAATGTCTAATCATATCTCAAGTTTATTAAAATTAGCAATGGCCAAGTAAATGTGTTTAATTCGTAATCTAACAATTAATTATAAACTGCGTAATTATATATTCCGTACCCCCTAAGAGGCAGATCTCTACAACAAATAAAAAATAAACTACTCAATTCGGGGGTCTGGGTGGTGTACAATACCTTCCAGTGCCTTTGCAACGGAAATCTTCAGTTTACTGCTGATAAAATAAACTACTCAATCCGGGGGTCTGGGGTGTGGAACACCCTCCAGTGCACAAACTTTGGAATGAAAAACATTGCAGAACATGCAAAACCATTCAGACCGTGTAGTTTATTTTTTATCAAAAGTAAACTGAAGATTTCCCGTTGAGAGGTACTGGAGGGTGTTCCACACCCCAGACCCCCGGTTTAAATAATTTATTTTTATTAAAATGAATTAAATGTCTAATCATATCTCAAGTTTATTAAAGTTAGCAATGGCCAAGTAAATGTGTTTAATTCGTAATCTAACAATTAATTATAAACTGCGTAATTATATATTTCTGCCCCTAGGAGGCAGATCTCTGCAACAAAATAAAAATAAACTACTCAATTCAGGGGTCTGGGAGGTGTAGAACACCTTCCAGTGCCTTTGCAACGAAATCTTCAGTTTACTGCTGATAAAAATAAACTACTCAACCCGGGGGTCTGGGGTGTGGAACACCCTCCAGTGCACAATATGGAATAAGAACATTGCAGAACATGCAGAATCATTCAGACCGTGTAGTTTATTTTTATCAAAAGTAAACTGAAGATTTCCCGTTGGAGAGGTACTGGAGGTGTTCCACCCCAGACCCCGGTTTAAATAATTTATTTTTATTAAAATGAATTAAATGTTAATCATATCTCAAGTTTATTAAAGTTAGCAATGGCCAAGTAAATGTGTTTAATTGTAATCTAACAATTAATTATAAACTGCGAATTTAATTTCGTCCCTGGGGCAGATCTTGCAACAAAATAAAAAATAAACTACTCAATTCGGGGTCTGGAGGTGTGAACACCTTCCAGTGCCTTGCAACGGAAATCTTCATTTACTGCTGATAAAAATAAACTACTCAATCCGGGGTCTGGGGGTGGAACACCTCCAGTCACAAACTTTGGAATAAAGAACATTGCAGAACATGCAGAATCATTCAGACCGTGTAGTTTATTTTTATCAAAAGTAAACTGAAGATTTCCGTTGAGAGGTACTGGAGGGTGTTCCACACCCCAGACCCCCGGTTTAAATAATTTATTTTATTAAAAATGAATTAAATGTCTAATCATATCTCAAGTTTATTAAAGTTAGCAATGGCCAAGTAAATGTATTTAATTCGTAATTTAACAATTAATTATAAACTGCGTAATTATATATTCCGTACCCCCTAAGAGGCAGATCTCTACAACAAATAAAAAATAAACTACTCAATTCGGGGGTCTGGGTGGTGTACAATACCTTCCAGTGCCTTTGCAACGGGAAATCTTCAGTTCACTGCTGTTAAAAATAAACTACTCAATCCGGGGGGTCTGGGGTGTGGAACAACTTCCAGTGCACAAACTTTGGAATGAAAAACATTGCAGAACGTGCAAAACCATTCAGACCGTGTAGTTTATTTTTTTCAAAAGTAAACTGAAGATTTCCCGTTGCAGAGGTACTGGAGGTGTTCCACACCCCAGACCCCCGGTTTAAATAATTTATTTTTATTAAAATAAATTAAATGTCTAATCATATCTCAAGTTTATTAAAGTTAGCAATGGCAAAGTAAATGTGTTTAATTTGTAATCTAACAATTAATTATAAATTGCGAATTCTAAATTCCGTACCCTGGAGACAGATCTGTGCAACGAGATATTCCATTTAATTATAAAATAAACTACTCAATTCGGAGGGTCTGGGGTGTGGAACACCTTCAGTGCCTCTGCAACGGGAAACTTCATTTACTGCTGATAAAATAAACTACTCAATCCGGGGGTCTGGGGTGTGGAACATCCTCCAGTGCACAAATTTTGGAATGAAGAACATTGCAGAACATGCTAAAACCATTCAGACCGTGTAGTTTATTTTTATCAAAAGTAAACTGAAGATTTCCCGTTGAGAGGACTGGAGGTGTTCCACACCCCAGACCCCGTTTAAATAATTTATTTTTATTAAAATGAATTAAATGTCTAATCATATCTCAAGTTTATTAAAGTTAGCAATGGCCAAGTAAATGTGTTTAATTCGTAATCTAACAATTAATTATAAACTGCGTAATTATATATTTCGTGCCCCTAGAGGCAGATCTCTGCAACAAAATAAAAATAAACTACTCAATTCGGGGTCTGGGAGTGTAGAACACCTTCCAGTGCCTTTCAACGGGAAATCTTCAGTTTACTGCTGATAAAAATAAACTACTCAATCCGGGGTCTGGGGTGTGGAACACCCTCCAGTGCACAAACTATTGGAATAAAGAACATTGCAGAACATGCAGAATCATTCAGACCGTGTAGTTTATTTTTATCAAAAGTAAACTGAAGATTTCCGTTGAGAGGCACTGGAGGGTGTTCCACACCCCCCAGACCCCCCGGTTTAAATAATTTATTTTTATTAAAAATGAATTAAATGTCTAATCATATCTCAAGTTTATTAAAATTAGCAATGGCCAAGTAAATGTGTTTAATTCGTAATCTAACAATTAATTATAAACTGCGTAATTATATATTTCGTACCCCTAAGAGGCAGATCTCTACAACAAATAAAAAATAAACTACTCAATTCGGGGGGTCTGGGTGGTGTACAATACCTTCCAGTGCCTTTGCAACGGGAAATCTTCAGTTCACTGCTGTTAAAAATAAACTACTCAATCCGGGGGGTCTGGGGGGTGTGGAACAACTTCCAGTGCACAAACTTTGGAATGAAGAACATTGCAAAACGTGCAAAACCATTCAGACCGTGTAGTTTATTTTTATCAAAAGTAAACTGAAGATTTCCCGTTGAGAGTACTGGAGGTGTTCCACACCCCCAGACCCCCGGTTTAAATAATTTATTTTATTAAAATGAATTAAATGTCTAATCATATCTCAAGTTTATTAAAGTTAGCAATGGCCAAGTAAATGTATTTAATTCGTAATCTAACAATTAATTATAAACTGCGTAATTATATATTTCGTGCCCCTAGGAGGCAGATCTCTGCAACAAAATAAAAATAAACTACTCAATTCGGGGTCTGGGAGGTGTAGAACACCTTCCAGTGCCTTCAAGGGAAATCTTCAGTTTACTGCTGATAAAATAAACTACTCAATCCGGGGGTCTGGGGTGTGGAACACCCTCCAGTGCACAAACTTTGGAATAAAGAACATTGCAGAACATGCAGAATCATTCAGACCGTGTAGTTTATTTTTATCAAAAGTAAACTGAAGATTTCCGTTGAGAGGTACTGGAGGTGTTCACACCCCAGACCCCGGTTTAAATAATTTATTTTATTAAAATAAATTAAATGTCTAATCATATCTCAAGTTTATTAAAGTTAGCAATGGCAAAGTAAATGTGTTTAATTTGTAATCTAACAATTAATTATAAATTGGCAATTCTAAATTCGTATCCTGGGAGACAGATCTGTGCAACGGAGATATTCCATTTACCATTGATAAAAATAAACTACTCAATTCGGAGGGTTTGGGAGTGTGGAACACCTTCTAGTGCCTCTGCAACGGGAAAGCTTCACTTTACTGCTGATAAAATAAACTACTCAATCCGGGGGTCTGGGGTGTGGAACATCTTCCAGTGCACAAACTTTGGAATGAAGAACATTGCAAAACGTGCAAAACCATTCAGACCGTGTAGTTTATTTTTTATCAAAAGTAAACTGAAGATTTCCCGTTGCAGAGGCACTGGAGGGTGTTCCACACCCCCCAGACCCCCGGTTTAAATAATTTATTTTATTAAAATGAATTAAATGTCTAAGCATATCTCAAAATTATTAAATTTAGCTATGGCCAAGTAAATGTGTTTAATTTGTAATTTAACAATTAATTATAAACTGCGTAATTATATATTTCGTGCCCCCTAGGAGGCAGATCTCTGAAACAAAATAAAAAATAAACTACTTCATTCGGGGTCTGGGAGATGTGGTACATCTTCCAGTGCCTTTGCAACGGAAATCTTCAGTTTACTGCTGATAAAAATAAACTACTCAATCCGGGGGGTCTGGGGGGTGTGGAACAACTTCCAGTGCACAAACTTTGGAATGAAGAACATTGCAAAACGTGCAAAACCATTCAGACCGTGTAGTTTATTTTTTATCAAAAGTAAACTGAAGATTTCCTTTGGGAGAGGTACTGGAGGTGTTCCACACCCCAGACCCCGGTTTAACTAATTTATTTTTATTAAAAATGAATTAAATGTCTAATCATATCTCAAAATTATTAAATTTAGCTATGGCCAAGTAAATGTGTTTAATTTGTAATTTAACAATTAATTATAAACTGCGTAATTATATATTTCGTGCCCCCTAGGAGGCAGATCTCTGAAACAAAATAAAAAATAAACTACTCCATTCGGGGTCTGGGTGGTGTGGAACACCTTCCAGTGCCTTTGCAACGGGAAATCTTCAGTTCACTGCTGTTAAAAATAAACTACTCAATCCGGGGGGTCTGGGGGGTGTGGAACAACTTCCAGTGCACAAACTTTGGAATGAAGAACATTGCAAAACGTGCAAAACCATTCAGACCGTGTAGTTTATTTTTTATCAAAAGTAAACTGAAGATTTCCCGTTGGAGAGGCACTGGAGGGTGTTCCACACCCCCAGACCCCCGGTTTAACTAATTTATATTTATTAAAATGAATTAAATGTCTAATCATATCTCAAGTTTATTAAAGTTAGCAATGGCAAAGTAAATGTGTTTAATTTGTAATCTAACAATTAATTATAAATTGCGCAATTCTAAATTCCGTATCCCTGGGAGACAGATTTTGTGCAACGGAGATATTCAATTTACCACTGATAAAAATAAACTACTCAATTCGGAGGGTTTGGGAGTATGGAACACCTTCTAGTGCCTCTGCAACGGGAAAGCTTCACTTTACTGCTGATAAAAATAAACTACTCAATCCGGGGGTCTGGGGGTGCAAAACACCTCCAGTGCACAAATTTTGGAATGAAGAACACTGCAGAACATGTAGATCCATTCAGACCGTGTAGTAGACTGAAGGGTGTTCCACACCTCCACACCAGCCAAATTGAGAATTTGTGCGAGGTGGAAGCGCACTTCACCGTGGGGCGTCCACTGGCGCTTTCCAGGCTCGCTCCAAGTTGTCTGCCACTCTTTGAGATGGCCAAACGCGCCGCCTTGTTTTTCCACCTCGCTGCTCACGTATGCTCGTTTCTTGGCTAATAACTCAATGGGCGGGACTCCGGAGATGACCAACGCCGCCTCCCCCGATACCGTTTGATACGTTCTGGCAACTCGGATCGCCTACAATCTCTGGAGTCTGGCCATGTAGTATCTACATCGCTCTACCTCCATAGCTTGTTGTCAGATTCGTGCCGCGTAGGGCATTATGGAGTCTGCCACTATCAGCCTTCTTTTGACCATTGTTGGGCCTTTGATGTTAGGCATGAGCCTTGACAGGGCAGCCGCCCCCTCTTTAGTCGCTGCTCGTCTCACATTTTTGCCATACTTCAGGGGCCTGTCCACCGCCATCGGCCTTCCGTCTTCATCCGGCCGATATCAAAGATGACATTGACCTTCCGTCTTCCGGAGAGGACCACCGCCTCGGTTTTCTCCGGCACCAAGACTAGCCCCCTGCCCCGCATCCAAACACTGATGCTCTCCAGAGTACCATTTACTTTGTTCACTAGATCTTCCAACTTCCTGTCTGTCGCTACCACCAGCAAATCGTCCGCAAACCCCAGGACTTCCACTTTCTCCATCTGGAGATTGAAAAAGAACCCATCATATATAATGTTCCACAGGGTCGGCCTGAGGACCGAACTCTGCAGAACCCCACTCGTTACTTCCATGCTCTCTCGGACTGTCACTTCGTCGATCAAAAAGACTCTCTCGTCGAGAGAGTTGTTCAAAATTCTCCTCAAGTACGGGGAGATGTCAAACCGCTTCAACTCCGCTAGGATGCAGCTCCATCTCGCCGAGTTGAACGCATTTCGTACGTCCAACGCGACGGCTACGCAGAACTGACGAAGCAATCGTCAGGACGATCAGGTGTCAGGACCTCCGAGGGAATGTGGTCAGGCTCTGGGGCCATATTGGTCTTCATACGTTTAGTCGCTTGGATCAGCTCGTGCTGGCCAAACTGCGAGACTGCTCCCGACGGAAGCTTTTCTCGAATCACTAGCGGGTGGACTGGGAATATTTCCCTACCAGACGCCTAATGTTATCCGGCGTCATTTCAGTGATGAGTCATCTTCCCATCATTCTTCTGATCACCATTCGATAACTCAGTCCTCACGGGTCGGTTTCGATCTCTTCAACTAGCTGCATCCAACACTTTTTTTTGCTGGAAGCTATCGCTCTGCCCAGCTCCTCCTCGTTGCTAGATAGAGTGCAAAAAGTCTCTCCGCCTCGATCGGATGTTGTCGGCGCTTTCTTTGGGACCTTCTGTGCAGGGCAATAGCCTCTTTTCTAATCTCCACTATTTTGGCGTTCCACCAGTAGACCCCCCTCTTAGTTCTATAGGGGTTTCAAATTCCCCCACTCGCTGCATGTATTATTTGCACCAATGAATTTGGATCATCTCTAGTTTACTCGTGGAGAAGGATCTAGATCTCCGCGGTGAATTTGGTTTTGTTTAACTTCGGGAAGCGCCTGCTTGGCTGCTCCTCTACCCTGCGGTCATCCAGGGAATAGCGAATCTATCGGTGGTCACTTAGGCTTTCCACCAGGAAGACCCGCCAATCTGCCACCAGCTGCAGAACTCTATCGGTTGCCCACGTAAGATCCAAGATGGAGGTCGACTCCCGGGAGGGGTCGACGGTCGGGAGAAAGTTGGAGTGTACCCGACATTACAGATCCGCAGGCGGCACCCTTCGCAAAGATCGAGCAGCAGCTCGCTTCGTCTATCATACCTCTCTTCTCTCCACTCGGGAGCCTTGGCATTAAAATCGCCGGCCACGAACAGGGGTTTGGTTCTCGTTTGAGCAGTCCCCAAACAGCGCCTCCAGGCTAACTTTGTACTCTCTAATGGTCAATTTCGGTGATATATTATTGTGGTTTTTTCGTGAAAGGACCCCTCTTCAGAAATTCCGTTGCAATACTATAAAAAATTTAACCCAGTTGTCTAGGATTAATCAGCGGAGAGCTATGAGACTTACCCAGTAGTGAGTTCTAAGGTTCGCAGCTCTGAAAATGAATAAATGTTCGGCGACCACAGCGCAATTAAAACTCGAATATTGAAACGTGATTTCAAAAATTTGCTTTATTGCCAAACCGATTTTGGGACAAAATTCCAAATATGCCAGGTGGTGTAATTGTGTTTTGCTTGGTAATTGAAATTTAAATTTAAAATTGGAAATCATTTGCTGAAATTTAAACCACCAAACAATTCTGTGTCTTGTGTAAATCTTTACAATGGTAATAATTTTTAAAGTAATTTTTCAAAAATGTTTTAACACAAATAAAAATTTTATTAAACTAGCGCACAAATGTTCAACGACTGACCTTATTAACATTCCAGGTGTTGCCCTAATGCTGGCGCTTTCAATTATCCAATTCAAATCCAAAACTCGTTGACTCGTACAAGTAAAACTTTGATAATTCCAAATTAGCTCCTCTTTTCGACTCCAATACAAACTTAATGACTCGCTGCACAAATCAAACTTGAATAACTCCAAAATGGCTCCTCTATAAAATTTTCATTTGCTATCTTTGCAGATTCGATAAATCCAACCAAAACTTTGATCAACTCGCAAAATAAAACAGACGACCCCGTCTTCAGAAAGCACTATCACAAACTCAAAAATTTACCGCTTTCACGGCAACGCAAATCAAAAATCTCAAAATTCACGTCCTCCAGCTGACGTGCATTTGGTCTCCAGTCCTCAGACCAACTCCCCTCTTTTTCTTTCTTTTTTCCAAATTTTAAATTTTATCCTGCCATAAACAAGCGGCGCACAAATCACATTAATGTCAAATAATCACACTGTCAAATTCATCAAAATAAATCATAATTTTGTGTAAAAAGGTGTTGAAAGTAACAATTTTTGGCATTCTTGTTGGCAAAATAAAACAAATTAATTTTGTTGATCTTCAAATTGATCAACAAATCGAAATTCTCAAAAAACATTTATTCTTTCTCGCAGTGACGAGAAACCTAGCACTACTGGTAAGAAACTAGTAAAAAACCATTTTTTTAGTATTTCTGAAGTCTAATTTCAGAAATATCACCACAATATACACATTGCACACATATGTCTTCACTAACTCCACCCAGGAAAATCCAAATTTAAAATGCCAAATATGGAATACATTCTATAGACGGTACGTGTGCTGTGCCTGACCAGTCGCTCTCTGAGATCCGTCGCGTCAACTTCCAACTTTTCGAGTTGGAGCCGCTTGGGGGATGTTTTTGGTAAGTAAAGCGCATGTCAAAACCGCTCGGAGTCCCCAAAGCGACCCGAAGGGTCACGCAGGTGTGCGGAGACTAGGTTTTGCCAGCGCAACCACTTCAGAAACGAATTCACACAAAAAGTGATTTTTTTTCGAAAATTTGTTTACCGATCACAAATTTAATTTTTTCATTAGCTAGTTACACCATTATCTTGTTACGGATAAATTCGTCTTCGGCGCACACACCCGTAGCAAAAGCCTAAAAGTGCCGACTAACTCGCCGTGAGGTGTGAGTTGAACGAGAAAGTATAATTTTGAACTGCGTGCGCCGGAAAGGTCGAAATCGGGATGGTTTCCGATACTGAAACATAGAGGCGCCACTGGAAAGTCTAAAGGCAAGGTGTAAAAGTACTGCACACTAGATCGGTACAAACCTTTAAAATGAATTCTTAAATTCGTTATACTTTGGTAAAACTCAATTCTCTCGCTTCACTTTACAAAACCAGGATCTGTAAAAGAGTACAAAAGAAACAAACACAAGTTCGGTAAAATAACACTATAATACTTGACGAAAACACAGTATATAATACAAATAATTCGGTACACAAAGATAACAACAAAACAAGTAAATTGTATCATTTACAATTTGGAATAATTTCTAAATGGAGTGCACTCGATATCGATATTTTTGACATTGAAATTGACGGTATAAAGTTTATTCTTAACATTAAAATTTACTAAATTAAACAAACATAAAATATCCACTTGACATTTATGATTTTCAAAAGTGACAGTTCTTCAAACTTACTAGGTTAAGTCCAACGACCGCAGATGGCGTTCGTGGTTTTAACTTTGAATAAATTAATGTTCAAACAAAAGTGACGAAACAAATATAAAAAATGACGGTATAAACACTTGATGCACTGTTGACACAAAGTTAAATGGCGTAAATAACTAACCTTTAATCATTATGGTCCACAGCTTGGCGATTGAATTGGTTTTACGGCGGTAACTAACATCGAAATTGATTGCAATGACTTTAAGGGTCATTGACTTCTTGAACGTAAAAATAAGGTCGACTTGCGCTGATGCAGGTGGTTTTCTAGACACGGTGATAAGACGATAATCCCTAACGGAGGGTAATTCTTCCAAACGGAAACGACAAAATGGCAGAGTGCTCAACATAAAATTCCCCTATAGCGGGTTAACAGGTGGGACTTCATCACCCACACAAAACGATATGTTCCCAATGGAACTGCGATATACGATAATTGGCACTTGCTTCAAAAACGATAATTGATACACCGGTCAGATGTACACACACAGCTAGCATTGGTTGCCTCAAAAACAAAACGAAACGGTATTAACTTATTAACGAAACTGAAGATGGTAAAATTTGATTTAACGTGTTAAACACGGAGTGGATTGTTTGAAGGAACAAAACCGACTGACGATAACGGTATTAAATTATTAAACGGAACTGAAGATGTTAAAATATTTTACGTGTTAAACACGGAGTGGCTTCTCTGAAGGACTAAAACCGACTGACGATAACGGTATTTACTTTATAAACCGAAATTAAAGATGGTAAATTTAATTTAACGTGTTAAACACGGAGTGGCTTCTCGAACAGTTCAAGACCGACTTATCGAAAGCTCGAAGTTAACTGACGATGCATGCAAATGCACGCAAGAGGTGGTAATCGGAAAACGAAACGTTAAGCGGTAAGGCGTCTGGTTGGTTAGTCTCAAGGTAAACTTGGCTAACCATTCCGAACCAAAGCGAACACAAAAGATAAAATTCAGACGGACTGAAAGAATCTAAACCTTGAACATAAAATGATAAATTGAATTAAATTTATCTAACTGAATGCAAAACTTCCTTCCACGGAATAAAACTTGAGCGATCAAGAAATTAACTGACTGAATTTTGTTTTTTGAAAGTTTTTAACGAAATTTGCATTAGGGCACCGTGCACTACCCTAGGAAATGAAGTCACGTGACAATCTTTCATAATCCACTTCAGAAATGGTAAAAATTGTGACCCGGGAATTCGAACTGTCACCGAAATTATTATCAATTCGATAAAACCAGGCAAAATAGATGTAGAATATGGCAAGAATATATAATCAACAGGTGAACCGATAAAGAGATCAACGTATAAAATATTTGACGTATCAATGGATCAAGCGATCGACGGATCAAGAGATCAACGGATCAAAAGATCGACGGATCAACATGTTATATAGGCAGCCACAACATCTTCAAAGTTGAAAAACCTTGAACTGTCAAGTTTTTATATATACTTTATATATTTCTAACTTTTGCTCAATCTACTAAAATGGAAGAATTCTGCCCAGATTTACTACATGAGAGCTACGACGAAGATATTCTTTGTCTAGATTTTTCGGAAGAAATTGAGGAGAAGAACGACGAAGATATCCTTCGCCTAGATTTTTCCGAGGAAATTGAGGAAAAGTACGACCAAAATAATCTTTGTCTAGATTTTTCGGAGGAAATTAAGAAAAAAAACGACAAAAATATCCTTCATCTAGATTTTTCGAAAGAAATTGAAGAGAAGGGTGACGAAAAAGTAGTAAAATCAACATAATTTCCGATGCATTACCACTTCCAACTACTAATATTCCAAAGGAAAGGGAAGATAGAAAATGCAGCGAATCTGATAAAGTGTATAAAAAAATTATCAAACAATCGTCTAACGGAACACGTAAAGTATGCAAGTTTTTTGTACAGGGTCGTTGTAAATTTGGTAGTCGGTGTTTTAACTTACATCCTGCACAGCTGGATAGAAAAACATTTCCTCGCTGCCATTACGTACGACCAACTAACAAAAACTACAGTAATAATAATCGGCAATTTTGTTACTATTCTCAGAATACTAATGAAAATAGAACCACGGGACGAAAGCGGAAGCGTAGCAGATCTCCGCTAAGGTCACGAGATTACAACAGATCTCCACCAAGGTTACGAGATCGCAATATATCTTCGCCAAGGTCACGAGATCGTATCAGATCGCCGCTTAGGTCACGAGATCACAACAGCTTTCCGCTGAGGTCACGAGATCACAACAGATCTCTGCCAAAATCACGAGACCACAACCGATCTCCACCAAGGTCACGAGATCGCAGCAGATCTCCACCAAGATCGCGAGATCGCAGCTATGTAAATAAGCGAAGAAAAGTTTACTAATAACTTTTATCGTTTTTATTAACGAAAAATGTGGATTAGGCCTCTTGGGGATACCACACTAAAAAAAACGCGCTATGTACTTTACCTCAAAGGTGGTGTGGAAATAAGTACTAATTTTGCTTAATTTATAAGTTTAGGGGTTATTTCTGATCGTAGCAAATTTCATGTTAAAGCAAATATGATGGATATTTACAAGATCACAAATTAATCGTAGTTTATACTTCGTAAAACTATGGATGCTTTTCGTTCGATGCCATCATTTTTTATGTCGTTTGTACGAACCTTGTTCATTATTTTGCAATTTTTGTGAAATGGGTGGGTTTTCTAAAAATGTTACTAGACTAAAGTTATAGCTAAAGTTAAGTAGTTTAGTTTAAAAGACGGGGTTTGCAACAAAAATTAAAAAGGAAACTTTGAATTTTTAACACTTTTTCTCTTAATTTAATTCATAACTCGATATTTCGATTGATATTTCGTTGATTCTAGAGGATAAAAGGTAATTAACTAATTTGTAGATAAATAAACGATCTTTAAAATATCATTAATCCATTAATACCATAAAATCAATAGTTACGGTACTATGACCGTTTGAAGGCAGAAATTAAAAAAATTGTTTTAAAGAAGGGTACTCCCCAAGGGTTTTGATTAGGACAAAAATATTATTTAAAAATATCTAATAGAAAAGTGTTTTCTATCCCCACCTTAAAGGTTGACCATGGTCACGGGAACACCTTGTATGTAATTAGATTTAAAATTGGCTATTAATCGAGTTTTTATCTGCGCTTTTCAATGTGCAGTCTGGCACATTATTATTTTATTAGTCAGTAGATATTTTGTATAAAAAAAAAAATGTGCACTTCTTTTTGGCATTTCCCGCTTCAGTCCACGAAAAAAAATTACGTGAACACTTAACTACTGCTTGCTGTCATGTATTTAATTAAGAACAAATGAATGAATAAAAACAATAAAAACAAAAAATCACAAAAATCTAAAATTGATTTATAATTTAACTTTAATCATATAACCACCAATCATCAAAAACTTCTATAAATTCACATCTGGGCACAACTTCAAAATGTCATAATTTAAATTTTCGCGCCATTTCTAAATTGCCAAGAACCACAGTTTCACAGCGATGACAGTTGGTTAAACCGAAAATTACCAAATATAACAGCAGCTGTAACTGATTAATTTTTGTATTTCGTGAAAATACGATTTTTAGCTTTCGTTAGTCCAAAAATTACGGCCACTTTGTCGCAAAAGTGACAAAGGTAGTAACCGGTTACTCTTGGTACATCTCAAATTAACCTCAATTCAGTTACTTTACGCAGGAGTGTTCTACCAAAATTTACCTCGGGACCGTAGAGATGTGCTACTAATGGTTTGTGATAATTATTCTGCCTAACTTTGTATCAAAAATGATAATTACAATGTGCATGTAAAATCAAAGTGACATGTTAACTTATAGTAATAGAATAACATTACATTACACGTCGACTTAACATGCCCGTTATAGTAGTAGTGTACCATTATTTCTTACTAATGCAACCTGTTATAGATTTGGTTCAAATTCAACAGCCAGAAGAATTTCAAATTATGACCAACATCGGTAGAGTTGCGAAGACTTCATATAATTAAAAGCAGTACTTACGCAGTTAAAACAGAAGTGCTGGAAAATGTGAACTTTAATATAGAAGATTTGCATCATTCGATTGATATTAAAGAAGAAAACGATAGTGAACAATTAGCACAAAGAAACTTGCAGGAAAATCCAAGAGTTCACGTTTATTCGAATGTGCGATTTGTGGGTATACGATTACACATAAATTTAAATTAATATTGCATTTAAGAAATCACACTGACAAGAATTCGTTTGTTTGTCAAATTTGTGACTATAAATGTTCCTGTAAATCAAATTATAAAAACATTTGAGAACTCACACAGGTGAGAAACCGTTCGTTTGTCAAATCTGTGACTATAAATGTTCGCAAAACTCGGGTTTAAAATCACATTTGAAAACTCACACTGGTGAGAAACCGTTTAGTTGTCAAATTTGTGACTACAAGTGTTCACAAAAAATACAATTAAAATCGCACATTAAAACTCATACCGCTGAGAAGCTGGTTACGTGTCGAATTTGTGACTGTAAATTTTCGCAAAAATCTGTTTTAAAATTGCATTTACAAACTCACACTGACAAGAAACCTTTTGGTTGTCAAATTTGTGACTATAAATGTTCCACTAAGTCAAATTATAAAAAACATTTAAGAGTTCATACTGGTGAAAAACCGTTTGTATGTCAAATTTGTGACTATAAATGTTCACAAAACTCACAATTAAAATCACACTTGAAAGTTCACACTGGCGAAAAACCGTTTAGTTGTCAAATTTGTGACTACAAATGTTCAAAAAAATTTACAATTAGATGCGCATTTGAATAGTCATTCCGGTGAGAAGCCATTCATTTGTTTAATTTGTGACTATAAATGTACTCTTAAATCAAATTTAAAGGGACATTTAAGAATTCATACCGGCCAGACACCGTTTGCTTGTAAAATTTGTGACTACGAATGTTCTCTTAAATCAAATTTGGAAAAACATGTAAGAATTCATTCCGGCGAGAAACCGTTTACTTGTCAAACTTGTGGCTACAAAAGTTCACAAAAAAGTAAATTTAAGAACGCATTTAAAAACTCACACCGGCTAGAAAATGCAAGATGCCGATTTGAAATTCGCACCCTCATTTTTCACATACAAGCCGAACACCTATGTATTCTACCCTGTCGAAGAGCTTCTGATCGTCGACCCATAATTATGTGAAGTGGTAACCAAATTTTTTAATTTCTTTTAAATAGATGGAAAATTAGTTCGTGAGGAAAACTAATTAACCCAACTTACAATCAGTTAATTACATAATTAATGTTCAATTAATTAGGAATTCCAGTGACGGATCACTCTTTCTTAGAAACATAATTGTGTCATATTTGACCCCTGAAGTTTACCCAAATAAATAACACAAAGCAAAAAAGAAAACAAGTCGATATTTTTATTAAATATGAAAAACCCAAGGAAATCAAATGAGACAAATGATAACAAAGTGGCAAGATAATCATCACAGATTTGTCATAAAATAATAAAACGTCAGCATTGAATTCAATTAATTCATACATTTTAGTGTTTGGTTTGATCGCAGCATTCTAATACGAAAAATAAATAATACATCAACCTCAGATTTTCAGTAATTGTTTTAATGTTACATATTTAAATTTAAGATTGACATTTATATGTGGATATTTCACCATTACAGTATATTGTCATGTTATCAGTTGAAAAACTAGAATTAATAAATAAAATTGTATCTTCGGGTGGAAACTTTATGTGAAGATTTGATAATATTTGTCATTTAGCAGTTGTAAAAGGTTCATGGAATACCATTAGAGCCAGTTAAAGTACCAAACGTCATTTAATAAGTTGTCGGAAGCGGTAAGCGTTCAGGAAGTTAAATTCACTGATACGTATGTCACGAATAAAAATTAAATTGGAAAAATATTTCATAGTAAATAGTAGCGTTCACATTTCTTGTCACCTTTGCATATAAATCCAAATCCAAAAAGAATAAAATAAAGTCAATAACAGCAAAGTAAATTTCCATCTGTCGGAAAACCTAAAAAAGAAAGATTTCAGTAATAAAAAATATGTAATTAGAATAAAATGTATACCAAAAGAAGCCTAATTTTTTGTGGAACGGTTTGCCATCCAAATAAGGGTAGTAGGAGGTAAATTAAATCCTCACCATTAAGAAATATGTAAATTTAACCTAAAAGTATGTCAAAATTGTAAATTTAGTGATTACCATGTTATTAGTCTAAGAAAGTGAGTAAAATTAGTGTTAAAAGAAGAGGAATTAAAAGCAGATTGTTATGCAAGTGGTTAAAATGGATAAAGAGTCTAAAAATTAAAATGGGGGTCAACGAAAGAATTCATACTTTGAAGTTCGATTGTAAAGCGGCCGCTGCAGCTAGAATTTTTATAATAATTTTGTGGAAAACGGCTTTGAAGTCTTTAATTTTTGGTGAAAATTTCATGGAAATGAGTTATTAAAATATTCAACCAATCACAATCCAGTATTTGTGGGAAATTTGGTATAAACAATTGAAAGTTTCCGATTTTTAAACACTACTCGATGCGAAAAATGCATTCAGTTGAGCTTTATTGCTGGTCAGAACAACACGTACTTTTTGGGCTCCTAAAATAAAAAAAAAATAATAATTAATTTAAAATTACATTTCGACTAGCAAGGTTAAAATAAATAGCAACAATATGAACAAGCAACGAAATTTAAAGTGAATTGAAGAAATTATGGTGGAATTAAAGTAAATTATTGGAAAATTTCGTACTTACAAGTGATTCGATGTTAATGAAGAATTGGAACGTTTTTATGTTTTGGAACCGCTGTGTGTGTGAATGTTAATGACAGCTGATTCATCGATACAAAGTTAGTAAATAAGATTTGAACAATAAGTGTCGCACCATTTTTTTTTAATTATAATTAATTTTAAGTAGTTTAATTCACTTATGCACTTGAAAATTAGTTTTAACCACAATTACACAAAGAAAACACACTTTAGTTTAAGATGTTGGATGGATCATTGTAGGATTAACTTCTTTGTACAGTGGGAACAGAGATTACCAACTGAATTCTTGTATTCAACTTTATTCAAATATAACAATTTATTAAGAAAGGTCAAGATTTGTACCGCTATTTATGAGTTTTCAGATCAAACAATTTAAAAACACAATTTACAACTATTACGTAAGTTCGAGCAACAACAAAATAATAATTTTTCCACAGGTCACGAACATTACAATATATTTTGGATTTATTTATTTCAGTTACTCTTAAAAATAATTTTGTAACCAGGTCACTGTACTGTCAAAAGTGCCTTTCTCACGTATCGTGGGAACTCTAAGGAAAAGGATAGAAATGATTCTTGAAAACGAGGGCATAAATACCCTGCCAAAAACGCATATAATCAGTAGTATCGGAGTTGCATTAAGTAGTTTAGTCAAGCTCAGCTAAATGACGTTTATCACTGATAAACGTCAGTGGTAGTTTTTTTGACGAGAAAAAAAATTAATTTTTTTACTTTGAAATGAAACAAAAATATTTTTATTAGCGCTACTCTTAATGCTTGTATTTTTAAATAAAATAAAATTTTGATTTTCTTTAGTTTTGTTTGTTTTTTTTACTCTTTTTGTACATTTTATTAAGTGTCCGAACTTACAAAGAACTAAACCGAAAATATTTAAAAACCAATTAATAACAATAAATTGTCGGAAGATGGCGCCCCCACCAATCGAAGGAAAGAAGACAACCTCTAGCGGTGGTCTCTTAAAATATAATACAAAATGGACGATTGACACCATTTTCAAGTTGCTTTATTATAGTGCAGCAGTAATGTTTTCTTCACCCAGATTCATTCAAGTCGGTTAATTAGACATCTCTCCGTTGTCTACTCCTTTTAAACATTAGAATTTACAAATATCGATCTTCCACGTGGGAATGTGCTAGATAAGGTGAGTAATTATTATAATTACATCATAATGCATCATTCTTCTTCTCTCGGTGCTTTCCTTGGTTTTATTGTTTGGATGTTTCAGTCAACTTAGCTCAAGCCAATCTGAGGTGGTATACAAAGATTGATATTGGACCTTTGATCTGAGCAATGTATCTGATGCGAATAGTACTGAACCACGGTCTACCGCTTTCTAGTCGGTCTGTGTATGTTTATGCTATACTCCCAGTATAAATGCATCATTAATTTTTCCTAATTCGCTTTCTTACAGATATGACTCAAGTTATCCCTCCGGAACAGTTACAAATCATGGCCAGTGTGGGTCAAGATTTGAGTAGTCCATGTAATTCGGGCATCGATTATGAAATAAAACCAGAAGTGTTAGAAGACGTGAAATTTAATGTAGAAGATTTGCATCATTCGATTGACATTAAAGAAGAACAATTACCGCAGAAGAAACCGTCAAGAAAATTTAGGGGCACAGGTAATTTTAATTGTGCAATTTGTGGGTATATTGCTACAAAAAAATGTATACTCATAGTACATTTAAAAACTCATTCCAGTGAGAAACCGTTTGTTTGTGAAATTTGCGAGTACAAATGTTCGCAAAAATACCAATTAACGAATCACTTAAGAACTCACACCGGTGATAAACCGTTTATATGTGAAATTTGCGAGTACAAATTTTCTCAAAAAGTCACCTTACTAGGCATTTAAGAACTCACACCGGTGAGAAACCGTTTATATGTGAATTTTGCGAGTACAAAAGTTCACAAAAATACAAATTAACTGAGCATTTAAGAACTCACACCGGTGAGAAACCGTTTGTTTGTTATATTTGCGGCTTCAAATCTTCACGAAAACAAACATTAACTGAGCATTTAAGAACTCACACCGGTGAGAAACCGTTTGTTTGTTATATTTGCGACTTCAAATCTTCTCGAAAACAAACATTAACTGAACATTTAAGAACTCACACCGGTGAGAAACCGTTTGTTTGTGATATTTGCGACTTCAAATCTTCACGAAAACAAGCATTAACTGAACATTTAAGAACTCACACCGGTGATAAACCGTTTAAATGTGAAATTTGTGAGCGTAAATTTTCACGAAAACACAAATTAACTCTGCATTTAAGAGTTCACACCGGTGAGAAACCGTTTAAATGTGAAATGTGTAATTACAAATGTGCACGTCAAAGCAACTTAACTAGACATTTAAAAAACTCATACCAGCTAAAAATCATTGTATCAGAAAATAACATTAAATTTGAAGCTCTTGCAACAGAAGTGCGTAGTTATATTTTGTAATAATAACGGAAATAGTGTTAAGTCATTTTTCATTTAAATTAAATAAGAAACAAACTGCAATTCTGCATTTCCACAATATTTAATTCATACTTATGAATCATTCAAACGTATGAAAACTTGATATGTTATGAACAGATATGATGTTTTATAATATAAAATGAATGCTAAATAATTCAAGAATTATTAATATGAAATGTTTAAATGTAAAGATACAGATGCAATCACACACGATAAAAATATTAGATATATTACAAATATGTACATAATATAATATTAAATAATTGTAAATTAGTATTAACTTGTGAAATTATATGTTGAATAAAATATTTTAAAAATTACCATCCTTACGCATAGTCAGAAAGTTGGCTTTTACTGATAATACTAAAATACTTGATGTCAAATATAATTTAAAAATCGGATATGGTCATGTCCATGACTTGTATCATACTTTATTAAATAGTAAAAGATAACTTTTAATAATAAAAGAAAACATCTATATATATAAAATGGATGTCGGACCCGGACAATTAGGCGCAGCCGAATAGGCGCGGCCGAATAGGCGCAGGACATATAGGCGCAGAGCCATTTAGGCGCGGGACATATAGGCGCAAAACCGTTTAGACGCGGGACATATAGGCGCAGAGCCGTTTAGGCGCGATGCCATTTAGGCGCAACCCATATAGGGCGACCCATTTAGGCGCGCCCATATAGGCGCGATCCGTTTAGTCGCAAAGCTTTATAGTATTTTTTTTTATTTATTGTGTAATAAAATGCCAAATATGGAAAACATTCTGTAGACGGTACTTGTGCTGTGCCTGGGTTGACAGTGACTAGTGGTGGGGAGATACCAGTCGCTCTCTGAGATCCGTTGCATCAACTTCCAAAGTTTTCGAGTTGGGGCTACTTCAGGGATGTTTTAGTAAGTAAAGCGCGTGTCAAAACCGCTCGAGCCCCGGAGCGACCCGGAGGGTCGCGCAGGGTGCGGAGAGTAGGTTTTGACAGCTCAACCACCTCAGAAACGAATTCACACAAAAGTTTTTTTATTTTAATATTTTTATTGCGCCTAAATGACTTTGCGCCTAAACGGATCGCGCCTATATGTCTTGGTGCCTATATGTCTCGGCGCCTAAATGGGTCGCGCCTAAATGGGTTGCGCCTAAATGGCATTGCGCCTAAATGGCTCTGCGCCTATATGTCCCGCGCCTATATGGCTCCGCGCCTATATGTCCTGCGCCTATTCGGCTGCGCCTATTCGGCTGCGCCTAATTGTCCTAGACCGAAATGGATGTATGTGGATTTGTGTGTGTTGTGTTCCTTATTGACTCCAGACCGTTCGACCGATCCCAACCAAATTTTGCACAGTTACTCTCTGGGGCCCTAAAGAGGTTTTCCGCTAAAAACCGGGACCGAAAAGCTTAATGTAAAAAAAAAAGTGAAAAATTGCGGACCCGCATGAGTGGAACGAGATTCCCATCGCCAATACCTGTAATTGATATATGGTAATTTTACGTTGGTATATTCACATTCAGTACCTACACTATTATAAGCGATTTCATTTCGTAAAAATAAATCCAACCAAAGGACAACGGGAAGCAAGACTGGAAACCGTTCTGAAATACTGGAGAAGAAAAGCTCGGGTAAAGCAACCCTGCAAAATTAAAATACTTCAGACAATAGTTTTTAATAATAAAAGGAAAAAAATATTTTCCGTTAACCAATTTGACCCAAAACCTAATCAGAACTAAGTCTCAATACAAAGATGCACAATACCAAATTCAGTTTTGATATTCTCATGAGTTTTTGAAATTTTTTATAAAAACTAATATTAAACAAATAGATTAAAACAAATTGTTTCCATGATCAAATTTAATCACCTCTATTTCCTAAAAAAATAAAGATACAAAATCTCAAGTTTAGTTTTAAAACTCTTATTAGTTTTTAAAATACTAAATAAAGACTAATATTAAATAATAAAATTAAAATTTTTTTCATCCAACCCAATGTTTCTCAGAATCTCCATCAATTTCCCATGTCGAACTCTATCAAACGCTTTCCGAAAGTCCACGAAGCAAACGTACACATCACAATTCATATCTCTGCATCGTTGTATTAACACTTGTACGCAGAATAGAGCCTCTCTCGTTCCCACCGCATCTCGGAATCCAAATTGTGTGGGTGACATTTGTTCTTTGCAGTTCTGTATATAATTTTCAGAAACACTTTTAAAAAATGGCTCATCAGGCTGATAGTTCTATACTCTTCACATTTCCTAGCATTGGGTTTTTTTGGTATTGTTAGCAACTCTGACTTCAGCCATTCGCATGGTATATTTCCACTGTTATACAGTTTGTTAAATATTCTTGTTAGCCATTTTAGTCCATCTTCGTCCATTAATTTAAAACACTCTGCCTGAACTTGATCCGGTCCTAGGGATCTTCCGTCTTTCATTTGTTTAACAGTCGCCTCCACTTCTTCTATCATGATTGTCGGTTCCGATTCGTCTTGTATTGTGGGTCTGTCCGTTCTTTCATCTTCAAAAGCTGCTCTATGTATCTTTTCCATGTTTCCTTCCGTTCATTCTTATCTATTATTATATGTCCGCTACTATCTGTGATTGTGCTTACCGTTTTTGTTTTATATCTTCCCGTTAGTTCATTTATTTTTCGGTACAAATTGAAGTTATCATGCTTGGATTGTAGCGTCTCTATCTTGGTACATTTCTATTTTGTTCGTGTTCTTTAGCTTGTCTTATCTTTCTCCTAATGGTTTTATTGATTTATCTATATCCTACTGGATCGACATGTTGCATCTTTCTTCGTTTTTCCATCATTTCCAGGATTTCACTTGTCATCCAAATCTTTCTTTTGGTTTTCGCATCTGGTGTCAGTGTATTTCTTTTAATATTATCAATTATTTGGTTGAATCTATGGATTTCATCGTTAATGGATGACTCAGTGTTTTCGTTTTCAGGTCTGAAGCTCCCTTTCAATTCATCTCGTATCTTCTCTTTCACAGCGATATCTCTGATTTTATCACTACAAGTCATTTTGTTAATCTTTTTTGCTACCCTTTTCATTCTTATTTTGAGCATTCCTACTAGGGGTTGTGATCCGAACCTATATCCGCTCCTGGGTACGTTTTGACCGAGTAATGCAGTTTCTATGTCTCTTGTTAATTAATATATAGTCAATCTGGTTTCGGACAATTCCTTCATCTGAGTCTCTGGGTGATCTCCATGTGTATAATCTTCTTACTGGGAGTTTGAAAAAAATGTTCATTATCGCCAATCCATGTTCTATTGAGAAAATACTGAGCTGTTCTCCTCTTTCATTTCTCTCTCCCAGTCCATGGGGGCCGACATGTTCTTCAATCTGCCCTTTTCCAATTTTTGAATTAAAATCTCCCATTACTACAGTCACCTGATGTCTTGGTAAGTCCTTTAATGCCCGGTGTATTTCGTTGTAAAAAGCATCTATCTCCTCTTCTGTTCCGTCGATTGTAGGAGCATACATTTGAATTAAATTAACTGGCACAGGATTCGCATTTATCTGAAGCAGCATAACTCTCTCTGATATGGGCACGAAGTTGTTTACATGTCTTTCTATGTCGTTTGTAATAATCATTCCAACTCCCCGTCGGTGGGTGTTGTCCGCTGTTCCTGAGTAGTATACCTTAGAACCCCAACATTGCAGTATCCCGCACCTGGCCATCTCATTTCACTAATGCCCATGATATCGATCTTCATTCTTTGCATTTCTTGTATGGCACTGTGTATTTTTCCAGCCTGGAACATTGTTCGCACATTCCACGTTCCAATTCTAAGTATTGGCTTTTGTTTACTTCTTCCATTCACAGCTCTATTCAACACCCCCCCCGGAGATCCGATTGGGGGACTTGAAACTCCGGAACATTTTGAATCAAATATAGCCATGTTGATGATTTATTTTTATTAATAAACTTTATTTTATTACTTAAATACTTTTACAGTTCAATTCATTTGTTTAAAACTCAATAAAAATTGTTTATTCGCAATGGGTCGGTAATTGCTCTTTTCCCGGACTTTTAAAAGTTTGAAAGTAGCATATTGTTAACTGCTAAGACCTACCAGTATGCAATGAAAATTTTTCACTCGATATACCACGTGCCGGTTAGTAATGAACAAAATGGGCGTGGTTTTAACGTGATATGAGCTATTAAAAATAGAGGCGCTAATACAAATGTCAAATATAGTTAGGTTATAACAATAATTAGAAATCATAATTATTTCCATTAAACCAATCCCAACTTCACGATTGCGAATAAAATAGTATACATGCTTCGGCGTAAAGCGTCATTACTAACTTCAGCCAGAACAGACCTCAGATAGTAATGACTCGCTTTCCACCTCGCTATGTAATATACTATTACATAATTTAAATTACAGCTTTTCACACGCAACTTGCTCGGAGGTGTAAACATTTCAAATGCTTATAACTATGTAACAAGTGAAATTACAATTATGTATATTGTCACGTGATTTCATTTCCTCATGGTAATGCACGGTGCCCCTAATAAAAATTTAGTCAAAAACTCAAGAAGTTTTAAAATTTCAGATTAATTCAGTTAGTTAGTTTAATGTCAGTTGAATTTTAAATTTCATGGTCGTTCAATTTTTATTCCGTGAAGGAAGTTTTGCGTTCATATTTGAAATCTTATCTACCACCACGTGCCGTTTTGCTAGACAGCCTTGACAGCTTCGTGCAAGCTGAAACGTGTTCGTTAGGCAGATGCCAGTATAGCTGCCATCCGATTGGCCCGAGCGCGCCAATGCTATCCCTTCTCTCGAAAAACATGAGAGTCGACTTGTAACCATCAACGAGGAACTCGTGATTTTGAGACAGCTGACTTGTTAGTTAGTTTTTGGTAGAGTTGACCGGTGAAGTCATTTTAATTGTCAGATACGAGTGCCAACAAATTTAAGTGTCGTTTTGTTGAATTACCGTGTGTATTATGCTAATACACCTGTTTACCCGCGTATTGGGGAAAATTTATGTTGCACACCAATCGTTCTGTGTCGTTCCGTGTTTGGGAACAAACCCGCTATTGGGGAAAACCACTTCATCACCGTGTTCAGCAAAGGTACCAAATTGATTCAACGTCTCTACAAATTTTCACAAGTCAATGACCTCGTCCAACATCATCACAGCTGATTTCCACCACAGTCGCCAGGGTAAAGCAAATTCGATCGCAACAGCTGGATCGCAATAATTAAGGTTAGTTATGTACTTTCGATTAATTCCACAACTTCAGTGCAGCGAAGTGCAATGATCGCTGTTATATTTTTAAAGTGCTACGTCGCCATTTTGTCGGTCAAATTTTGATACACCTTCCGTCATTTAATTATAAAGTGACCACGAACGCCATCTGCGGTCGTCGGCCAAAAGCATTAACATTTTTTTGTGATTAGTAATCACCTGTTTACGTCAATATTTTCAAAATAACTTTAAGTTTCATTAACATTTGATGTGATTAGTAATCACCTGTTTACTGTCAATACCGTAAATAAGTTGTATTTTTAGATAAGTTTTAATATTAAGGCGAGTGCACTCCAACATCAATTTGAGCTTATGTATGGTGAATATTATAACCGATGGTTGTTGTGTTTATGTTTTAACAATATTATACGTTGTTGTTTACCGAACCTGTGTTTGTTTTCTTGTACTCTTTTGCAGATCCCAGTTGTAAAGCTGTGCGAAAGAATTACGCTTTGTTCAGGTAAGACGCAGGTGGACCATTTTCAGCATTTCATTTTAAGGGTATTTTTCCGGTCTGGCGTACGGAATTACTTAACAACTGTATCCTAGACTCACGCCAGTGGCGCCCTTTCATTTTCAATATCGTAGACCAGCTACGATTTCGACCTTTTGGGCGCACACATTCCAAAATTCTTTTTCTTTGTCTAACCCCGACCTCACGGCGGAGCTTAGTCCGGCACTTTTAGGCTTTTTGTTACAGGTGTGTGCGCCGGCCAAATTATCTCGTAACAATATATAAGCTCATTGAAGCTCAAACAAAGCTCTATCAATTGATATCAAATTTTACCAAAATTTTGAATAGGAGAAAACTAAAAACATTTTCACAGCCCCCAAATATTTCGCGAATATCTCTGCGACCGTTGACGCTCAAACGACGGGAAGCGAAGCTCATTGAGGCTCAAACAAAGCTCAAACGTTTGACACCAATTTTACTCAAAAATTCAACTTGGGGGCTAACGTGTCCACGGCCCCGCCCAAAAGTTTTGGCGAATATCTCCGCAACCGTTGAAGCTCAAACGACAGGAATGGAAGCTCATTGAGGCTCAAACGTTTGACACCATTTTAAATAAAAATTCAATTTGGGGAGGGCCAGCGACATGTACCTGCATTTGAGTGTTTTTCCATCCGAGATGAATTAGGACTGGAACCTTTTGTTATATCAAGCGGTTTGTACCGTTTTAATCTTCTTGTTTGGTCATCCGCATTAAGCAAGTTCGCTACCAGGTTGTTTGGTGATCACTCAGTCTTTCTTGGTATTTCTTGCTGTAGTTTGCTATTTCACTTTTGACACTGTTGATCTTCGGGTCACTTTGAATATTGTTGTTTGGCACGTACCATGGGGCGTCTGTAATGGTTCTTAGCACTTTGGATTGAAAACGTTCCAAGATTTCGATATTCGAGTTAATCGCTGTTCCCAGAGCTGCACTCCATAGGTCCAAACAGGCTTCAGCATGGTCTTGTATATCAAGAGTTTATTCTCCAACGTCCTATTAACCAGTACAGCTTCTTGAACTTGATGCCGAGTTGTTTTCTTGTTCCAAATGTGGTGTTTCCAGGTGAGTCGCCTGTCCAGGTGCATCCCAGGTATTTAGCCGTCTCTGCTTGTGGGATTATATGGTTGTTCAGTTTTACTGGTGGACAAGTATCTCTCCTCATTGTATAGGTAACGTGAATCGATTTTCCTTCATTTGCTCTAATGCGCCAAGTTTTTAACCAGTGTTGTATTTTATCGAGCTGGTTTCGTAGGTTTTCCGAGACTTTGGTTGGATTAGAATGTGATGCAATCGCCGCGAAGGTTGCTAATAATGTTTTTGGCGTAGTAGGTAAATCTGACGTATACAGCAGGTACAGGACCGGACCCAGTAGGCTACCTTGTGGAATACCAGATTCTATGGGAAGAAACTCGTCTCCGCGCCCTGGTACTTGACCTGAAACATTCTGTCCGATAAATAAAATTTCAAAGCTTCCAAAAGGTGTGTGGTAATTTGGTCTTGATTTTAAACAGCAATCCAGTATGCCATACCTTTTTGCGTAGGGAGGGGAAATCTTAAACAAGACACCACCAGCCCGTGCTGGGTGGTAGTGTGGGGTTCTACCCACTAAAACCCCTCCCGTGGTAGGATGGTTCCGCATGGCACTGTCCAGGCCTACCCGCTCAACTACTAGTGTTCGCTCTTTTGATGCTAAGCATAGATTTAGAGGAGTTTTCTCTCCCTTTCTTCTCGTTCTTTGGTAGACATGATGGCTACCACCATTTCGTCCACGATGGCCCATTTTTCTTCGTCTAGCAGCATGGTTTTTATGATGTTTTCCGGAGTCAACGGATAGTCGAAATCGGCGTGTGCTTTCGCTCTCTCTTCTGACCACCTCCCGCACCTAAAGACGGTATGTTCGGCATCGTCTACCTCGTCGCAGTAAAAGCAAGAATTGTTGTTGAGCCTCTTGAATCGGTGTAGGTAAGCCGAGAAGCAGCCGTGACCCGAGAGCACCTGCGTCAGATGGTAGTTGATCTCTCCGTGACCCCTGTTGTACCACTTGTCAATGTCCAGGACAAGCCTGTGAGTCCACCGTCCACTCACTGCGCTGTCCCAGGATTGCTGCCATCTTTCGATTGTCGTTTTCCTGTATTCTGCCGTATTTTCGCAGGTTGCGTAGTACTTTTCTTGCCGTTCTTGCGCCATCAGATGGATTGGCACCGTGGAGGCTAGGACCATTACGGCGTCTGTTGATACGGTCCTGTAGGCACAGCAAGTTCTTATGGCGTCGCGCCTTTGTACTTTCAGCAGCTTGTTTCTATGGCACTGGAAGCGCATGGCGTCCGCCCAAATTGGAGCTCCATACAGCATTATTGATTCCGCGACGGAGCCCAGGAGCTTTCGCTTGACCTCGGACGGTCTCCGCAAATTAGGCATTATGAGTGCTAATGATTTTGCGAGTTTAGCGGCTTTCTCCGCCACTCTATTGAGGTGTTGCCCAAAGTTGCGGTGTTTGTCCAGGTCAATGCCAAGAATCTTTGTGCTCTTTTTCGGTACGATGGGAGCACCCATAAGTGAAATATTAATTGGGCGGCATTTCCTTCTACCGATTGCGAGAACAGCCTCAGTCTTTTCCGGCACAAGCCGCAATCCTTTTTTCATCCAGTCAGATATCCGCCGGATGGCTTCGTTAATGTTGTCTTCGAGATCATCTGCGGTTTTAGCGGTTGCCGTCAGGGTGATGTCATCGGCAAACCCTGTTGTGTGTACACCTGGTGGCATGGGTAACCTAAGGACACCGTCGTAGTTTACGTTCCAAAGAGGTGGTCCCAGCACCGAGCCCTGAGGAACCCCGCTAGTCACATCCATATATTCTTGAAGCAGTGGCTCCCGGACCTCAATCACGCGCTCCCCAAAATAGCTTCCGAGGTTTTGATTATATATGGAGCGATCTTCCTACGATGTAATTCCTCCATGATGTCGCTCCACCTCACCGAGCCGAACGCATTCTTGACATCCAGGGTAACCACCGCACACAGTTTCTTCGTCCTCCAGGTGCCCGTGTTAGCACTCCTCACCTGCTCAACAATCCGCTCGACGGCCTGGATGGTTGATCGCGTCTTTCGGAATCCATATTGGTTGTCTGAGAGTCCTCCAGTTCGCTCGATCTCGTGCGCTAATCTAGGTAGGAGCATCTTCTCGTACAACTTCCCGACATGATCGAGAAGACATATTGGCCGATACGAACTCGGCGCCTCTGGGGGCTTGTTCCCCTTTCTGAGTAGAACCAGTCTGGCTGACTTCCACTCTCTGGGGTACTCTCCTTTCTGCAACAACCCGTTGAACAGCTCAAGAAAAACTTCCGGAATCATATCGACCAAGTTCCTGAGGAGCGCCGCGGGCACCATGTCGGGTCCTGGAGCCTTGTTTTTTTAGACTTTTAGCCGCCTCCACCAGCTCGTTCATGTCGAAGAGGGGCACGTCACTCAGGACCATTGTATCAATGTCGCTCGCGCCCCTGGTCGGGTGGGCCGGAAAAAGAGCTCCCACAATAGACCTCACTCTTTCTTCTGTCATACCGTGGGTGGATAGTTTTGTTAATTTTTTAGTCACTAATTTGTATGCCGTGCCCCACACGTCTTCCTGCACTTCGGCGACTAGCGCCATCCAGCATTTTTTCTGGCTCTCCCTAATGGCTTTGGAGAGCTCCTTCTTTTGATCGCATAACTCTTCCTTAGCTGCTGCGGCTTCCTCCAGGTGGCCGCGTCTAAGCAGCCGCTGGTAGCGGATTTTTGCCTTTTGGCCCTCTTTTCGCAATGTGGCGATTTCGTCGGTCCACCAATAAACTCCTCTCTTATTTCTGCGACGCCTCGGCATGCAGGCGTCGCACGCTCCCTGCATGAAGTCTCTCAATCTCTCGCAGCTGACGGTCTCCCGCTCCCCGCCGAGGGAACTTGTCTTTACATACGCCCGCAGCCTCACGATGTCGAGCCTCTTCCACGACCATCCCATTTCAGGAGCATGGAGAGGCGGTCGGTGCTCACTGAGGATAAACTCGATGTAGTTATGGTCGCTTCCGGAGTCCGCGTCCAGGACCCTCCACTCTGTGATGCTGCGTGACAGTCTGGCTGCCGCGAGGGTAAGATCCAGTATGGAGCGCGCGGCCCCTCTCGAACGTCGGGGCGTCGCCCATGTTGCACACTACGAAATCCAGCTCTGTCACAGACTCTGACACTAGCGTGCCCCTCCTGTCCGTGAAAGGGGATCCCCACTCTAACGACTTAGCGTTAAAATCTCCACCAATCACGGACAGTTTGTGCTGGTTACGTATACTGCTTGACATTTCTTCTAGCGATCTCTCGAATACTTCAATGTCTTCGTTCGGCGAGAAGTAGCAGGAATACACAATTACTCTTCCCACATCCGCCAACACGTAACCCGGACCTCGGCTCCAGCTATGGACTAAGACGCTCCTGGATGTCTATATCGCTGCTCTTCTGGAGTCGTCCTGGACCCAATTGCTTTCTCGTGCTTTGTTTGGCTCGGAGATTAAGGCGAGATCTATATTTCTGCTGTAAAACGTGTGCTCCAGCAGGCTTTGGGCGACTTTGGCGTTGTTAAGATTTATTTGTAGGACCCGTAAGTGGTTTCCTACAAAGCCAGCTTCCAGTTTGGTGCGCTGCCCCGCACTCCAGACACTTTGGTTCTTTGGTGCAAGATGCAACCTGGTGATCTTCTTCGCCACATCTGACGCAAAGCTTGCTTCTGTCTTCTCCTCTGCACTCCAGTTTGCTGTGTCTACCGTGGAGACATCTGTAGCAGAACACACGAAATGGCTTTTTTTTTACTTTACAACCGCTGACGAGTCCAATCCTTAGGTTGGCCTTTGTTAGGGTTTCCTCATACTTCTCGCCGACTTCCAGAATCGCTTTCTGTGTACCCCGGAAAGACGGTCTCATCTGGATTATCTTGAAAGCGTCTGCGTCGCCGAACACTTTTCTTAGTTCATCTTCCACCTGAAGTTGCGTAGCGGTTTCGGGTAGGTCGAGAATTTCATCTCTCTACGCGTTCTTTTTTGGCTCTCACGTACTGCTTGCCCAAAGTAAGAAACACGGCGTCTCTGATTGGCGCTGCCTTGCCCACTCCCTCCTTCGCCTCGAGAAGAATGTCTCCATCCAGAGTACGGCGTATTCTAGCAATGTGGGGGGAGAGGTTGGCCTTTTTCAGCTCAGATTCCAATTTACTCAGAGTGGCGGCGGGTGTTTCGCCGGGCTGAATTTTTAAGGATGACGGCCTCATTTTTCTTACTAATGATGCGTTTTGGGGTTAACCCGGAGTGCGAGCGGTTTTCCTTGTCTTTTTGTCGGGCATGGGCGCCTCCGCGGGGACCACAGGTTGTTGCGCTGTTTGTCTTCTCGGCTTCACCTTTTCCCATTTGCCGCCCGTTGTTGTGTGGTCGCGCTCCTCACCCGCTTCCTTGGTAGTGTATTTTTACACCAGCTGGTTTACTAGAATCGTTAGACGCCGCCTTCGCGTAGATTTTACCCGCCCCTGCACTGGTCTTTTTGCCGCTTTTATTGCCTTTTGGGTCTGTATTTTGGGCCTTTGTTTCTTCTGCTTTGCGGGATGATGGCACTGTTAGCGCCGTTTGATGTTTGGGGGGCGCCTCCGGGGAGGGTTAGAGTTTCGATAAAATTTCCTCCATTTTGATGGTCATAGTGCCCACATACTGCATTAATATGTGCAGTGAGCTCTTAGCCTCCTCCATCTCATCTCGCTGTACACTCATCCACGAGGTTCTGATGTGGCCTAGCACATCCTGCAGTACACGTATCTCCTTCGATATGCTTTTTACTTCATCGAAGCGTTTCGCATCGGCGAAGCGTTTTCAGAACTTCTTCTACTCTTGTTGTTTTGTTGATCAGCTTTATGGTCTTTTTTGCTTCCTCCTCGAGTGTATCTGTCAGCCACGCGACGCCTTGTGGCATGTATGTAAGGCTTTCTTCTATTTCAATCCTTTTTTTTGTTTCTCTCTCGGCGGTTTTACGAGCCAACTCCACTTCGTTTCGCAGCTGTTTTATTTCAGTCGTTAGTCGATCTATATCTTTAGTCGAGGCCAGCTTTTTTTCTGACTCTCTGGCTTTTCGAGCCTCTTCCCTGATTTTTATGGCGTCGGACTGGATGTGCTCAGCGTTTTTTGCCATTTTTCCAACCGTGGTCTGATTTTCCTGCATTTGAGTCTGCAGTATGTTTAATTTTTTCTCTATCTTTGTTTCGCGTTCGGCTTCAACTTGCGTCTTTTCGGCATGCCGCATGTTTTTTAGTTTGAGAAGTTTGGTTATGAGGCTTTCTCTCATAGTCGCCATACTTGCTGCCGAGAAACCGCCGGCCTTGGTCTGCAGTTTATCCTGGCAGAATTGCATTGCCTCGTTTATCAGGACAGTTGACTCGTCGTCCGGGTCGTCGTTCCATCTATCGAACGCAAAAGGCGACCCCAGCGGCGAATTTCCCGTCGACTTTGTGGTGTTAACTTTCAGCAATAGCTTCGTTTTTTTAGGTCTATTTGCGCTTTCCGATTTCCTGCCTTTCTTCTCGACATTTCCGTCAGTGTTTCCAGTCACTTTGGTTTGCTCCCCGGCCTGGTCATCCACCGGGGTCGCAGAGCAGTCACTGGATGACGGTCGCGTGGTGCCTGCTCCGGCACAACCATGCACGACCGGTACTGAGGTATCCCTCCTCTGCACCGTAATCTCATTTTCCTTTTTATCGCTCATTCCATATTTGTTGGGGGTTTTTGTTGGGTCAGGAACCCCCGGTCCCGATTATCGCTAGGGACACCCGCTTATCCCCCGGGCGCCACGCAGCCTTCGGCGCGACTTTCCTCACCTTGTCTTAGGGGGGAGACAGATGGTCGTCTCCTGTGAAGTACCTCTCACGTTTGCCCTGTCGATTTCCCCCATCCACCGGGGTTTTCACCCGATCTCTGAGAGTCCTCCACAGGTTACCAGGGACCACCACGAGGAGGTGTAAGTAGGATTTCGGTCCCCGGTATGCCATACCTTATCAAAAGCCTGCGTCACGTCCAGATATGCGATTGAGCAAGTATCGTTTTTCTTCCAGGTCTTGATTTATTATTTGGATAAGTCGGTGCACGTGTTCGATGGTAGCATGTTGTTTTCTAAAGCCGAATTGGTGTTTCGGGATTACGTCTTCTTGCATTGCAATGCAACCTTTGACATGGTTGGTAGCAGACTGATAGGCCGATAAGAAACCACTTCTTCTGGTGGGTTGCCAGCTTTATGGATGAAAACAACCTGGGCTGTCTTCCACTGCATTGGAATAACCTCTCGACGGAGCAAAGCGTTAGCAATGAACGTAGTTAGTTTAATACCTTTTAATGGTAGCTGTTGAAGAACTTTTCCATTTATAAGATCGTATCCAGGAGCCTTTTTTGGATTGAGTTGCTTTATAATGGAACGTACTTCCTTAATTTTGAAAGGTTTGGTTTCGAATTACGGTTGGAGTGGTGATTCTAGTACTCGATTGATTTTGTCTTCTTTCCCTTCTGTTGATTCAGCAGGAAACGGCTGGAAAACATTTTCTAGATGGGATACAAACGTGTCTGCCTTTTCTTGGCTACTTCTTGCCCAGCTACCATCAGTCTTGCGTATTGATAAGTATTGCTGTGTAAGTTTGGTTTTTGTGATTTTGGAGCAGGTTTTTCAGCACTCTAGTCTTCTGTTTAGTTTGGTCTTGTCTTCCGGGTGCCGCGTACTTTGCCATATTCTTCCGAGTCTTCTCCTTTCTGCCACTACTTTTTTTATATAGGTCGGGCAGTCAGTCGTTTACTGGTTTTGATTTTGTTCTACGTTTTCGCTTTCCAGTCTTGGATGTTGATTGCCTGCAGCGGGTTGTTGCTCATGGTTCTCGTCTTAGTTTGTGTTTTCCTGCCTTGGCAAAGTTTGATTGCTTCCTCGAGTATAATAGTCAGGCATCCTTTTTGCCTCACATTTCGATCGCTACTTTCGGGGCTACTCCTTGAAATGGAAGCTTGGGATAATTTAAAATTACTTTCGCCTCCGAAAACACAAATTTATTTTTACGTGTTTGCCCTTGGTCTTCGTTTTCAGCCGGCTCGTTTGCTCGAATTAAAAAGCAAATCAAACTACGAGTATGAAAATTACTACGTTTATTAAACAAACTAAAATTTATTATTGCTCTGCAGGGTGTGTACAAGATGTTTGCAAAATTAAAATAGGCAGCAATCTTTGTGAAGCAAAATAATTGACCCAGTGCGTAAGGGTCACTAATGTGTGATTCAATGAAGTTAGAATTTAAAAAAATGATCACAGCAACTGACGCTTTAAGTAAAAAAAGAATGGACTCACCAGCTGGATGATACCTTACAAAATATTGTTACGAAAATTTAATATTTTCAACGGCTCCTAAATTAAATTTAATAATTATTTTAAATTATTAAATTGTAATAGAATATTTTAGAAAATTATCTCCAACTTCGAGATAATTTGGCATATGTTTTGATATTTCTCGATCACATGGTCCGGCGTAACACTAGAGCGCAGGCGTAGTAGGCGCATCGGGGGTTGTTGGACGAGTCCAAGTCAGTCTAGGCAGGTTAGTTAGCGAGGTTAGACCGTTTAAGTGTTGAGTGGCAAGGTTTTGCCTAATCGCTAGACATAGTTTAATATTCATAACCTACGTTAGTGGGTAGTAGTAGTTAAACGCAATTTTGGTTTCCGATCGCGTGGGCGGATCATTTTCCTATGGAAAGTGGAAATCTTCGTTTGGTGGAAAGTTTGATTTTGGTTTTGACGCGCCATTTTGAGCAGCTGTCGTTTCATCGTGCGCAAATTGCAGCGAAACATTATCGTGTTTGCGCAGCTCGTGATACGCACTACGTCACAGTAATTGTTTACATCCGAGTTTCTGTTTACGATCGTGGAAATTATTGTTATTTTGGATTTACCACGACGGCTTTTGGATGGGTGGTTACCATCAATTTAATCGATCTCACCATATTCACCAAGATTCCGAGGAGGAATATTACGTCGCACCTTCGTTGGACGGAGATTCCCAAGCAGCTGACATCATCAGATTGGAAGTGTTCCGCAAGTGTCGTGCGTGCTGTGATTGTGCGGTCGTCATATCTATTGATATAATCGAGCAGTTTTTAAAGGTTCCACTTGTCTTATTACTAGCTGTAAACTTATTGTTTGTACAAACGGGTAAGTCCTTTTATACCACCTTTATTAACTGCATTGAATTCGCTTCTGTAAATTTTGAAGATCCGAAGAATCGGATTATAATTTTTTTGGGTACGCACTGCGTGATACAGTCACTTCCGATCCAGCCGATTGCCAAAGGTTGGTTTTGTAATTATTTTGATCTTAAAGATCACGGGTTAATTTTGTCAATAAAGTTTATTTTAATTGTTCGACTGGGTTTTATTGCTGGAGAGCCCCTAGGAACTGGACCTGCGATCCTAGCTGACCGCATTAGCAGACTGCTAGTCTTAACATCGAGGCAATCACAAAATAAATTTTGTGAGAAAAGGTCGCTGGCCCTAAACTAAAAAGGAAACTTGGAATTTTTTAACACTTTTTCTCTTAATTTAATTCATGACTTGAAGTACGTTGATTCTAGAGGATAAAAGATTATAAACTAGTTTATAAATAAATAAATTATCTTTAAAAAATCATTAATCCATTAATACCATAAAATCAATAGTTACGGTACTATGACCGTTTGAAGTCAGAAATTCAAAAAATTGTTTTAAAGAGAGGCACCCCTCAAGGGTTTGGACTAGGGCAAAAATTTTATTTAAAAATATCTATTAGCAAAGTGTCTTCTATCCCCACCTTAACGGTTTATCATGGTCACAGGGAACACCCTGTATGTGATTAGATTTAAAATTAGCTATTAATCGAGTTTTTACCTGCGCTTTTCAATGTGCAGTCTGGCACATTATTATTTTATTGGTCAGTAGATATTTTGTATTAAAAAAAATGTGCACTTCTTTTTGACATTTGCCGTTTCGTCCACGAAAAAAATTTACGTGAACACTTAACCACCGCTTGCTGCCATGTATTTAATTAAGAACAAATGAACAAAACAATAAAAACAAAAAATCACAAAAATCTAAAATTAATTTATAATTTAACTTTAATCATATAACCACCAATCATCAAATCATCAAAAACTTCTATAAATTCACATCTGTGCACAACTTCAAATTGTTGTATTTTAAATTTTCGCGCCATTTCTAAATGCCAAGAACCACCGTTTCACAGCGATGACAGTTGGTTAAACCGAAAATTACCAAATATAACAGCAGCTGTAACTGATTAATTTTTGTATTTCGTGAAAATACGATTTTTAGCTTTCGTTAGGCCAAAAATTACGGCCACTCCGTCGCAAAAATGACAAAGGTAGTAACCGGTTACTCTTGGTACATCTCAAATTAACCTCAATTCAGTTACTTTACGCAGGGGTGTTCTACCAAAAATTTACCTCGGGACCGTAGAGATGTGCTACTAATGGTTTGTGATAATTATTCTGCCTAACTTTATATCAAAAATGATAATTACAATGTGCATGTAAAATCAAAGTGACATGTTAACTTATAGTAATAGAATAACATTACATTTCACGTCGACTTAACATGCCCGTTATAGTAGTATTTACCATTATTTCTTACTAATGCAACCTGTTACAGATTTGGTTTAAATGCAACAGCCAGAAGAATTGCAAATTATGACCAAAATCGGTAGAGTTGCGAAGACTTCGTATAATTCAAGCAGCAGTTACGCAGTTAAAACAGAAGTGCTGGATAATGTGAACTTTAATATAGAAGATTTGCATCATTCGATTGATATTAAAGAAGAAAACGATAGTGAACAATTAGCACAGAAGAAACTTGTAGGAAAATCCAAGAGTTCACGTTTATTGGAATGTGCGATTTGTGGGTATACGATTACACATAAATATAAATTAATATTGCATTTAAGAATTCACACTGACAAGAATTTGTTTGTTTGTCAAATTTGTGACTATAAATGTTCGCAAAACTCTGGTTTATTTTTAATTAATAACATTTATTCAATTTTAAGGGTAGTTACATCATTACATGTATTGGTGAAGCCCTTTGTTAGATATTTGAAATATGTACAGTAATTATAATTTTATATTTGTATACATTATTTAGTGAACAGGATAAAATTTCAAAAAAACCTGGTAATTTATTTTTAACAATAACTAAAAAACAAAGATGAAAAGACGACACATTTAAAAAGTATTTACAAACTATGTACAAAAGTCGTCGATCCTCCTCCCCAGACAAGAATCGAACGAGACCAACCCAGCTTTCAGCCGTAAAAGTCGTAATTTCGTAGCAAGATTGATCTTAAAAGTTTGCCTTTATGCTTTGAAATTAAATTGTCCAGATGGTAATTTCCAATTTTTCGAATAAGCTTGTCGTGGAACGAGCAGCCTCTCAAAAATTTGTCGGTCGATTGTTTGATAAAATCACCGACGTATTCAAAATTGTTGTCTTCGTGCATATATCTGATGGTAGTATAACGGGGGTAGTTGTTGACCACTTTTAGGAACTTATTAAGACAACGTTGTGTGGCGATTAAATTGCTGTTAGCGGCACTCCCCCCAAATAGTGCAGCCGTATGTCAGGACCGACCTGGCACATGTGCGGACCAGCAGGAGCTTTAACTCTTTTGGTAAGTATACGTCGTGCTTAATTAGTGGATAGAGCAGGTGTAGCACGTAGTTGGTCTTTTTGACTCGATCAGCTATGGTCTTTCTCCACGTAAGGCGTTGATCCAAGAGCAAGCCAAGATATTTAATATCTTTTTGCAGTTCGATAACAGTATCGTTGATTTTAATATCGACTGCAGGACGAATTCTGCTGCCCGTAAACATTATAGCCTCGGTCTTACTGAAATTCAATTTAAGTTTCCAATCACTGAAAATTTACCAATCAATTCCAGATGCTCGTTGATGTTTTCGACGATAATTTCCTTGTTTAAACTCGAAGAATAAACGGCAGTGTCGTCGGCATACAAGGCAATATTTGTATGCTCGTGCATTGGTATGTCGTTGATGTAAATATTGAACAGTGTCGGTCCAAGAATTGAACCCTGCGGAACACCAGCAGGTATGCATTTTCGACTAGATCTAGCATTGCCAACTACTACGGCGAAGCTGCGGTCAGTTAAATAGCTCTGTACGATCCTTGTCAAGGAGGTAGGAAGATTCAAGTTCATCATTTTGGAAATTAAGCCTTCGTGCCAAACAGTATCGAAAGCCTTTTCCAAGTCCAGTAAGACCATCCCTGTATGGTGGTTTTTATTGGATTCCAACACAATATCTTCAACTACTCTGGCTAGTTGATGGATTGTGCCGTGCCCCTTCTGAAACCCAAATTGTTCTTTAATTATTAAATTGTTACCTTGCAGATGATCGACAATTTCTTCTTGTATCAATTTTTCCAAGATTTTGCTCAAACAAGAAAGTAAACTGATTGGACGATAGTTTTTGGCTTCGCCCTTGTCCTTGTTTGGTTTTGGAATTGCCAATATTTTAGCCGTCCTCCATGCTGTAGGAAAGTAACACAGCTTCAGACAAGCCCTAAAAATATAAAAAAGTTGTACCACCCCCTTTTTGGGAAGATACTTTAGATGTTTGTTGGTGATACTATCTCCTCCTGGAGCCTTCTTGATTTTACGATCCTTGATAATTCGTTGTACTCTCTTAGGGGTGATATGAATATTAAAATCAAGTGAATCGTTTGTACCTCGAAGCAGGTTTACGTTCGCTTTAACCTGTTCCTGTAAGGGAGAAATTGAATTAGTAGTCACCTGGTGTACCTCTTCAAAAATATTGGCAAAAACCTCGGCCTTTTCTTCCTCGGTGTAATAATTAATATTCGCATGACTAACGGTTGGCGTAGGCTCGTTTTTCTTCTCAATGCGCTATACACTTTCCACAGGGAGTTGTCTTTAGTGGTGAGATCTCTAGTTTTATTTAACCATTCTTGACGTCGAATGGTTTTAATTCGTAATTGAATTTCTTCCGTAAGCTGGTTCTTATCGACACGATAGCGCACGTCTCCAGTTTCCAACCACTTACGTCGAGCTTTATTACGTCGTCGTTTGAGGTCATCAATTGCTTGATCGGCGACAAATTTGTTCCGTATCTTTTTAATTTTGGTGGTAACTTGATGAGCATCTGTAATTGCCGTGGTGAATTTAGCAATTTCACAGTCCACTTCTTGCACAGAATTGATGTTCGGAGTTATACGAATTCTGTTGGAACATTCTTGCCTGAATTCGCGCCAATTGGTATCGGAGATGACATAGTTAGGTGGAATGTACGAGGTAGGCAAGGTCATCAACACTGGCCAGTGATTCGAACTCAAATCATTTATTGCTGAAGGTTTTTTCTGTACCAGAAAAAATCGATGGTCGATTGTAATAACCCTGGTGGACTAAACGTAGGTGTAGGCGGGTATAACAGCAAGTAGTTGTTTACATCGTTATGAGTTTTTAAGGTGTTACCGTTCCTATTCGGATACCGACAGTTTCATTGGGGGTGCTTGGAATTAAAATCCCCTCCGACTACTATCTTGTTGTACTTGTTGAAGATATTATCCAGCTCAACTGTTGTTAGATTCGTTGATGGTGGGACATACATAGCACCAACATAAAAGGACTCTTCAAATTGATTTTATAACCAAAAGTTCAGCTGTTACGTCGGGTTGCTCTGTCGATTCGTGCGGTAACCCTTTTTTAATAACGATGGCAACACCACCTGCTCGGTCGGTTAATCGATCTTTCCTAAAAACAAAATAATTTTTAAATTTTAGATTATCGTTTACCTTTAACCACGTTTCCGTAATTAGAGCAATATGAACATCGTTTTCTTCCAGGAAAAGTTCCAGATCTTCTGATTTGTTTACAACGTTGGTAGCGTTCCAAGTAATTATGTTTAGTTGTTCGACGTTGTAATCATCCATCAAACTCTTTCGCACATTTTATGAAAGCAGACATTCGTGTAGCACCATCAACCGTAGTTGCCATAACACGATTTAACTCGCGCACAGCGTTAAACATTTTATCAATGTCGCATATTGATTTAAGTTTTTTAAATTCGTTGAAAAGAGAATCTAAATTATTGTTTACGCCATCGTGACTCACATTTGCTGGTCTGACTCGATATGCCGGATGTTCAGTAATCGGTCTTTGCTGATTAATCGGCCTTTGTTGTAACGCTTGACTCATCGTTACAGTCGTTGCAGGTGTAAAGTTTGGCATTGGCCTACTTGGACGAAGGGTTGGAAAATCCGCTTCACGGACAACATAAGGCTGCCGTTTGACTGGTTTTGGCAACGATTTGGTCGACCTGTTAAGAGCCTTGGCGTAGACGGAACACCTCTAAAATCTCCGGCGTGGGCCTCAAGGCAGTTTGCGCATTTAGGCGTGGTACCCTCCGGGACTGTGCACTCACTGGAAAGATGGTTTCCAGCACATTTTCGGCAAGCTATTTTAAGGTTGCAGTTATTAGCTGCATGTCCAAACTGTTGGCATCGGTAACACTGCGTAATGCCCTTCCTTGCCCTGTACTTCTCCCAGTATACACGAATGCCACTGACACCCCGTATTGATTGAATTTCCGAAAAGGTAACGTCACTTTCAAAAGCAACTTTAAATTTCGGATAATATTTATTGTCTTTGTTCAATAATTTGACGCTAACAACTTTTGAGTTTATTAATTTTAAAGCGCCAAGCACTTGTTCTTCGGTGTGGCATTGCACACCTTTTAACACTGCCATCATTTTTCTATCATTACCCACGCTGTAGGTATGAAATTGGGTCCCAATTTGTAAAAATCGCGCTTTTAATTTGTTAAAATCGTCAATATCTTCGGTGATAATTTTTACTTTATCACCTAAATATTTCAAGTGAAATTTGTTACTTACAACACTTTTGATGTCATTTGTAAACGTGAAGTGGTTTTTTGGTAAACCAGGTACCACAATGGGCTTCGGTTTTAATTTCTTCGGTAATTTGGAAGTTATTGAGGTCATATTGACATCTTGAATTATTTGTTGGGCTTCTAGAAGTTCAAATTGGTTTGTTACCTGAACGTTATAAACTATTTCAGCCGGATCTTGATTTTTTGTTTTCTTTGGTTGATTAGTTACCTCGGAATTACTTTTACTCACGTCGGGGGTCAGTGAACTATTGCCCTTTTAAGTTTTTGTTTACTCTTCATTTTGATATTGTCGTTGGTAAATTTCTTTTCACCATCCAAAAGAAAATTTTGTATTATATGCGCCGAGTTGGCGCATTTCCCAGTGGATAACTTTTCGTTACCCTCAATGATTATAATTATCACTTTAAATTAATTAATTAAAATAATTTCAATGTTGCACAATATTGCACAATGTTAAATTACTAATACGTCACACACTAGTATCGCGCAGTACAACACGACCGATCGCAACGAGCTCTCGGCGCCGAATGAAAACCACATTTGAAAGTGCATTTGAGAACTCATACCGGTGAGAAACCGTTTGCTTGTGAAATTTGTAACTATAAATGTCCCGATAAATCAAGGTTGAGAGTTCATTTAAAAATTCACACAGGCGAAAAGCCGTTTGCTTGTGAAATTTGTAATTATAAATGTTCACGAAAATCATAACAAAAATTGAAAAATTTAAAAGTCATTTAAAAATTCATTCCAAATAGAAACTGTTCATGCATCGAGATATCTAGTAATTTAGAAATTTGAAAAATGCAGCTTAGTTGAAGCAAGTAAATGACACTTTATTTAATTCAGTACGGAACAAGTGACATTTGGAATGAATAGAAGTAATTAAATTGCATAATATATAAAGATATCTTTTAATTCAGATTTAGAGTAGCTTAGAAACATTTATTAAAAGAACTGATTACACGATTTAAGAATATGATATATAAATTACAGCACGTCTTGCTTTACGACTGCTACGAAAATGTGTTAGTAAATAAGAACACTCAGTAGATTATAAGTTAATATTAAAAGCGTACGTTCAAAAGGAGTTTAATGCATATGCGTAATAGTTTATTCTAGAAATTCATAAAATATGCGACCATGTGAGTTAAATATAGGATAATTATTTTGTAAGTAATTAGTTTAACAAATTATAATAAATGCACAGGTCGATAGGATATTACATTTAGGGGTTATTAAACCATCAATATATTTTGTTTCGATGAACGTAAACTAAACGAGATGACTAAATGCGACACCTGCCCTCTATCTTAAATCAGTCAAATTTTAGATTGTTTACGTTATGTAATATCTATCGATTTATGTAAGGCTCTGTGACAAAAACCTATATGTTCGGAATCATGTGAAAAATCCGAGGGGTTAACCGCTGGTGAAATTTTTTGTACACATCTCATGAAGTACATGACGTCTCATGTGAAGTATGTGAAGTACTTGTCTTCTTCTTCTCTGCAACGGGAGATCTTCAGTTTACATCTTATAAAAAATAAACTGCTTGATCCGGGTGGTCTGGGGGGCGTAGAACACCCTCCAATGCCTCTGTAACGGGAGGTCTTCAGTTTACTTCTTATAAAAAATAAACTGCTTGATCCGGGTGGTCTGGGGGGCATAGAACACCCTCCAATGCCTCTGTAACGGGAGATCTTCAGTTTACTTCTGATAAAAATAAACTACTCAATCCGGGGGGTCTGGGGGGTGTGGAACACCCTCCAGTGCACAAATTTGGAATGAAGAACATTTTAGAACATGCAAAACTCCCAGACCGAGTAGTTTACTTTTTAGCAGAAGTAAAATGAAGATCTACCGTTGAAGAGTACTGAAGGGTGTTCCACACCCCCAGACCCCCGGTTTAAATAATTTATTTTATTAAAAGTGATTTTGTTTCGATAGACGAAACTAAACGAGATGATAAAGCCACCTCCTCTATCTTAAATCATAAATTTTTAGATTGTTTACGTTATGAATATCTTCTTTTAAAGGGTTGTGCCCTTTATGTTGGAATCATGTGAAAAATCCGAGGGTTAACCGCGGGTAAAATTTTTTGTAACATCTCATGGTCGACTCTCATGTGAAGTATTGAAGTCTTTCTTCTTTTCTCTGAAAGGGGAATTTCAGTTTACATCTTATAAAAAAAAATGTTGCCGGGGGGTCGGGGGAAAACATCCAATGCCTCTGTAAGGAGGTCTTCGTTTACTTTTATAAAAATAAACTGTAGATTTTGTTTCGATAGACGTAAACTAAACGAGATGACTAAATGCAACACCTGCCTCTATCTTAAATCAGTCAAATTTTAGATTGTTTACGTTATGTAATATCTATCGATTTATGTAAGGCTCTGTGACAAAACCTTTATGTTCGGAATCATGTGAAAATCCGAGGGTTAACCGCTGGTGAAATTTTGTACACATCTCATGAAGTACATGACGTCTCATGTGAAGTATGTGAAGTACTTGTCTTCTTCTTCTGCAACGGGAGATCTTCAGTTTACATCTTATAAAAATAAACTGCTTGATCCGGGTGGTCTGGGGCGTAGAACACCCTCCAATGCCTCTGTAACGGAGGTCTTCAGTTTACTTTTTATAAAAATAAACTGCTTGATCCGGGTGGTTTGGGGGCATAGAACACTCTCAATGCCTCTGTAACGGAGATCTTCAGTTTACTTCTGATAAAATAAACTACTCAATCGGGGGTCTGGGGTGTGGAACACCCTCCAGTGCACAAATTTGGAATTCAGAACATTTTAGAACATGCAAAATTCCCAGACCGAGTAGTTTACTTTTTAGCAGAAGTAAATGAAGTCTACCGTTGAAGAGTACTTGAAGGGTGTTCCACACCCACCAGACCCCGGTTTAAATAATTTATTTTATTAAAGTGAATTAAATATTTAAGCATATCCCAAGTTTTTAAAATTAGTTATGGTCAAGTCCTCCTCCTCGGTCCTTTTACCCTAAAGAGGGTTTGGTGACGTATATGATGTCTTCACACAGTGATGCCGTTTATGGTGTTTTTCCATGCGTCTCGGTCAGACGCCAGACGGATTGTTTCATGTAACCCACGATTTATAAGTTCTTTCGTCTGGTCGACCCATCTTTTTGGTGATCTTCCTCTTGGTCGTTTCCCCTCGATTTTGCCCTCCACGATTAAGTTCTCCATCGTGCCGTTTTTCCGGGATATGTGCCCAAGATATCGGAGGTACATACGATTGACGTCTCTAAGCAAGTGGCATCTGGTGTCGAGCTGTTCTAACACGGATTCATTTGTACGATGTTCTGTCCACGATATTCTTAGGACCCTCCTATATACCCACATTTCAAATGCCTCTATTCTCTTTTTGTCTGCCTTTTTCAGCGTCATGGTCAAGTAAATGTGTTTAATTCATAATCTGACAATTAATCATAAATTGCATAATTTTAAATTCCGTACCCTCTGGTAGGTAGATCTTTGCAACGGTAGATTTTTAGTTTACATCTGATAAAAAATAAACTACTCGATCCGGGGGGGTCTAGGGGGTGTGGAACACCTTCCAGTGCCTCTGCAACGGGAAAGCTTCAGTTTACTGCTGATAAAAATAAACTACTGCTGGGGGTCTGGGTGGTTGGAACACCTCCAGTGTACATTAAATGGCAGTTGCCACTATCCCAAGTTTTTAAAATTGTAGTCAAGTCTCCTCGGTCCTTTTACCCTAAGAGGGTTTGTTAGGCATAGAGTCTTCACACAGTGCGCACTCTTTAGTGTTTTCCAGCCGCTCGTCATACCAACATGTTCGAACCACGTATGTTCGTTCGCTGTCGAACCCATCTTTGGTGACTCTCTTGAGGCACTTCACCTGGGGCCTAGTTACCCACGTTCCGCGTCAGGGAAGTTCCCGCGTCCCGGCCCGTTCCAGGCTCGTCCAAGTTGTCGCCACTCTTTAGATGGCCAAGCGGCCTTCTTGTTTTTTCCACCTCGCTGTCACTATGCTCTTTTGGCTAATAACTAAAGCGGGACCCGGAGATGCCCAACGCCGCCTCCTGATCCTCTATACGTTCTGGCAACTTGGATCGGCTTAAAATCTCTGGATCTGGCCATGTAGTATCACTCCTTACCTCCAAGCTTGTTTCAGTTTCCGCGTAGAGCATTATGGGTCTGCCACACAGCCTTCTTTTGACCTTTTTGGCCTTAGCCTTTTAGCTTTGTTTGGCTAGCCTTACAGGGCGCCCCCCCCAGCCCGTTCGCCACATTTCGATATTTCAGGGCCTGTCCCCCGCCTCGGCCTTCCGTCTTCATCCCCCGTTCAAATGCGTTCCGTTTTCCGGGAGAACCCCGCCCGTTTTCCCCGGGCACCAAGACTGCCCCTGCCCCACCAAACTTGTGTCCAGGTTTTCCTTTGTTTCAAATCTTACAATTCCTGGCGCCCCACGCAAACCCGGGCCCCCGGATTCCCTTCTCATTGGAATGGGGAGGACCCATATTAAAATTTTACGGGGCGCCGAAAACCCAAAACCCCTGCAGCCCCCTCGTCACTTCCAGCTCTTGGACGGTCGCTTCGTCGTCAAAATCTTTCTCGAGGTTGTTCAAATTCTTCTGTAGGGAGTTTAAAAACCGCAACTCCGCTAGGTGCACTCCCCCTCCAGTTAAACCTTTTCGTATGTCCAACCGCATGGCAAATTTCGTGCGCCCGTGTTCTCTGATGTTCCTCCCCCCCTTTTTGAGGGTAAATCCCGCCTTTCTTTTCCCTGCTTCCCTCCGAATTCCAATGGATCTATAACTTCCCTGTACTTAATTTCCGGAGGTTTTTCCCTTCCTCAAGACAAAGGGGGCCCGCTTCCAGATTTTTAAAAAGGATCTTTAGGATGGGTTTAAAAATTTAAAAGGCCTTCGGGACGGGCAACGGCGACCAATTTCCCTTGGCCTTTGGGGAGTCTTCATACGTTTAGTCGCTTGGATCAGCTCGTGCTGGCCAAACTGCGAGACGCTCCGACGGAACCTTTCTCGAATCACTAGCGGGTGGACTGGGAATATTTCCCCACCAGGCGCCTGAATGTTATCCGGCTCATTTCAGTGATGAGGTCATCTTCCATCATTCTTCTGTCACCATTCGATAACTCAGTCCTCACGGTCGGTTTCGATCTCTTCAACTAGCTGCATCCAACACTTCTTTTGCTGGAAGCTATCGCTCTGCCCAGCTCCTCCTCGTTGCTAGATAGAGTGCAAAAGTCCTCCGCCTCGATCGGATGTTGTCGGCGCTTTGGGACCTTCTGGCAGGGCAATAGCCTCTTTTCTAATCTCCACTATTTTGGCGTTCCACCAGTAGACCCCTCTCTTAGTTCTATAGGGGTTGCAAATTCCCCCACTCGCTGCATGGAGAAGGATCTAGATCTCCGCGGTGAATTTGGTTTTGTTTAACTTCGGAAGCGCCTGCTTGGCTGCTCCTCACCCTGAGGACCCGCCAATCCACCACCAGCTGCAGAACTCTATCGGTTGCCCACGTAAGATCCAAGATGGAGGTCGACTCCCGGGAAAGGTCGACGGTCGAGAGAAAGTTGGAGTGTACCCGACATTACAGATCCGCAGGCGGCACCCTTTGCAAAGATCGAGAAGCAGCTCGCTTCGTCTATCATACCTCTCTTCTCTCCACTCGGGAGCCTTGGCATTAAAATCGCCGGCCACGAACAGGGGTTTGGTTCTCGTTTGAGCAGTCCCCAAACAGCGCCTCCAGGCTAACTTTGTACTCTCTAATGGTCAATTCTGAGATATATACACATTGCACACATATGTCTTCACTAACTCCACCCAGGAAAATCCAAATTTAAAATGCCAAATATGGAATACATTCTATAGACGGTACGTGTGTTGTGCCTGAGTTGAGAGTGACTAGTGGTGGGAGATACCAGTCGCTCTCGAGATCCGTCGCGACAACTTCCAACTTTTCGAGTTGGAGCCGCTTGGAGGATGATTTTGGTAAATAAAGCGCATGTCAAAACCGCTCGAAGCCCCCGAAGCGACCCGAAGGGTCGCGCAGGGTTGCGGAGACTAGGTTTTGCCAGCGCAACCACTTCAGAAACGAATTCACACAAAAAGTGATTTTTTTTCGAAAATTTGTTTACCGATCACAAATTTAATTTTTTCATTAGCTAGTTACATCATTATCTTTCATAATCCACTTCAGAAATGGTAAAAATTGTGACCCGGGAATTCGAACTGTCACCGAAATTATTATCAATTCGATAAAACCAGGCAAAATAGATGTAGAATATGGCAAGAATATATAATCAACAGGTGAACCGATAAAGAGATCAACGTATAAAATATTTGACGTATCAACGGATCAAGCGATCGACGGATCAAGAGATCAACGGATCAAGAGATCGACGGATCAACATGTTATATAGGCAGCCACAACATCTTCAAAGTTGAAAAACCTTGAACTGTCAAGTTTTTATATATACTTTATATATTTCTAACTTTTGCTCAATCTCCTAAAATGGAAGAATTCTGCCCAGATTTACTTCTTGAGAGCTACGACGAAGATATTCTTTGTCTAGATTTTTCGGAAGAAATTGAGGAGAAGAACGACGAAGATATCCTTCGCCTAGATTTTTCGGAAGAAATTGAGGAGAAGAACGACGAAGATATCCTTCGCCTAGATTTTTCCGAGGAAATTGAGGAGAAGAACGACCAAAATATCCTTCGCCTAGATTTTTCGGAAGAAACAAAGCAGAAGGTCGACGAAGATATCCTTTGTCAAGATTTTTCCGAGGAAATTAAGGAGAAGGTCGACGAAGATATCCTTTGTCTAGATTTTCGGAAGAAATTCAGGAGAAGAACGACGAAGATATCCTTTGTTTAGATTTTTCGGAGAAAATCAAGAAAAAGAACGACGAAGATATCCTTCATTTAGATTTTTCGGAAAAAATTGAAGAGAAGGGTGACGAAAAAGTAGTAAAAATCAACATCATTTCCGATGCATTACCACTTCCAACTTCTAATATTCCAAAGGAAAGGGAAGATAGGAAATGCAGCGAATCTGATAAAGTGTTTAAAAATGATCAAACAATCGTGTAACGGAACACGTAAGGTATGCAAGTTTTTGTACAGGGTCGTTGTAAATTTGGCAGTCGGTGTTTTAACACATCCTGCACAGCTGGATAGAAAAGCATTTCCTCGCTGCCATTACGTACGACCAACTAACAAAAACTACAGTAATAATAATCGGCAATTTTGTTACTATTCTCAGAATACTAATGAAAATAGAACCACGGGACGAAAGCGGAAGCGTAGCAGATCTCCGCTAATGTCACGAGATTACAACAGATCTCCACCAAGGTTACGAGATCGCAATATATCTTCGCCAAGGTCAAGAGATCGTATCAGATCTCCGCTTAGGTTACGAGATCACAACAGCTTTCCGCTAAGGTCACGAGATCACAACAGACCTCTGCCAAAATCACAAGACCACAACCGATCTCCGCCAAGGTCACGAGATCGCAGTAGATCTCCGCCAAGATCGCGAGATCGCAGCTATGTAAATAAGCTAAGAAAAGTTTACTAATAACTTTTATCGTTTTTATTAACGAAAAATGTGGATTAGGCCTCTTGGGGATACCACACTAAAAAAAACGCGCTATGTACTTTACCTCAAAGGTGGTGTGGAAATGAGTACTAATTTTGTTTAATTTATAAGTTTAGGGGTTATTTCTGATCGTAGCAAATTTCATGTTAAAGCAAATATGATGGATATTTACAAAATCACAAATTAATCGTAGTTTTTACTTTGTAAAACTATGGATGCTTTTCGTTCGATGCCATCATATTTTCGGATATACATTTTTTGAATTTTTTATGTCGTTTGTACGAACCTTGTTCATTATTTTGCAATTTTTTGTGAAATGGGTGGGTTTTCCAAAAAAATGTTACTAGACTAAAGTTATAGCCCGTTAAATTTGCTATCTAAATTGGCCCTTAAGTTTTTCGTAAGTTGTTTAGTTTAAAAGATACGAGGTTTTCAACAAAAACTAAAAAAGTAAACTTGAAATTCTTTAACACTTTTTTCTTAATTTAATTCATAACTCGAAATGCGTTGATTCTAGAGAATAAAAGGTTATAAACTAATTTGTAGATAAATAAATGATCTTTAAAAATCATTAATACATTAATACCATAAAATCAATAGTTACGGTACTATGACCGTTTGAAGGCTGAAATTCAAAAAATTGCTTTAAAGAGAGGCACCCCTCAAGGGTTTGGACTAGAACAAAAATTTTATTTCAAAATATCTAATAGAAAAGTGTTTTCTATCACTACCTTAAAGGTTTACCATGGTCACGGAACAGCCTGTATGTAATTAGATTTAAAATTAGCTATTAATCGATTTTTTACCTGCGTTTTCAATATGCAGTCTGGCACATTATTATTTTATTGGTCAGTAGATATTTTGTATTAGAAAAAAATGTGCACTTCTTTTGGCATTTCCCGCTTCAGTCCACGAAAAAAATTACGTGAACACTTAACTACTGCTTGCTGTCATGTATTTAATTAAGAACAAATGAATAAAAACAATAAAAACAAAAATCAACAAATCTAAAATTGATTTATAATTTAACTTTAATTATATAACCACCAATCATCAAATCATCAAAAACTTCTATAAATTCACATCTGTGCACAACTTTAAAATGTTGTATTTTAAATTTTCGCGCCATTTCTAAATGCCAAGAACCACCGTTTCACAGCGATGACAGTTGGTTAAACCAAAAATTACCAAATATAACAGCAGCTGTAACTGTTTAAATTTTTTGTATTTCGTGAAAATACGATTTTAGCTTTCGTTAGGCCAAAAATTACGGCCACTCCGTCGCAAAAGTGACAAAGGTAGTAACCGGTTACTCTTGGTACATCTCAAATTAACCTCAATTCAGTTACTTTACGCAGGAGTGTTCTACCAAAAATTTACCTCGGGACCGTAGAGATGTGCTACTAATGGTTTGTGATAATTATTCTGCCTAACTTTATATCAAAAATGATAATTACAATGTGCATGTAAAATCAAAGTGACATGTTAACTTATAGTAATAGAATAACATTACATTTCACGTCGACTTAACATGCCCGTTATAGTAGTAGTGTACCATTATTTCTTACTAATGCAACCTGTTACAGATTTGGTTCAAATTCAACAGCCAGAAGAATTTCAAATTATGACCAACATCGGTAGAGTTGCAAAGACTTCATATAATTCAAGCAGCAGTTACGCAGTTAAAACAGAAGTGCTGGAAAATGTGAACTTTAATAACGAAGATTTGCATCATTCGATTGATATTAAAGAAGAAAACGATAGTGAACAATTAGCACAGAAGAAACTTGCAGGGAAAATCCAAGAGTTCACGTTTATTCGAATGTGCGATTTGTGGGTATACGATTACACATAAACATAAATTAATATTACATTTAAGAATTCACACTGACAAGAATTCGTTTGTTTGTCAAATTTGTGACTATAAATGTTCCTGTAAATCAAATTTTAAAAAACATTTGAGAACTCACACAGGTGAGAAACCGTTCGTTTGTCAAATCTGTGACTATAAATGTTCGCAAAACTCTGGTTTAAAGTCACATTTGAAAACTCACACTGGTGAGAAACCGTTCAGTTGTCAAATTTGTGACTACAAGTGTTCACAAAAAAATACAATTAAAATCGCATGTTAAAACTCATACCGCCGAGAAGCTGGTTACGTGTCGAATTTGTGACTATAAATTTTCGCAAAAATCAGTTTTAAAATTGCATTTACAAACTCACACTGATAAGAAACCTTTTGGTTGTCAAATTTGTGACTATAAATGTTCCACTAAGTCAAACTATAAAAAGCATTTAAGAGTTCATACTGGTGAAAAACCGTTTGTATGTCAAATTTGTGACTATAAATGTTCACAAAACTCACAATTAAAATCACACTTGAAAGTTCACACTGGCGAAAAACCGTTTAGTTGTCAAATTTGTGACTACAAATGTTCACAAAAATCACAATTAGATGCGCATTTGAATAGTCATTCCGGTGAGAAGCCGTTCATTTGTTTAATTTGTGACTATAAATGTACTCTTAAATCAAATTTAAAGGGACATTTAAGAATTCATTCCGGCGAGACACCGTTTGCTTGTAAAATTTGTGACTACGAATGCTCTCTTAAATCAAATTTGGAAAACATGTAAGAATTCATTCCGGCGAGAAACCGTTTACTTGTCAAACTTGTGGCTACAAAGTTCACAAAAGTAAATTTAAGAACGCATTTAAAGACTCACACCAGCTAGAAAATGCAACATGCCGATTTGAAATTCGCACCCCATTTTCACATACAAGCCGAACACCTATGTATTCTACCTTGTCGAAGAGCTTCTGATCGTCAACCCATAATTATGTGAAGTGGTAACCAAATTTTTAATTTCTTTTAAATAGATGGAAAATCAGTTCGTGAGGAAAACTAATTAACCCAACTTACAATCAGTTAATTACATAATTAATGTTCAATTAATTAGGAATTCCAGTGACGGATCACTTTTTCTTAGAAACATAATTGTGTCATATTTGACCCCTGAAGTTTACCCAATTGAATAACACAAAGCAAAAAAGAAAACAAGTCGATTTTTTTATTAAATATAAAAACCCAAGGAAATCAAATGAGACAAATGATAACAAAGTGGCAAGATAATCATCACAGATTTGTCATAAAATAATAAAACGTCAGCATTGAATTCAATGAATTCATACATTTTAGTGTTTGGTTTGATCGCAGCATTCTAATACGAAAAGTAAATAATACTTCAACCTCAGATTTCCAGTAATTGTTTGAATGTTACATATTTAAATTTAAGATTGACATTTATATGTGGATTTTTCACCATAACAATATATATTTTGGATTTTCTTACGGAATAATTTCGTCGGCGCACACACCCGTAACAAAGCCTAAAAGTGCCGGACTAAACTCGTCGTGAGGTCGGGGTTGACAAAAAAAGAATTTTGATCTGCGTGCGCCGGAAGGGTCGAAATCGCGATGGTTAACGATACTGAAAATAGAGGCGCCACTGGCACAAGTCGAAGGGTAAGATGTAAACAGGTACTAGGCACCAGACTAGTACAAGCCTTAAAATGGTATGGAATACTTAAACCCGTCATACCTTGGTAAAACTCAATTCTCTCGCTCCACTTTACAAAACTAGGATCTGAAAAAGAGTAACAAAACAAACAAACACAAGTTCGGTAAAATAATACTATAATGTTTTAAACATAAACAAATCGGTAACGTATACAAAAGCGTAGTAACTTCTATTACTATGGAAACAGAACAAAACAACAACAAAACACACCAGAAGGGTGTCATTGACAATACACTAACTAAATTGAAAATGGAGTGCACTCGCCCTAATATTTAAACTTATTTACAATAAAACTTAAAATATAAACATTGACGGTAAACAAGTGATTACAAAACACAACAATGTTAACGTTATTGGCCGACGACCGCAGATGGCGTTCGTGGTCACTATTATTATTTAAATTACTGAACGGTATCAAAACCGGAAAAATGGCGGCGTAACACTTTTGAAAACATAGCAACGATAATTTCACTTTGCTGCACTGAAGTTGTTAAATTGGACGAGATTAAATAACTAACCTTAATTATTGTGATCCACAGCTTGGCGATTGAATTGGTTTTACGGCGGTAACTAAAATCGAAATTGGTTGCGATGACTTTAAAGGGTCATCGACTTCTTGAACGTAAAATTAAGGTCGACTTGCGCTAATGCGGGTGGTTTTCGCTGGACACGGTGATGAGACGATAATCCCAACTGAGGGTAATTTCTTCCAAACGGAAACGACAAAACGGCAGAGTGCTCAACATAACAATTCCCCAATAGCGGGTTAACAGGTGTGACATCATCACACAACGATAATTTCCATCGGAAATACGATACGATACTTCTGTTGGCACTTGCTTAAAAACGATATTAAATTCACCGGTCAGGTGTACACACACAACTAGCATTGGTCGCCTCAAAAACAAAAACTGACGATAACGGTACTAAAGATGGTAAAAATTTAATTTAACGTGTCAAAACACGGAGCGACTTGTCTTAAGAAAAGCTCGAAGTCAACTGACGATAACGATATTACTTTATAAACCGAAATTAAAGATGGTAAAATTTAACTTTAACGTGTCAAAACACGGAGTGGCTTGTCTGAAAAACCAGGACCAACTGACGATATTTTCGAGAGAAGGGATAACATTGGCGCGTTCGGCCAATCGGATAGCGGCTATACTCGCAGCTGCTTAACAAACTCGTTTCAGCTTGCTCGAAATTTTCCAAGGCTGTCTAGCAAAACGGCACGTGGTGATAGATAAGATTCAAATAAGAACGCAAAACTTATTTCTACGGAATAAAAATTGAGCAACCATGAAATTTAAAGTTCAACTGACATTAAACTAATTTATACTTTATAAAAATTTAGAAATTAAAAGAACGTTATTACTGAAATAATTAACGAAAATTGGGTGGGCTACAATCCGAAAAATCACATTACAATTTATTTATTTCAGTTACTCTTAAAAATAATTTTGTAACCAGGTCACTGTACTGTCAAAAGTGCATTTCTCACGTATCGTGGGAACCCTAAGGAAAAGGATAGAAATGATTCTTGAAAACGAGGGCATAAATACCCTGCCAAAAATGAATATAATCAGTAGTATCGAGTTGCATTAAGTAGTTTCGTCAAGCTTAGCTAAATGAGTAGTTTTTTTGACGAGAAAAAAATTAATTTTTTACTTTGAAATGAAACAAAAATATTTTTAATAGCGCTACTCTTAATGCTTGTATTTTTAAATAAAATAAAATTTTGATTTTCTTTAGTTTTGTTTGTTTTTTTATTTTTTTGTACATTTTATTAAGTGTCCGAACTTACATAGAACTAAACCGATTATATTTAAAAACCAATTAATAACAATAAATTGTCGAAAGATGGCGCCCCCACTAATCCAAAGATAGAAGACAATCTCAACCGAGTGAAACTTAAAATATAATACAAAATGGACGTTGACACCATTTTCAAGTTGCTTTATTATAGTGCAGCAGTAATGTTTTCTTCACCTAGAGATTCATTCAAGTCGGTTAATTAGACATCTCTCCGTTGTCTACTCCTTTTAAACATTAGAATTTACAAATATCGATCTTCCACGTGGGAATGTGCTAGATAAGGTGAGTAATTATTATAATTACATCATAATGCATCATTCTTCTTCTCTCGGTGCTTTCGTTGGTTTTCTTGTTTGGATGTTTCAGTCAACTTAGCTCAAGCCAATCTGAGGTAATATTGATATTGAACCTTTGATCTGAGCAATGTGTCTGATGCGACTAGTACTCGAACCGCGGTCTACCGCTTTCTAGTCGGTCTGTGTATGTTTATGCTATACTCCCAGTATAAATGCATCATTAATTTTTCCTAATTCGCTTTCTTACAGATATGACTCAAGTTATCCCTCCGGAACAGTTACAAATCATGGCCAGTGTGGGTCAAGATTTGAGTAGTCCATGTAATTCGGGCATTGATTATGAAATAAAACAAGAAGTGTTAGAAGACGTGAAATTTAACGTAGAAGATTTGCATCATTCGATTGACATTAAAGAAGAACAATTACCGCAGAAGAAACCGTCAAGAAAATTTAGGGGCACAGATAATTTTAATTGTGCAATTTGTGGGTATATTGCTAAAAAAATGTATACTCATAGTACATTTAAGAACTCACACCGGTGATAAACCGTTTATATGTGAAATTTGTGAGAGTAAATTTTCACAAAAATACAAATTAACTCTGCATTTAAGAGTTCACACCGGTGAGAAACTGTTTTATTGTGAAATTTGCGAGTACAAATGTTTGCAAAAAGTCTCCTTAACTAGGCATTTAAGAACTTATACCGGTGAGAAACCGTTTGTTTGTGTTATTTGCTACTTCAAAACTTCCCGAAAAGAAGCATTAACTGTGCATTTAAGAGTTCACACCGGTGAGAAACTGTTTTATTGTGAAATTTGCGAGTTCAAATCTTCACGAAAACAAGCATTAACTGAACATTTAAGAAGTCACACCGGTGATAAACCGTTTAAATGTGAAATTTGTGAGCGTAAATTTTCACGAAAACACAAATTAACTCTGCATTTAAGAGTTCACACCGGTGAGAAATCGTTTAAATGTGAAATTTGTAATTACAAAAGTGCACGTCAAAGCGACTTCACTAGACATTTAAAAACTCATACCAGCTAAAAATCATTGTATCAGAAAATAACATTAAATTTGAAGCTCTTGCAACAGAAGTGCATAGTTATATTTTGTAATAATAACGGAAATAGTGTTAAGTCATTTTCATTTAAATTAAATAAGAAACAAACTGCAATTCTGCATTTCCACAATATTTAATTCATACGTATGAATCATTCAAACGTATGAAAACTTGATATGTTATGAACAGATATGATGTTTTATAATATAAAATGAATGCTAAATAATTCAAGAATTATTAATATGAAATGTTTAAATGTAAAGATACAGATGCAATCACACACGATAAAAATATTAGATATATTACAAATATGTACATAATATAATATTAAATAATTGTAAATTAGTATTAACTTGTGCGAAAACCTAAATTTAGTTTAGAAATTGTATTACTTTTCGAAATATTAATTAAAAACTAATATTAAATAATAAAACTTAAAAAAATAAAAAAACAATAGTTTTCATAAAACAATTTTAACTAAAATTTAATCAGTTCTAAATCTCAACATAAGTATGCTAAATCCTAAATTTCGTTTTGAAATTCGTATTAGTTTTTGAAATATTAATTAAAAACTAATATTAAATAATAAAATTTAAAAAATTAAAAAAAAATAGTTCCCGTGAATCAATTTTAGCCAAAATCTAATCAGCTCTAAGTCTCAACATAAGGATACAAAATCCAAAATTTTGTTTGAAAATTCCTATTAGTTTTTGCTGTAGGTCGCACACAAAATTTGACCACACACACACACACACACACACACACACACACACACACACAGACATTTTTTGGAAATGGTCTTATTTTACTCAGGGGACCTCAAAAAGTGTAAATCCATCAAAATCTCAAATTTTTTTTTCTGCACGAAAACAATACTTTCTCATATTACATATGATAAAGTAAAACATTGTTTTCAGTACAAAAATAACAAAATGTTTATTTAAGATGTACTTTAGTAAAGTATTTACATTTTCAAAAATCTTCACAACATAAATCTGAAAACATAAAGCTGCAGTTTATTAAAATGTTTTTATTTTGTTTCAACGCATCTTACTCGAAAATCCTAATGTGGGATAAAAAATTTTCCTACAAAAGTTGTTTATTTTTTATGCAAAATATGAATCTGCTAAAAAAATTAAGGTGCCATTTAAAAACCAAAGTTGACCTTCAAATGACCTTGAAAAGGTCAATAAATTAAGAAAACAATTATGTCATATTCTGTCCCTTCGCTATCATACAACTTTTGTTCGAAATTTTTTTTCATCTGACTTTTGGTTTTGAGATATTAATTGCTGGAAGTTTTAAAATTAACACCGGTATAATAAAATCCTCAGCAAACGTGAACTTTAAGTTCCCACTTGGCTAAGGTTATTACAACTACAAATCTAAATTATTTTTCAAAACAAAGGTGAATTATAATGCCAAATCTATGGCGAATACACTCATATCAAATTATACGTAATTTTATTTGCACGAACTTGACAACAAAATTCGGAATTCAGATACTGCGATTAACCCAAAAATGTCATTTAATAATGAAGGTTAGGGGATTTCGTTTTGTTTTGAGTAAACAAGCGCATCATCTGGCTGCCTCACATTTAACTATGAATGTAGACCATTTACTCTATCTGCTAGAAAAAATCGGATGTGGCCATGCCCATGACTTTATCATATTTTTATTAAATATTAAAAAATAATTTTAATAATAAAAGGAAAAAAATATTTTCCATTAACCAATGTGACCCAAAGTCTAATCAGCTCTAAGTCTAAATATAAAAATACAAAATACCAACTTTAGTTTTGAAATTCTCATTAGTTTTTGAAATATGTAATAAAAACTAATAATAAATAAAAAGATTTAAAAAAAATTGCTCCCATGAACCAATTTTATCCAAAATTTAATCAGCTCTAATTCCTCCCATAAACATAACAAATTTCAACTTCAGTCTTGAAAATCCTTTTAGTTTTTAAAATATTAAATAAAGGCTAATATTAAATAATAATATTTAAAATAATAAAAACAATAGTTTTTATAAACAAATTTTAACTAAAATTTAATCAGTTCTAAATATTGATTAAAATATGCGAAAACCTAAATTTAGTTTAGTTTGTTTTACTTTTGGAAATATTAATTAAAACTAATATTAAATAATAAGATTTAAAAAAATTTTAAAAAATAGTTCCCATGAACCAATTTTAACCAAAATTTAAATAACTTTAACTCCAGCTATAAAGATAGGAAATATCAAATTTGGTTTTGAAAATTCTGTTAGTTTTCAAAATATTAAATAAAGACTAATATTAAATAATAAAACTTAAAAAATTAAAAAAACAATAGTTTTCATAAAACAATTTTAACTAAAATTTAATGAGTTCTAAATCTCGACATAAGTATGCTAAATCCTAAATTTGTTTTGAAATTTTATTAGTTTTGAAATATTAATTAAAAACTAATATTAAATAATAAAATTTAAAAAATTAAAAAAAAATAGTTCCCGTGAATCAATTTTAGCCAAAATCTAATCAGCTCTAAGTCTCAACATAAGGATACAAAATCCAAAATTTTGTTTGAAAATTCCTATTAGTTTTTGCTGTAGGTCGCACACAAAATTTGACCACACACACACACACACACAGACATTTTTTGGAAATGGTCTTATTTTACTCAGGGGACCTCAAAAAGTGTAAATCCATCAAAATCTCAAATTTTTTTTTCTGCACGAAAACAATACTTTCTCATATTACATATGATAAAGTAAAATTGGACTATTTTGGCAATAGGATATTATGCGGTTAATTTTATAAAAACTATCACCAAATAACCTATATCACCAATTTACCTTACCTTACCCTATTAAACAATAGTAACAGGGGGACAATTTCTGTGATAGTGTATAAAAGTCAAAAAATTAGGTTCTTGCTGCGTTGGATTAGGTTATCCTGCGAGGTGATGAATTATTTAGATGAATTAACTAGAGGAAATAGTGTATTAACTTCACACTTCACGTACATAATTCACGGTACTTTACCTAATTCAATGTATTTCACGTACTTTATCAGTATTTCAGATACTCATCGAGATTCCCAAATTTGAGCACTGCAGGGTGTTCCACACCCCAGCCCCGAATTGACTAGTTTATTTTACCAGAAGTAAACAGAAAACCTGCCGTTGCAGAGATCTACCTCCCAAGGATACGGATATTATAATTATGCAGTTTATGATAATTGTCAGATTATGAATTAAACACGTTTACTTGGCTATAGCTAATTTTAAAAACTTGAGATATGCTTAAATATTTAACTCACTTTTAATAAAAAATTATTTATTTAAACCGGGGTGTCTGGGGTGTGGAACACCCTCCAATGCCTCTGCACCGGGAGATCTTCAGTTTACTTCTGATAAAAGTGAACTACTCGGTCTGGGGTTCTGCATGTTCTGTAATGTTTTTCATTCCAAAATTTGTGCACTGGAGGTGCAAGGTAAGCGCATGATACAGCAATACACAAGATATGTCATATTCAAATTCCATTTTTGTAATTAGTGCGCATATTCGTCACGTGGTTAGTGCCTAATCTGCGTAATATCATAGCTTGGTATTATTGTATCATAGGTAAAGTGAAGATAAATTATGTACAATTATGCACAAACGATTATTAAGATTATTTTCAAAATTAGGAGGGTGGAACTAGCAGGTTTCAGGCATTCTGGAGCCGTCTCTGTAAAACTGGGACAAGTGAGTTATTCTGGCTTCAGTGTAATTAATTAATCACGACGAAATAATGAATTACCAAAACTTTTCATTCAGCTACAAAACCTCCATGATATTCAAACAAATGAGCTAAAAAATTTACAAAATTAACTAAGGAAAATTAAGTTTAATTTAATTAATTGATTATTGTTAAACTAGCTACTACCAAAACTTTTAATTAGTAAAATAATGACCGCCAAAGGTCTATGCAATTTCAAGATAAAAAAATATTAAGAAAATCTACTGATGTAAGTTAATTTGCTATCAAATAATTATTATTGAATACACGTGTCTTAGCTATAATACTTCATGTAATTTAAACTATAAAACTTCATGTAATTCAACAAAAATTTACTAATTTCATGATACTTCACTTGTACTTCAACATACTTAACACGCATTTTACCTACTTTACACGTACTTCATGAATTTTCGTGAAATACTTCATGTACTTCACATAAGATGTCATGTACTTCATGAGATGTGTACAAAAAACTTAACCAGCGGTTAACCCCTCGCGGAAGGGTAACTCAAGCACCGAGCCATCTCCGTTTATGTTATGTGTTTTGCTTATATGTTTAGGTCATTAGCGACGCCACTGGGTGAGCAGATTTAGTTATTTAGGACGCTACTAGTTTTTGTTATGGTTCAACTACTGTTTATTTCCGTCTGTTTAAAAAAGTTGGGTTACGATTTACACAACGTGTGGGGTTCTCTTGACAATCACGATGTTAGGCCAGGGTTATCTAGGTTGGGATTCGAAATTTGTGGCGAAAACAACAGCTACTAAAATATAATATTACAAGATCAATACAAAATCATTGTAAAAGCTGTCACGAGACAGAATGGAAACCAACAAACTAGTAAAATCACTAGATAAATAAAAGCGAAATTTGAATTTACTATAAAAACATAATTATGTTTTATAAAAAGTAGCTTGGGAGTCCTTGGTCTCGAATCATTAAGTTTGTTTTTAAACTACATAAAATGATTTTTCGATTGTTATCAGGTTGCCTAGATAAATGTAAAGAGCTCTCTACACCACCTAATTTGGTCGGAAGTTTTTATATAATGATAAGAAATGAGCATAAGATAGACAGTGCACCGTCTCTATCAAGCTAGTTGTTTAAAGCAAGACTGAGCAAAAACCAAGTCATCTGAAACGAGAAAGTATACAAAACACCTGACGAGATTGAGTGGTATGGAGTACCTATGAACTTTTCATCCACGTCAGTCACGGTCTAACAATTCAAACCATTTTTGATATTCATCTGTTTTTACCAGATTGTCCTTGTGAATGTCATTATTTATTGTAAAATTGTTGTCCGTGTAAAAATTCAAAGCATTTCTGATTGTTATCTAATTTTATCAGATTGTCTTGTGAATATTATTATTTGTTGTAAACATTGTTGTCAATGTACATTTGTATTTTGATTTGAACGGTTTCGATTTTATTTTTGCGTGAACTAAGAAAAATAATGACAAATATAATTTTGGCATGTATAGTGGTATTTCTTGTTAAAGATGTCATTTCTAATAAATTTTTTGTTGCCAAGTTTCCATTTATTACTCATTATTTCTCTTTTCATAAACCATGTTTCGCTTGCGCTATTACTGTCCCAGTCTTATTGGATCGCAATTTAATCGCGTTTACTAATTTCACCTTAATTTGCAGCTCTTTTTCTAGAAAGTTTTCAATCTCCGCTACTGCGTTGTTCTCAGTAGTTTTCACGTCCTTAACAATAATATTATTCTTTCTTTGTCTTTTTTCGTTATTTTCGTTGTTCTCTTCTAATGCCTCTATTCTCCTGGTCAACTCTCGTCTTTCTACCTCCCATTCCTTTTCCTTTTTCTCGATAACACCTTTCAGTTCCTGAATCTTTTGTTTTAATTCTGATGTGGTCTTATTGATTTCTTTAACTTCTTGTTTTATATCCATTGTACTCACATTGAACTGCTTCATTAGGTTTTCAAACATTTCTCTCACTTCTGTCACTTCCATTTTTGTTCCTAAAACAGCTTTCGTTCTTTCTATCTGTGCTTGTTCTTGATCCTTTTACCTTTATTTATCAAATTCTGATTACGTTCTCTATGGTTTGTATCTGCGGTTTGCCACCTCAGCTCCTTTATCTTTTTTATGTCACTAAATCTTCTTTTAAACTACACAATGACACTCGTTTTACTATAAAAATATAAAAGCCGCTTAAAACACACTCTTCACTTTCATAACCTCAAACGTTCACTTGACGGGACGGTAAAACAATGACGTACCTATCTATACCACCTAATTTCTGATGAAAAAGGGCATCTAAATATTTTTATTTACAGAATGTCACATATCATGTTTGCAACTTTTATATCGATGAAACGCAATTCCCTCCACTTATTCCTAATGGTAAATATAAACTTATAGTCCATCTTATGTTTCGCAATAAAAGTATTGCGGTGCTGGCTGGGTATGGTGAAATATATACACCAATGGATTATCCAAAGAAGTAAAAATGTAATAATTTACATGGTATTATGATTAATAATGCTTTGGAATGAGTTATAATCAAGAATTGTTTAAAATTGGCGTTTCCCGCTTATTTTCTGGGTTTATTAATTAATTTAATTTTGCACTTTTTGTTTTGTGTTTATTTTGCAGTGTTTGCGGTTTTAGTTAAGACATTCTGTAGCATGTTGAAATAAAATATAAAAGTTTACGTATAATTTATTTTAATTTCTCCAAATTCAAATTTTGGCGCTGCTAGTACTAATTTAGTTTTAATGTACTACCCTTTTCAGGTAATTTGAAACGGTAAAGCAGCAGGAAAGAAAATTGAAAAAATAAAGTCATTGAAATAATAGCCATCAGTGTCCCCCCCAATAGAGCTCCTTACCAGAGAGAGGCAAACAAACTACATGACGGGGAAAAAACACAAAGAAGAAGCCAGTAAAACCCTGCTCCAGAACTGGCAGTCGGGGTGGAATAGCATTCAGAAAGGAAAGTGGACTAGAACATTAATCTACGACGTTGAGAAATGGATTACGAGAAAACACGGCGATGTGTCTTACCACCTTACACAGATGCTGAGTGGCCACGGATCCTTTTCCACATACCTCTACAAATTCCAGAAAAGAGCAACAAAAAATGTTATTTCTTCAAAGAGGTGGATACACCAAAACACACCCTCTTTCAATGATATAAATAAAAAAAAAACAGACAGGAAACCACCAGAGCACTGGAAAGCAGTTTAACTAAAGAATATCTAGTGGGTGTAATGCTGGAGAGCGAAGATTTCTGACAAATGGCACACGAAATGATCATTACCATCATGAAGTCCAAGAAAGAACACGAAGGACAAGTTCAGAAAAGTATTGCAACTGCAACCTTGACACTAAGAAGAAAAAAAATACTGAAAGGGCATAACAAGTAGAACGTGAACTGTGATCGGACGACATGCTTAGCGTTGCCCGACACAACCCTAGAAGTAAGGTTTTAGTCAGTAAGAATCTGACACTATCACCCAAACATCTAGGTGGTGTCTTTTTGAAAATATCGCCACTCCTAACGCAGAAAAAAATTCAAACCTAAGATTTTTGTGTTTTATTGAGGTTTTCGAAAAGCTTAATCACAACATAAAACTAGCTTAGTTTATTTTTGTGTTTGCTATCTGTTTAGTTAACTAAAGACGCCACTGGACAAAAAAAGCTACCCACGTCAAACCTGTATAGAACACAACAAAATGTAACTTCCTGGATAATGTAAACATTAACAAACAATTGGGTAGTTCATTTGTTTTATGCTTTATCAAATTTATTAATACGCTTATTTTACATTAATTCGAGAACTAATAAAGATATTTACATGAGGTTTGCGCCATAGGTAGCGTTTCAATATGCCTTTTATACTCATTACTCGTATATGCTAATGAGAAAACTAGGCAAGAGTTAATTAAACGTGACTCAGAAGTACACTTTTGTGTATTAAATGCCAAATATGGAATACATTCTGTTGGCGGTACTTGTAATTTCATATACGTGAATAGCCCATAGGGCGGGGCTAACTAGTGCAGCGTTAGAAAAGAGTCAGTCGCTCCCTGAGATCCACCGCGTCAACTTTCAAACTTTTCGAGTTGGAGCCGCTTATGGGATGTTTCTAATAAGTTTAGCGCATGTCAAAACCGTTCGTAGCGCCCTTCAAGACCCGCAGGGTTTTGAAGAGTTGCGGAGAATAGGTTTTGACAGCGCAATCACATCTGAAACAAATTACACAAAAAGTGACTTTTTAGAAAATTTGTTGTCCAATCACAAATTTAATTCTTTTATTAGCTAATTACACCATTATTTATCATAATTCTTTGTAAAAACCATGTTTTTGGTATATTTACTGTCGCCACAACCTACTTTAATTTTGGTGGGCGGGATTACAGTACAAAAGAGCCAATGATAAAATTGCATTATAAATTACATAATTTTTAACGCCGTTTTTTAACCAAATTTGTGAACCGTCCGCAAATTTTATTTTTTTTATGTCTATATAGCATCATTATCTATCATAATTTACAAAAATAATGGTAAAAATCGCAATCACGGTTAATTAACTCTCGCCGAAAACTATTCTATTTAAAAATGTGAAAAAATTGATAAAACTATAATCTTCGCAAACAGCGTCCTCAAACTAATTTATTAAAATTAAAACACTACCTCACTTCAGTGAGGCACACCCCCCAGACCCCCCAGTCACAACAACTTTGGCTTATTGGGCTATTAGTTAGTTGAGTGTGACTTGTTAAAGTTAGGATTACTTCGTTTTTCTAGAGATATTTTCTAGATCGGTTATGCTGATATCTTCAATTTATTAATAATAAAAATAAACTGCACAAACCGGGGGGTCTGGGGGGTGTGGAACACCCTCCAGTGCCTCACTGCTGAAAGGTGAAACATTCAACGTTTACAGGTTTGTTAGTAGGGTTTTTTATAGCGCTTTAATTTTCTTGAGAACGATGACATATTATACTGGGGGGAATTTATAATCCCCCCAATTCTTGGTCACTGCTTTATATTTTTTGTGCTAAAAACTTTCAGCATTATCGCTTAATACTGATAACCATAAGTTTGCACATTTATCTATCACAGTTTGAGTGTTCCTGGGGGTGCTCCACACCCCCAGACCCCCGGTTTCTACAACTTTGGTTTATAATTTGGACTAATTGGAATATTAGTTACTTGAATGTGACTTGTTAAAATTAGGATTAATTAGTTTTTCTAGAGATATTTTCTAGATCGGTTATGCTGATATCTTCAATTTATTGCTAATAAAAATAAACTGTACAAACCGGGGGTCTGGGGGGTGTGGAACACCTCCAGTTCCATTGCTGAAAGGTAAAACATTCAATGTTTACAGGTTTGTTAGTAGGGTTTTTTATAGCGCTTTAATTTTCTTGAGAACGATGACATATTATACTGGGGGGATTTATAATCCCCCCCCCCAATTCTTGGTCACTGCTTTATATTTTTTGTGCTAAAACTTTCAGCATTATCGCTTAATACTGATAACCATAAGTTTGCAAATTTATCTATCACGGTTTGAGTGTTCCTGGAGGGTGTTCCACACCCCCCAGACCCCCGGTCTCTACAACCTTGGTTTATAATTTGGACTAATTGGAATATTAGTTACTTGAATGTGACTTGTTAAAATTAGGATTAATTAGTTTTTCTAGTGATGTTTTCTAGATTGGTTATGCTGATTTCTTCAAATTATTACTAATAAATAATAAACTCTACAAACCGGGGGTCTGGGGTGTGGAACACCTCCAGTGCCTCACTGCTGAAAGGTAAAACATTCAATGTTTACAGATTTGTTAGTAGGGTTTTTTATAGCGCTTTAATTTTCTTGAGAACGATGACATATTATACTGGGGGGAATCTATAATTCCCCCCGATTTTTGGTCACTGCTTTATATCCAGTGCCTTCCTGTTGTAAGGCAAACATTCAATGTTTACAGATTATGAGTAGGGTTTATTTTAGCGCTTTGGTTTTCTTGAGAACAATGACATATTATACTGGGGGGAATTTTTAATCCTTTCTCCCCCCCAGCTGGGGGCCTGGGGCCAGAAACGCTCAAACTGTGATAGATAAATGTGCAAATTTATGGTTGTCTGTATTAAGCAATAATGCTAAAAATTTTTAGCACAAAAAATATAAAGCAGTGACCAAGAATGGGGATTATAAATTCTCAGTATGTTATTATGTCTCTTTCAAGAAAATTAAAACGCTATAAAAGCCTACTAACAAATCTGTAAACATTGAATGTTTCACTTTCAGAGTGCACTGGGTTGTTCCACACCCCAGACCCGGTTTGTGCAGTTAGTTTTATTAGTAATAAATTGAAGACATCAGCATAACCCGTCTAGAAAAAATCTCTAGAAAAACTAATTAATCCTAACTTTAGCAAGTCAGACTCAAGTAACTAATATTCCAATAAGCCAAAGTTGTTGAGACCGGGGGGTCTGGGGGGTGTGGAATACCCTCCAGTGCCTAACTGATAAAAGGTAAAACATTTGATGTTTACAGATTATGAGTAGAGTTTTTTGAGAACGATGACATATTATACGGGGGGGGGGAAATTAATAATCAAATAAAAAAAAAAAAATTGGCAGGAGCTGGATGCGATCCCAGTACCCTTCGCATATGTTTTTATTTTTGTGCAATCTTACGCAATTCCATTAACAACTTACCAAATTTATGTTAATTTTTATGCAGGTCATCAGTAATATCTAATTATTCAAATTCAATTTTCTCGAAATTGACAAAGAAGTGTGCCCTTATACTTGCACTTGTTGAAGTCCAATACAAGACCTACACGCGGAATGAAAATAAATCAATTCAGTGAGGGGAAGTTGCAGGTCTCCCCTTGTGAGCTAGTACGTAGAAGCGTCTAGCAAATACGCAAAACTTGGTAAAATAGTTTGCAGTTGGTAAGTTTTTTGGCCAAAAATTTAATATTTTTTAGTTTTCTAAAATATTATAGCAATATGCTAAGTAATCTGTGGAATAATTAAATTTTAAAATGAAATACATAACGACTAGTGCATATGCTTATATCCGTAACGCATCTCTTATTGGTTAATTTGTTTGCCTACTTGAAAACTTATAATGTATAAAATTGCCAACTTAAAAAAATTTAATTTAAAGTAACTTATTATTAAACATAATAATGACCAATCCCATGTAGCACACATTAAATTGATTTTTTTTTTAAATTCATAGCAATATGTTAAGTAATCTGTAATAATTAAATTTTAAAATTAAATACGAAACAAAGTGCAGCTTCACGTCGCACATTGAATTGTTGCTATTAAAATTTAAATGTATATTGCCAACATAAAGTAACAATACTGAAGTAACTTATTATTAAATTATAAAAATTAAATAATAGTAAAATGCATTATTGCAACAAGAATGGCTGTAGAAAATAAAATTAAAAGCTCAAATAAATAAGTCGCATGATTAATAGCAGCGCCAAATTATATTTTGATAATATCTTAAGAGTTTTTTTTAAATGACTACGAAAAACAAAGATACACCTTTAAAAATGTTTATATAGGTAATTTATCTTTTAGTGATTTATGGTAAATTCTGTGATTTGGTTATTTATATTTGTGGTTTATTTGTAATTTTAGGGTTGGTTATGCAATTAATTATGGTTTGTTAAATGGGGTCGATTTGAAGGTAAATTTAAGGTCAGGGGCGTATTAAGGATTTTGCACAAAAGGCCGAGGTTGCCAAGAGATCGACATCTAATTAATTTAATCATCTAAATGAATGTTGTTTCGTCTGATTGTACTATTGTCTCTACGATTAAGGATTGCACATAGTGATGTGAATTCTAATAGGTTTCGACTGCAAGATATGCTCCTATTTTATATTAAACAATAGTAACAGGGGGGACAATTTTTGTGAAAAGTGTATGAAAGTCGCAAACTTAGGTTCTTGCTGCGTTTGGTTTTGTTATCCGTGCGAGGTGATGAATTAATTAGATGCAATCTTTATGGTATTATCTAGGTCAGGTTTGGGGTTTTGCACATGTTAATTTATGTTTTAGGGATCACCGTCACCATATCTAGTATCTACAAATTGTTATCAACTTTATTTATTTGAACGTCCCCACCAACACTTAGGTGGAGGAATTTTAATTATCTGCTTAAGCACATTGTACAAAACCAAGATTAATGAAAATCAGTAACAATAAAAGCATAGCAGTTGCAAATAAAATATAACAAACGAATACTTCATACTCATAGTAACGATTCACAACTGAAATCATAATGTTATTATTACTTAAGGACAATTTGTTCTCACATTTACTTTTATATGTAGCTTGCGATCAGAGCCATACCAAGTATTAAATCAAGTCAATATTGACACTATTTTATTTATTGAATAACCGATCTCACAGCTGAAGATCAAGGTTTGTCTTTCTCTCTACGAGTTGTTCGAACTACCGTGAGGTAGATATTTAATAAAATATTCAAAACCTAACTGACTTGTCGTATGATCAACGTTCCCAGAAAAAAGATGCCTTACCAATTATTTATGTGATATTCATTTATACATTTTATCGAATGAAAGATTAATTTTAAGAAAATAAAAACTGTTGTTGCTAAATTTGTTTCTTTGTTTACGACATGGTGAGTCTAAATATAAAATTTACAAAAAATTTTGAATTTAAAATTTGAATTTCATGACTACGAAGATTACCAATTATATAATTTTATAATATTGGTAAGAAGTACTCCGTACAAGAGTCTATATAAATAGAAAATTAGGTAAATATTTAAGAATTAAACAGATATTACAACAGAAATACGAAGATGAGTGGAGTAAAAAAATATGATATTATATCAAATTTAAGTGCAGAATTAGTGCATAAAGTATTCATAGGTCTAAATCAGTGCGATGTGAGAAAGTTTATGGACGTTAGTCATATTTGGACATCGAAACTAAAAATAATTTTATTTGGGAACAAAATGTCGATTAAATGACTTTCAAAAATTGGAAGAAGAGAAGCAGTCCTGTAATTATATAAAATACATGAAAAACTACGAATTTTTTAACTGGAAACGTTTGTTTTTTTATTTGGAGACTAGAAATATGAATTGGTTTACACGGCCTTTAAAACTTCAGGCGAAATTTTCGTATTATACTAAGAAATGGCTTCCGTTTTGCTATGCAAATGAAAAAATATACGTTATATTTACAGAATGTAATATCTTGCGGATATATTGCTCCTCAGGAGAGACTATAATAACTGGAGATCTTCAAGAATTCAAAACCTACAGAGCAGCGATCACATATGAGGGACGATTCGTTATTTTATGTACAAGCTCAGATGAATGTAGGCTTTCTATAGTAGCCCTCGATTCTGAAGTCGTTGATCTTCCTGTGGAAACTTTTCAAGAGAGATTGGAGTCTGAAATGGCTTCACCAATATTATGCAGTCATCTACACTGGATTGCAACTAATTATTGTGATAAATATACGTTTTCTTTGGTTAGTGTTAAAACAGGAAAAGTCCAGTTTGATAGCATTACCTCTAGTACACTAGTAGGTATTGTTTCTTGCGATGGAAAAATAGTAACTCTGGAAGAGACCGGTTTGATCCGAGTATGGACAATATTATCAAACGATTTATTGATACTCGAAGCGTTCGTAGAATATTTTTTTGATGGCGAATTTAGGGGAAACATGGAAGGAACTGTAACGGAAGGTCCCCATTTAATAGGATATTGCATTAACGATTTCATATATGTTTGGAACATAAACGAAAAAAGTTTAATACAGAAATTTCCAACAACGGAATACGTTAAGGTTTTTCTACAAAATTCCCGGTTAATTTATACCAAATCCCGAAATTGCGTTAATGTAGTTGATTATATAACAGGGGAAATTATTTTTGTTGTAAATAGTCCATATACTATTTACGGCGTAACAACCAACTCAAAGCTTCTGATACTTGCAACCGAATTGGGAATAGAATTCATAGATGTAAACTCGGGAAAAAATGTACGAAGTTTTTATAACAGAGAAATTTTCCAAAACCAATTACGCTCAGACTTAGCGTTCTTTCAAGCTACGGAAACTAAATTATTTATTCAATGCGGGAAAAGTAAGAAATACTCTTTCGGCCGCATTTATGACTTCGATGTTATATAAATATTAAATATTATAATTTTTTTAATGGGTATCAATATTATGAATATTTTAATAAAAATAATTTAGGTGCTAAAGGGTGTTTTTTTAAGCATGATTTGAATAAAACAAAATTTGTGTAATTTTATATTTTAGTAACTTTAGTTTTCATATTTTTTAAATTGAAAGCAAAATCCAGTTGATTTAAATTAGCGCGTTTTTCAAATTTAAGATAGGTTACGCCATCTCGGTAAGGTGGGATGGAATTATCACGCGGATTGCTTTTTCCGGTTCACTTCACTTGTTGTTTGGTTCCCGGCCGAGTTTGACGATTATAATTACCATTGCAATTTTAATAGTGTTTAAATCAATCTACAAAGATTTGCAATTATCAATATTTAGAAATAATTATTATTTCAGTTGAATAAATTTACTGTAAGTACATTTTGTGTAATATTGACGAAATTCAATAACTTCGATTACTAAGGAATAATCCTTTGTTTAAGGGGTAGACACGAGGGGTCAACCGCCAGAAGAAATCGTGTACAATTAACTTCACACTTCACGTACTTCATCATAATTCATCATACTTCATATACTTCAGGAGTAATTCACGTGATTTCAGGTACTTCACCAGTAATTCACCGTACTTCATCAATAATTCACGGTACTTTATCGATACTTCATTATATTTCACGTAATTCATCGGTATTTTAGGAACTTCGCGTGTTAAAAATATCACCGATTTTACCGAACTTTTACCGAAAGAAATCTAAGTTTAATTTAATTAATTGATTATTAAACTATTAAACTAGAAACTTTCCAAACTTTTGATTAGTAAAATAATAACCGCCAAAGCTCTGTTCAGTGTTTAAGATAAAAAATAAAAAAAAATGAAAATCCACTGATGTAAATTAATTTGGTATCAAATTATTATTATTGAATACACGTGCTTTATCTATGATACACATTGACCGTAGCGTAAGTTCAATTTCATGTAATTCACCAAAACTTTACTAACTTCATGATACTTCACTTGTAGTTTAATATACTGCACGTACTTCATACGTATTTCACCTATTTCACAAGTACTTCACGTACTTCAAAAATAATTCATGTATTTCTCAAGTATTTCATGTACTTCATGAGATAAGTACAAAAAAGTCGCTAGCCGAGGGGTCAGCCGCTAGAGAAAATTGTATACAACTAACTTCACACTTCACGTACTTCATCATAATTCTCCATACTTCTTTGTACTTCATATAATTCAGCAGTAATTTGCGGAACTTCACGTACTTCACCAGTAATTCATCGCACTTCATCAATAATTTACGGTACTTCACCTACTTCATTGTATTTCACGTACTTTATTGGTATTTCAGAGACTTACCGAGATTCCAAAATATGTGCACTGGAGGGTGTTCCACATCCCCCAGACCCCCCGGATTGAATAATTTATTTTTTATCAGAGGTAAACCGAAGATATCCCGATGCAAAGATCTATCCCCCAGGTAGGGAAATCTTCAGTTTACTTTTGATAAAAATAAACTACACGGTGAATGGTTCTGCATGTTCTGCAATGTTCTTCATTCTAAAATTTGTGCACTGGAGGGTGTTCCACACCCCAGACCCCCGGATTGAGTAGTTTATTTTTAACAGCAGTGAACTGAAGATTTCCCGTTGCAAACACACTGGAAGGTGTTCTACACCCCAGAATTGAGTAGTTTATTTTTATCAAAAGTAAACTGAATATCTCACGTTGCACAGATCTGTCTCCCAGGGATACGGAATTTATAATTGCGCAGTTTATAATTAATTGTTAGATTACAAATTAAACACATTTCCTTAGCGATAGCTAATTTTAATAAATTTGAGATATGCTTAAATATTTAATTCATTTTAATAAAAATAAATTAGTTAAACCGGGGGGTCTGGGGTGTGTGGAACACCCTCCAGTGCCTCTTCAACGGGAAATCTTCAGTTTACTTTTGATGAAAAATAAACTACACGGTCTGAATGGTTCTGCATGTTCTGCAATGTTCCTCATTCTAAAATTTGTGCACTGGAGGGTGTTCCACACCCCACCGACCCCCCGATTGAGTAGTTTATTTTTATCAGCAGTGAACTGAAGATTTCCCGTTGCAAAGGCACTGGAAGGTGTTCTACACCCCCCGAATTGAGTAGTTTATTTTTTATCAGAAGTAAACTGAATATCTCACGTTGCACAGATCTGTCTCCCAGGGGATAAGGAATTTATAATTGCGCAGTTTATAATTAATTGTTAGATTACAAATTAAACACATTTACTTGGCCATAGCTAATTTTAATAAACTTGAGATATGCTTAAATATTTAATTCATTTTAATAAAAATAAATTATTTAAACCGTCTGGGTGTGGAACACCCTCCAGTGCCTCTCCAACGGGAAATCTTCAGTTTACTTTTGATAAAAAATAAACTACACGGTCTGAATGGTTCTGCATGTTCTGCAATGTTCTTCATTCCAAAATTTGTGCACTGGAGGGTGTTCCACATCCCCAGACCCCCGGATTGAGTAGTTTTTTTTATCAGCAGTGAACTGAAGTTTTCCCGTTGCAAAGACACTGGAAGGTATTCTACACCCCAGTTCATAAGTTTGAAAGAATTTGACAGTTTGTTTAATAACCAATCTCGCAGCTGAAGATTAACGTTTTTTTTCTGTCTCGGCAGTTTGTTCGATTTTCCGTGAGGTTGATTTTTAATAAAAAAATATTCCAACCTAACATTCTTGTGTTTTATTTTTTGGTTTTGTGTTTAATTTAGGTTTCGAAAGGTTAATTCAAGCATAAAGCCATCTTTGATTATTTTATGTGTTTTGCTTATCTGCTTAGTTAATTAGAGACACCACTGAATGAGTAGATTTGAACGTTAGATACACCACTGGTTTCCTTTTGGTTAATTGAAATCTTGAACCTTAGTTCGGAAGGATTATGCGTCTTGATGTGCATTTTTAAATTGTACTGCCAAATGTAAGTCTTTTGGCAATATTCGCACTGATACATTTTAAATTGTTGGTTAACTTGAATAAAACGGAAAATGTTAAGCATTTTCCACCCTTTTTAAAGATTTTTCGCTTTATCCGTTGATCCCCAAGCAGGAAGTAAGAATCAAGAGATAATCGGATAAGTACCGAAGTACATTCATTATACTAAAATATCATGTTTACCCTTCCTGGTATGCAACCTGTCGTGCACCGTCAAAACAAACGTTGTATTTGTTATTCGCGATTTACATTAAGAAAACGCCACCAGGCGGAATAATTTCAAACTAGTATCAAAAGTATAGGCCGCGTTCGACTTGGACGCTTACGCGCTGTTGGTACCAACGAACGCAAACGCTTTTTGCCGTTCGACTTGGAAAATGCACACTTACAACTTACAACTTTTGTTTTATTGTTTATTTAACCTTCAAATGTTATGGATTAATTATTATTAAACGTCTGATGACAGCAGTAACCATTGCTGAAAACTTATAAATAATATTTTGTTTTATTGTTTATTTAACCTTCAAATTTTAAAAATTTTAATTTAATATTAAAGAATTATATTAATTTTTCTTCGGGTTCGTCCTTCAGCCCGTGCTCAAAGTTATTTTTAAATCATTTAAGCACTAGAAGGTCGGGGTAGCCAAAAGTGTTTTTCATTATTCAATTACTTATGTAATCTGCAGATTAACGGATAAGCTGACGAACCGATTAATATTATATATATAAAGAAAAAGCTATTTTACATTAGGTATAGATATAAAATCTGAAACCAACCTTTAGAATCCTTACAAAACCAACAGACTATTTCACTCGCAATATCAAAAATGGAAAACCAAGCTGATATTTCTAATTATGATGAAAATGTAATATTGAATAGTATTGAAGAAGATGGAAATGATCTTCCCGACTACGACGAAGATTTTTTGTTGAACACAGCGGAAGCACCGGCACCAGCATCTGAAGCTAAATGTAACGATATGAGAAGCACGGATGTGTCTAGTTTCAAGGACCTCTTCCTTAAATCCAATATTATAAAAGCGCTTACCGGTGGTGGATACGAGCATCCATCAGAAATTCAAAGTGAATGTATTCCGCAAGTACTGTCGGGTAGTGACATTTTGGCCCAAGCTCAATCCGGTACAGGTAAAACACTTAGCTTTGTTTTGAGTACGCTCCATTTACTGGAACCAACTGCCAATCAAGTACACACATTGGTCATTTGTCCCACTCGGGAATTAGCTTACCAAATAGGAAAGCAATATGAACATTTCAGCAAACATTTATCAGATGTTAGAGTTGCTACCTTTATCGGTGGCTTACCAGTCAAAACGATGTTAATTTACTGAGAAATAACTGTCCCCACATTGTGGTCGGTACAGTTGGACGCATTCTGGCGTTAATCAACTTTAGGGCGTTGAATGTACAGCATTTAAAGCAAATGGTTTTGGACGAATGCGATCAAATGCTACAACTGCCCAATGTAAAGAAACAAATTCGGGAGATTTATTTAAATTTGCCGCGCGAAAAGCAAGTCCTCATGTTCAGTGCAACTTTAAATCAAGAAACACGAGCGGAGTGTAAGCGTTTTATGAGAAATCCCATCGAAATTTATATAGACGATAAGGGAGGATTAAAAATGAGAGGATTGATACAGCATTACGTATGTGTTGAGCAAATTAACAAATTCAAGAAATTAGTTCAAGTGTTGAGTTCGCTCCAATATACCCAAGCTGTAATTTTCGTGAATTCCATTAAGCGTTGCAGAATTTTGGAAAATTTATTAATTAAAAATAACTATTTGGCGACTGGGATATACCGAACTATGAAGCAGAATGACCGTTTAAACCGATACGAAGATATGAAAAATGGCAAGAAGAAGATTTTGGTTGCGACAAACGCTTTTGGACGTGGCATGGACGTTGTGGGTATCAACACCGTGATCAATTATGATATGCCAGTAGATGCCGATTGTTATTTGCATGGAGTGGCTCGTGCGGGTCGTTTTGACACAATGGGAACCGCTGTCACATTTCTTGCCAGTGATCAAGATGCCAAAGTATTGAACCAAGTTCAAACCAAGTTTCAGGTGAAAATCACCAAGTTAACAAGCTAACTTATTATTTTAAATTGAATGGCATAATTGAGTGCTTGAATAGCAGCTCGTTTTGGGGGTTCTTTCATTCTACGTCCAATGATAGCAACACAATTTTCAATACTATATTATTTTTATAAATAAACTAGCTGACCAAGGTTGTGCGGCCTAAAGGCCGCACTGTTGAGAATAATTTTAAATTCACTCTGTATGGTCTATTATTATATTTAATCATACATTTTTTAAGTGAACAGTAAAAATGTTAAAAGTTTAAAAATAAAAACATTTGCAGTCAAAAGTCCAATATAACGCAATATTTGTTACAGCTGCACATACATAGTATATAGCTGGATACCCGGCTTCGCCCGGGGTTTCACTAAAAATAAAATACTTTGCCTTTTGTCTGAATTTACTTTTTTTTGAAAAGTTTGAGAATTTTAAGTTAAGGAAACGGTAAAAATTGTTTGTTCGGACCAAACAAATTTATTTGTTTGATGATTCAAAGAAATCTTGTCTTCTTCTTGGGTTCTTCTTGCATTTTGGAAATAAGGAACCAACTGCATGGTAAACTTGGCCTTGAATTTTAAACGTGGGCATAAAATTTCCATGCCGTATCTCGGTGGCACCAAACGATGTCATTTGAAAAGCGGAGTTGTACTTTCGTATATTTCTAAGGAAATTATCCGAATTATAGTGAGTGCCAAGTAGTAAACTCTTTAATGGTTCTGGCGGTTCAACAATGTCATCGAGTAAAACTTTTCCACTACAACAACACAGGCCAGGTGCTTCTTTTCCCATTTTAATGCACGACAGTAGTTACAGCTGGAAGTCATGGTTTCAATCGAAACGTGAGAATCGGTTGCATAATCAATGGAGACATCATAATTAAATCCAGACATTTCTCTACTTTTCCATGGGACTGAAGGAACACTTTCATTTTCTACTTCCATATCATGCAAATGATCACCATCATTAACTCTTATTGGGGCTTGGATTTGCTGTGAAATGGAATCCTGTGCTGGGTCGGAAGCATTACGATCATTTATGTTATCGGTACTTTGATTTTGTCTACAAAAACGCTGTCTTTTGGCCACAGTAGAAGAACGACCAAGATTTAATTTTCTCTTTAACTTTATATGCCACTGTTTGTTATGATTCCTTCGTTCCTTTTTTTTGTCAGTTGATTTCCAGATTTTTAGTTTATATAGTGATTTGAAGTAGGTTATTTAACCAACCTAAAAAATGTCACTAATCTGTAGATTATCAGATTAAATCTGTAGATAATCTGTTTAGACGTGTGTGTACAAAAAATGTAATTACTTCATTGTTTATTAAATTACAAACGCGGAATTAGGCTTTAAACCTGCTCCAAGATGTACTCTATCATTTAAAAAAAACGGCAAGTCGATCGATTCAGTAGTTTCGGAGATCATGCGTGACAAAGAAATACCATTTCACATTTATATAAAAGATTACAAACATTAAATTGACACCAAAATTATTTTATTATTTTTTATTGATATTGTATGAGAAGTCGGCTGGTGAAGCTATCTACGATAGTACCATATTATCCTAAAATATTTCAAAAAGTTGAGAAATTTGTTAAGAATGTCAATATTCATGGAGTGGCTGCTGATTTATCATACTTTTATTAAATATTAAAATAATTTTAATAATAAAAAAAAATATTTTCTATTAACCAATGTGATTCAAAATCTAATCAGCTCTAAGTCTAAATATAAAGATACAAAATACCAATTTAGTTTTGAAATTCTCATTAGTTTTTAAAATATTTAATAAAAACTAATAATAAATAAAAGATTTAAAAAAATTCCTTCCATGAACCAATTTTTTTCCAAAATTTAATCAGCTCTAATTCCTGCCATAAACATAACAAATTTCAACTTTAGTTTTGAAAATCCTTTTAGCTTTTAAAATATTAAATAAAGGCTAATATTAAATAATAAAATTTAAAATAATAAAAACAATAGTTTTTATAAACAAATTTTAACTAAAATTTAATGAGTTCTAAATATCGATTAAAATATGCGAAAACCTAAATTTAGTTTAGAAATTCGTATTACTTTTCGAAATATTAATTAAAACTAATATTAAATAATAAAATTTAAAAAATAAAAAAAATAGTTCCGTGAATAAATTTTAGCCAAAATCTAATCAGCTCTAAGTCTCAACATAAGGATACAAAATCCAAAATTTTGTTTGAAAATTCCTATTAGTTTTGCTGTAGGTCGCACACAAAATTTGACCACACACACACACACACACACACACATACACACAAGCATTTTAATGCTTATGGGGCCACCTGTATCAGGACGACTTATGGGGCCTTCTAAGGTGCAGTACGTACGTAGCTACATTTTGAATGACAATTTGTTTGGTATTTCTAAAATTTCTATACACTCCAAATTTATATCAAATTTTAGAAAAGAACACTAGTGTGGACAGACCCCACGACACTGTATACAGTTCATTGGTTTTTAACATATACTATGGGGCCATACATGTGGTGTGTTAAGTGTTAACACACTCTTAACCTTAGATCATAATAAATTTCATAGATATCAAGTAGATTGCACATTATTGCGAGGTCAAATTACAAGAAGTATTATAGAAATAGGTTTTTACTCTCAAGTAGAGTTGGGGTTTTGAGAGAAAATAAGGCGTAGCCAAAATCCGGCATAGTAGAGGCCTCGTGACACCCAAACTATACCACAAAATATTGCAATGAAACATAAGGCGTATTTTCGCGAGGGTTCAATGCCTACAACCGCTCAAAAGTAACCGTAATAACAAACCGCTCGTCGCGAAAATACGCCTATAGCAGATATCGTGGGCTTACAAGTAAAACTGACCAAGTCAAAATTTACGAAATTGAGTTAATATGACCAAGTATCGTAAAATGTTAGGCCCATGTCTGAAAAAACGTCAATGTTCTATATTATGCTTTCCTAAGGGTAATAATTGAATATTTATTAAATGACCAAGTAAATAGCGCATCATTCTCTACAGGTAAAAGTGAACTGTAATTGATATGCCCGCGTCTGTTACGTCAACACAATTAGTCATTCTATTACTATTTGATCTCGTGCAATAATTAGATGCAGTTATTAGCTTATTATACTTTAAGAAGACAGTTTGGTGTTCTAATAAAGCAATATTAACTTTAACAGTTTTATTAAATTAGCCAAAAATACCGAGAGGTAAAATATTGGTTGGTTATGTAGTATTTTATTAACTTAATGAAATTTAAAACCGTAATGTGGTAGAATCTTATGCGTTTTGAGTAAATGAAAACATATTTGGGCGGCTAATTTATGATATTTTCTTAAACTACATAATAAAATCACTTTACATTTGTCACGTAACGTACATTAGCACAATCACAAAAATTTCGATATTTTAAAATTTTGTTGTTTTCAAATTCTGTTTTACGGATTTTTATGGATTTTCTATTCTATAGGGTAATTTCTAATTTCGTTCAGTAGGTATGCAGTTTGTGTAGTTGAAAACCCTATTTGCTTAGACCTTAGTGTTCGCATAAAATTTGTAAGGAATGCAAAAATTCGTTGTAAAATCTAAGGTAGTTATTTTTATGTTTATGTTAAATTTTTTGATTATTTTAGAGCTGTGTGACTGTTTAATGTATAAACATTTTATTTTAAATCATTTCGTTTAGTTTAAATAAATATTTTTGAAATTTTATGTTCAAATATAAAAGCCTCTTATTTTGTATAGGTATTTGAAGGAAATTCTAATTATACCTTAAAGTAACTTTTGCTTGATTCGTTTTTAGGGTACACAGAAAAAAGTAAGTAAAATTAATGAAAAATGAGAAAAACAAAGATTTAATTAAATTATGCAAAACAAAAGTTATTCCATCTGAATTTCATGAGTGATACAACTCTATTTCGGCGGATAACAAAAGAAAGAAGTTGCTCCGGAACCTACGTTTGATTCCGATACGGAAGAAAGTGATTAATATGTTATTTGTATCACTTTTTGATCATTTGTGTATAATTTAAAATATACTCCCATTATTTTCTCCGTTTTTAAATTTTTTAAATTTTCTCAGTATTTTTAATTTTTTGAAAATTAGCAATAGCCCTACTATGAAGTATAGTTTATGTTTTATTTTCGAAAGAAAAATTAAAAGCTGATTTTTCACAACATGTGAAACATTCAAGCTGGATGATTGGGCAATTTACTTGAGTTTTTATGAAAGTTATTAAAATTATTGCCTTCTGTCTAAAAACTCGGAATTTCCCTTTTATACTTTTTCTAAAAGGTAAATTAAAAATTAATGACAATTAAAAAATGTTTCTACGTAAAATAAAATAATTTTTAAAATTTCTTATTATATTTTTCGGATTAATTAGTACATTTAACTAAAAACGATGTAGTTTAATTTTCTTGGTTTTATAATTTTATTTTAATAAATTAAAACCATTGTGAGAACTCTATTATTGGTAAGAAATTTTGGCTAATATATATTTTCCTACTAAAAAAATTTTACATAGAAAATAAAATAAAAAATTTAAATTTCAAACTTTTCAAATTGTTACAATAGGCTTTCAAAATTCTAAAATTCTTTGGTAGTATTCCGCAGGTTTTGATTGAATATTTTTATTTATAAATTTTTAGAAAATTTCTAAAATTCCTTTTTTAGTGAATACTGGTTAATTATTTTCTATTTTTATTTGAAATAAATATTTTAAAATATTTTTTATTAAAAAAATTTTTGAAAAATAGAAAAGCAGTAAATTTGGGAAATTTAATATTTCCTTAAAGAAAAAGTTTTCAAAAAATAGTAAATTTTAATTAAAATTTGAAAAAAATTGATTAATTTAGAGGTCACCATTTGACTTAAAAATTTATAAAATTGTGGAAAATACGGTTCGATTACAACTTAAAGGTTTTCTGGTCACTTGTCACTTGTATAAAAATTACCATAAAACATTTTTAAATTGTTCGATTTTAATTTTTTTTTTGTAAATATTGTGTAATTTCTTTATTTCAAAAAAATTAAGGATTTTTCGAACGTTGCATCAAGGATATTAAAATTTTCAGAAACTTTGGTTTATTACGTTTTATTGCCCAACATAACGTTTTGATTTAAATATTAAATATGACTTTGTATGGAATTTAAATTTTAAGTTAAAATTTAAATTTTTAATTTCAAATAGAATAGTGTGATATCAATAAAACAAGGGTATTTCAACATTACTCGTATCTATTCTTAAAAGTTAAGTCAATTATATATAAAAATCAAAAATCATTTTTTTTATTCTTTTAAAATAAAACGTTGTTTTTTCCCGTTGAGCAAATTGTTTTTTTTTAAATATTTAAAATTTTAATTTTTCTAAGAATTTTTAAATTGTCAATTTGAGATTTATTCTTCTATTTTTAATTTTTTTGAATTTTTAGGAAAAGCATTGTGAAATTTTTTCATTTCTAGAAATTTTTAGAAACGATTTCAAAAAACTAAATTAAAATTATGAGTTAAACAGCTCACTAAAAAAAATCAACTTTAATAAAAATTGCTAAATTTAATTTTGCTTGACAAAATTTTCGATTTAAAAATTTTTGAATTTTGTTAAGAGTTTCAGTAGACATATATCATGCATAACGAGATCATTAATTGTATTTTTACTTATTGCTAAATCGGTTTTCTATAAATTTTATAAAAAATTTTAATTTTCATAATAATTAAAAGTCCAACTTTAGCCAATTAGCTCGTTTACCCAACGGATATTTTATAAAATATATCTTTATTTAATTTTTATTGAAAGTTTTAAAATTAACCTTTTTTCAATTCCAAGTGTCTTATTTATTCTTTTTGAAATGCTTATAATAAAATTTAATAAATTTTTAAAAATTCAATGGTTTCCTTTGTAAATCTTAGAAAAAATTTTTTAAAACAAAAAAAATTTTTAATTTTCAATTTACGAAAAAATAGAAATAAATTTTTGACAACGATTAAACTAATTTTGAAACTTTATATTTTTGTTGAAGTATTTTTAAAACTTTTTTTTTTTTAATTGAAGGTTGTGTACCTACGGTACTCGAGATGTGATATTTAATGTTCAAATCAGCAAGTATCCTTATCAATCTAATGACCTTACCACATTCCACCAAGAAAAAGCGCGGAAGCTTTGCCGTATAGTTGCGCTTTAAAATATTATATTTTATTATTTTATCTATAAAAGGATCAATATTTTAAATTTGTGTCTATTAAATTACATATAATGTATAAGAAAATTGGGATATAGGCAAAAATTTTTTCCAATTTTAGTTGATTTAACTAAATTTAAAATAAAGATAAAGGACATAGGGTACACGTTAAAACATTTAAAAATTTAGTTTCATTAATTACTCAATTTCAGATAAAATTATGCTATGCATGTACTTACCTTATCATTTAAAAAACTGTTTTAAAACATTCCTTTTGATACATCGTGATGGTACCACAAAATAATATTCATGTTTCCCGCACAAAGTATATAGTGTTCATGGCCGAAACGTACAATAATTAAAATAAAATATTTTAATTAAACAATAATCTAGAGGCAGTACCATCCAATGGCCCACAATGATAGTAATATTCTTTCAAAATATACACAGAATTTTTCTATAATTGTCCTTTTAAAAATTTTAATAGGGAAAGGCCTAATTACACGTTAAAGTTATTAAAATTGTGTGGCCACATTGCCCACACAATTAAAGCGGGCCCAAATTATATGTTATAGTCATAGTCCACACAAGTATTGACACCTAGCACACACACACACAACACAACACAACACAGACATTTTTGGAAATGGTCTTATTTTACTAAACCCTCAAAATAAATCCATCAAAATCTCAAATTTTTTTCGAAAACAATACTTCAATTACAATGATAAAGTAAATAGAAAATTCTGTAATTTAAATATTTTATCACAACTGAATTAAAATTTAAATTTTCTTACTTTGTGTTACCCCAAATATCAATTTTTAAAACTAAACGTAACGGAGAGTTCACGAAATTTTCAAACCTTGATATGTTTGCCTGTTTATTTGTTTAATAAATCAATTCTACTTGTTTAATTTGTAATTACAATAATTAATTGCGCAATTATAAATTCGTATCTAAAGAATTAACAAGATATTCATTTATCTGATTAAATAAATTCAATTTAAATCTGGTAAAACTTAGTCCTTAGGAAATCTAATAGTCTATAAATAAATACTAAATTTCGTTGTTAACCTGCATGACAAACTTTGAATGAAGAACTTGCAAACTTCAAAATTCACTTGTAATTTTTATTACACCAAGATTTTTAAACTGGGTCCACACCAGATCTTAAAAAATTATTTTATTAAAAATGAATTAAATATCTAACATATCTCAATATAAAATTTTTATAATAAAGATTTTTTAAAATTTTTAAAATTATAAACTTAATTATATTGGGCCCATAGAGGCAATTGATAAAAATAAATAACATCAATTGGTCGGTAGACACATTAGTCTAGGCAAAAAGTATTATACTGCATAACAAATAACACCAACGCTTTAACTCACCAACTAATAAACTAAGAATCAATTTTTCAATAACCTTATTTTTACAAAATAAACTAATGAAATTCCTGAAAATATTGTTACCCATTAAAAATTTATAAAAATTTGAAATTAAATAGAATTATCAATTTTCAAATTTGAATTTGTTACATGACAATCAATTAGTTTAATTTGTAATTAACAATTAATTATAAACTGCGTAATTATAAATTTCGTACCCCTAGGAGGCAGATCTCTGCAACAAAATAATAAATAAACTACTCAATTCGGGGTCTGGGGGTGTAGAACACCTTCCAGTGCCTTTGAACGGAAATCTTCAGTTTACTGCTGATAAAATAAACTACTCAATCCGGGGTCTGGGGTGTGGAACACCTCCAGTGCAAATTTGGAAAAAAATTAGAACTGCAAATCATTCGACCTGAGTTTATTTTTTATCAAAAGTAAACTGAAGATTTCCGTTGAAGGTACTGGAGGTGTTCCACACCTGTTTAATTTGTAATCTAACAATTAATTATAAACTGCGAATTATAAATTCGTATCCTAGCAGTTTGCAACTGGAGAATCAGTTTAACTCTAATTAAAATAAACTACTCAATCTGGGGGTCTGGGTAGAACACCTTCCAGTGCCTTTGAACGGAAATCTTCAGTTTACTGCTGATAAAAATAAACTACTCAATCCGGGGGTCTGGGGTGTGGAACACCCTCCAGTGCACAAACTTTGGAATGAAGAACATTGCAGAACATGCAAAACCATTCAAACCGTGTAGTTTATTTTATAAAAGTAAACTGAAGATTTCCGTTGAGAGGTACTGGAGGTGTGTCCACACCCCAGACCCCCAGTTTAAATAATTTATTTTATTAAAATGAATTAAATTTTAAGCATATCTCAAGTTTATTAAAATTAGCATGGCCAAGTAAATGTAGTTTAATTTGTAATCTAACAATTAATTATAAACTGCGTAATTATATATTCCACCCCTAGAGGCAGATCTCTGCAACAAAATAAAAATAAACTACTCAATTGGGGGTCTGGGGTGTAGAACACCTTCCAGTGCCTTTAACGAAATCTTCAGTTTACTGCTGATAAAAATAAACTACTCAATCCGGGGTCTAGGGGCGTGGAACACCTCCAGTGCACAAACTTTGAATAAGAACATTGCAAACATGCAAAACCATTCAGACCGTGTAGTTTATTTTTAATCAAAAGTAAACTGAAGATTTCATTGGAGGTACTGGAGGTGTTCCAACAACCTCCAGTTATACCTTTGCAACGGAAATCTTCAGTTTACTGCTGATAAAATAAACTACTCAATCCGGGGGTCTGGGGTGTGGAACACCTCCAGTGCACAAATTTGAATAAGAACATTGCAGAACATGCAAAACATTCAGACCTGTAGTTTATTTTTATCAAAAGTAAACTGAAGATTTCCGTTGAGAGGACTGGAGGGTGTTCCACACCCCAGACCCCGGTTTAAATAATTTATTTTATTAAAATGAATTAAATATTTAATCATATCTCAAGTTTATTAAAATTAGCAATGGCCAAGTAAATGTGTTTAATTCGTAATCTAACAATTAATTAGAAACTGCGTAATTATATATTCCGTACCCCTTAAGAGGCAGATCTCTGCAACAAAATAAAAATAAACTACTCAATTCGGGGGTCTGGGAGTGTAGAACACCTTCCAGTGCCTTTGCAACGGAAATCTTCAGTTTACTGCTGATAAAAATAAACTACTCAATCCGGGGGTCTGGGGGTGGAACACCCTCCAGTGCACAAATTTTGGAATGAAACCCATTGCAGAACATGCAAAACCATTCAGACCGTGTAGTTTATTTTTTTTAGCAAAAGTAAACTGAAGATTTCCCGTTGAGAGGCACTGGAGGTGTTCCACACCCCAGACCCCCGTTTAAATAATTTATTTTATTAAAATGAATTAAATATTTAATCATATCTCAAGTTTATTAAAATTAGCTATGGCCAAGTAAATGTGTTTAATTCGTAATCTAACAATTAATTATAAACTGCGTAATTATATATTCGTCCCCTAGGAGGCAGATCTCTGCAACAAAATAAAAATAAACTACTCAATTCGGGGGTCTGGGGTGTAGAACACCTTCCAGTGCCTTTGCAACGGAAATCTTCAGTTTACTGCTGATAAAAATAAACTACTCAATCCGGGGGTCTGGGGGTGGAACACCCTCCAGTGCACAAATTTGAAATGAAGAACATTGCAAAACATGCAAGAAACCATTCAGACCGTGTAGTTTATTTTTATCAAAAGTAAACTGAAGATTTCCCGTTGAGAGGCACTGAGGATGTTCCACACCCCAGACCCCCGGTTTAAAAATTTATTTTATTAAAATAAATCCCCTTTGCAACGAAATCTTCAGTTTACTGCTGATAAAAATAAACTACTCAATCGGGGGTCTGGGTGTGGAACACTCCAGTGCACAAATTTGGAATGAAGAACATTGCAGAACATGCAGAAACCATTCAGACCGAATGTAGTTTATTTTATCAAAAATAAACTGACAGATTCCGGGAGGCCTGGGGGTGTTAACAACCCTCCAGTTTAAATAATTAATAATTCTTATTAAACATGCAATTAAATGTAGTTTATTTTTATCAATAATAAACTGCAAGTTTATTGAGAGCAATCTAGCACATACCCCCAGACCCAGTTTAAATGTTTAATTTATCTAAAATAATTAAATAAACTCTCAATTTATTAAACTTCAGTAGCCACTTGAATAAAGAAATGCAGATCTGTCAAACTAACCTAGTTTATTTATTATCAAAAGTAAACTGCTAATTCCGGGGAGTACTGGAGGTGTTCCACCCCAGAGTTTCAAAAATTTATCTTTATTAAAATGAATTAAATATTAACATACTCAAGTTTTGAAAGGTAGCATGGCCAAGAAAGTGTTTAATGTAATCAACAATTCATAAAACTTTGCGAATGAGAAATTGCCTAAAGGCAGATTCTACTGAAAAGTAAAAATAAACTACTCAATTCGGGGGTCTGGGAGTGTAGAACACCTCCAGTGCCCCTTTAAAATATTGCAAACATGAATTGAAATCTTCAGTTTACTGCTGATAAAATAAACTACTCAATCCGGGGGTCTGGGGTGTGAACACCCTCCAGTGCACAAACTTTAGAATGAAGAACATTGCAAAACATGCAAAACCATTCAGACCGTGTAGTTTATTTTTATCAAAAGTAAACTGAAGATTTCCGTTGAGAGGCACTGAGGATGTTCCACACCCCAGACCCCGGTTTAAAAATTTATTTATTAAAATAAATTATCAATCTCAGTTTATGTAAACACTCAGTGCCATTAATAAATGCAACAAGAGGAAATCTTCAAGTTTACTGCTGATAAAAATAAACTACTCAATCCGGGGGTCTGGGGTGTGGAACACCCTCCAGTGCACAAATTTTGGAATGAAAAACATTGCAGAACATGCAAAACCATTCAGACCGTGTAGTTTATTTTTTTTAGCAAAAGTAAACTGAAGATTTCCCGTTGCAGAGGCACTGGAGGGTGTTCCACACCCCCCAGACCCCCGGTTTAAATAATTTATTTTTATTAAAAATGAATTAAATGTCTAATCATATCTCAAGTTTATTAAAATTAGCTATGGCCAAGTAAATGTGTTTAATTCGTAATCTAACAATTAATTATAAACTGCGTAATTATATATTCCGTACCCCCTAAGAGGCAGATCTCTACAACAAATAAAAAATAAACTACTCAATTCGGGGGGTCTGGGTGGTGTACAATACCTTCCAGTGCTTTTGAATAGCATTGCAGAACATGCAACATTCAGACCTGTAGTTTATTTATCAAAAGTAAACTGAAGATTTCCGTTGGAGGTACTGGAGGTGTTCCACAACCCCAGACCTCCAGTTTAAAAATTTATTTTATTAATGAATAAATTCAATAATCTCAAGTTTATTACAAATTCATGGCCGTAAAGTGTTTAATTTGTATCAAAAGTAAAACTGAAAATTTCCGTTCAGAGGCACTGATTTCCACACCCAGCCCGCGTTTAAAAATAAACTACTCAATTCGGGGTCTGGGAGTGTAAAACCTCCAGTGCCTTTTGCAACTGAAATCTTCAGTTTACTGCTGATAAAATAAACTACTCAATCCGTGGTCTGGGGTGTAACACACCTCCAGTGCACAAATGAATAAAACATTGCAAAACATGCAAAACCATTCAGACCGTGTAGTTTATTTTTATCAAAAGTAAACTGAAGATTTCGTTAGAGCACTGGAGGGTGTTCCAAACCCCAGACCCCGGTTTAAATAATTTATTTTTATCAAAATAAATCCCTTTGCAACGGAAATCTTCAGTTTACTGCTGATAAAATAAACTACTCAATCCGGGGGTCTGGGGTGTGGAACACCCTCCAGTGCACAAATTTAGAATGAAGAACATTGCAGAACATGCAAAACCATTCAGACCATGTAGTTTATTTTTATCAAAAGTAAACTGAAGATTTCCTTTGGAGAGGCACTGAAGGGTGTTCCACACCCCACAGACCCCCCTGTTTAAATAATTTATTTTTAATAAAAATTAATTAAATATTTATGCATATCTCAAGTTTATTAAAATTAGCTATGGCCAAGTAAATGTGTTTAATTCGTAATCTAACAATTAATTATAAACTGCGTAATTATATATTCCGTACCCCCTAAGAGGCAGATCTCTACAACAAATAAAAAATAAACTACTCAATTCGGGGGGTCTGGGTGGTGTACAATACCTTCCAGTGCCTTTGCAACGGAAATCTTCAGTTCACTGCTGTTAAAAATAAACTACTCAATCCGGGGGTCTGGGGGGTGTGGAACAACTTCCAGTGCACAAACTTTGGAATGAAGAACATTGCAAAACGTGCAAAACCATTCAGACCGTGTAGTTTATTTTTTATCAAAAGTAAACTGAAGATTTCCCGTTGGAGAGGCACTAGAGGGTGTTCCACACCCCCCAGACCCCCCGGTTTAAATAATTTATTTTTATCAAAAATAAATCCTTTGCAACGGGAAATCTTCAGTTTACTGCTGATAAAAATAAACTACTCAATCCGGGGGTCTGGGGGGTGTGGAACACCCTCCAGTGCACAAATTTTGAATGAAAAACATTGCAGAACATGCAAAACCATTCAGACCGTGTAGTTTATTTTTATCAAAAGTAAACTGAAGATTTCCCGTTGGAGAGGCACTGGAGGGTGTTCCACACCCCCCAGACCCCCCGTTTAAATAATTTATTTTTATTAAAAATAAATTAAATATTTAAGCATATCTCAAAATTATTAAATTTAGCTATGGCCAAGTAAATGTGTTTAATTTGTAATTTAACAATTAATTATAAACTGCGTAATTATATATTTCGTGCCCCCTAGGAGGCAGATCTCTGAAACAAAATAAAAAATAAACTACTTAAACCTGAGTGTCTGGGGGGTGTAGAACACCTTCCAGTGGCTTTGCAACGGAAATCTTCAGTTTACTGCTCATAAAAATAAACTACTCAATCCGGGGGGTCTGGGGGGTGTAATTGGTGTTGCAATGTACAAATTTTGGAATGAAGAACATTGCAGAACATGCAGAACTATTCAGACCGTGTAGTAGACTGAAGGGTGTTCCAAACCCTCCACACCAGCCAAATTGAGAATTTGGGCGAGGTGGAAGCACACTTCACCGTGGGGCCTAGTTACCCACGCCTCCGCGTCGGGGACCAGTTCCTGCGTCCACTGGCCCGTTTCAGGCTCGCTCCAAGTTGTCTGCCACTCTTTGAGATGGCCAAGCGCGCCTCCTTGTTTTTTCCACCTCGCTCGCTCACGTATGCTCGTTCCTTGGCTAATAACTCAATGGGCGGGACCCCGGAGATGACCAACGCCGCCTTCCCCGATACCGTCTGATACGTTCTGGCAACTCGGATCGCCTACAATCTCTGGAGTCTGGCCATGTAGTATCTACATCGCTCTACCTCCACTTTACCACCGCCATCGGTCTTCCGTCTTCATCCGGCCGATATCAAAGATGACATTGACCTTTCGTCTTCCGGAGAGAACCAGCGCCTTGGTTTTCTCCGGCAGCAAGACTAGCCCCCTGCCCCGCATCCAAACATTGATGCTCTCCAGAGTACCATTCACTTTGTTTACTAAATCTTACAACTTCCTGTCTGTCGCTACCACCAGCAAATCGTCCGCGAACCCCAGGACTTCCACTTTCTCCATCTGGAGATTGCGGAGGAACCCATCATATATAATGTTCCACAGGGTCGCCTGAGAACCGAACCCTGCAAAACCCCTACTCGTCACTTCCATAATCTCTCGGACGGCCGCTTCGTCGATCAAAGGACTCTTTCGTCGAGATAGTTGTTCAAAATTCTCCTCAAGTACGGGGAGATGTCAAACCGCTTCAACTCCGCTAGGATGCAGCTCCACCTCGCCGAGTTGAACGCATTTCGTATGTCCAACGCGACGACTGCGCAGAACTGATTCGTGCGCCACGTGCCTTCTCTATATGTTATGGAGATCTCCACCATCCTCTGTAGAGCGCAGATGGTGGATCGCCGCCTCTTCTATCTCCTGCCTCAACCTCTTGATGGTAATGGTAATTTATTGAAAGATGGTAATTCCGGAGGCTTTTGCCCTTCCTCACCAGTACGAAGGTGACCCGCTTCCAGATCTTTGGAAAGCGGACTTCTTTTAGATATCGGTTAAAAACTTTTAAGAAGGCCTTCGGGTACAGGCCAACGGCGATCTTCAAGGCTTCCGCGGAATATGGTCCTGCTCTGGGGCTTTATTGATCTTTATACGTTAGTCGCTTAGGCCAGCTCGTACAGGCCAAACTGCGGAACCTCTTCTCGAATCACTTTCGTGGACTAGGAATAGTTCCCCACCAGGCGCCTGATGTTATCCGGCATCATTCTAGTGATGGGTCGTCTTTCCATCATTCTCCTGGTCATGATTGGATATCCCAGTCCTCACGTGTCGGTTTCGATCTCTTCAACTAGCTGCGTCCAGCAGCTATCGCCCTGCCCAGCTCCCTCCTCGTTGCTAGATAGAGTGCAAAGAGTCCCTCCGCTCGATCGGATGTTTTCGGCGTTTTCTTTGGGACCTTCTGCGCAGGGCGATAGCTTTTCTTCTGATATCCGCTATTTTTGCGTTCCATCGATAGACCGCCCTCATAGCTCTGTAGGGGTTGCAAATTCCCACTCGCGCATGTATTATTTGCACCAATGTTTTGGATCATCTCTAGTCCACTCGTGGAGAAGGATCTGGATCTCTGCGGTGAATTTTGTCAAGACCAAATTCGAAAACTTCGGAAAGCGCCCGCTTGGCTGCTCTTCTACTCTGCGGTCATCCAGGGAATAGCGAATGTATCGGTGGTGACTTAGGCTTTCCACCAGGAAGACCCGCTAATCTGCCACCAGCTGCAGAACTCTATCGGTTGCCCACGTAAGATCCAAGATGGTGGTCGACTCCGGTGGGGTCGGGAGAAAGTTGAGTGTTCCGACATTACAGATCCGCAGGCGGCACCTTTCAAAAATTGAGCAGCAGCTCGCTTCGTCTATCATACTCACAAGTAGTAGCTCACAATTCATTAACATAAGAGGACCATCGTCTTCACGTGCCTTCAAAGCACGGAGACGGCATTGCAAAGCAAACTCTATCCGGATTTGAACCGGAGCGCTTTACATTAGCAGTTGATCGCGCTAACGACCGTCTCGATTCGATAAAATCTCAATAATTTTAAACCCTGGGAAGCCGGGTATTCAGCTAGTACGTCTATAAAATCGGTAGTTTTATCAAAATTAAAAACCTTATAACAAAAGTTTGTGGTGTACGACCTTGGGTAATGTTTATGTCGTTAATTAGGCACTAGGAATTTTTATCAATTCGATAAAACTGGGCAAAATAGATGTAGAATATGGGAGCGGTTAAGATTCCCGGATCGCGATTTTACCATTTTGAAGTGGATTATGAAAGATGAGGGTCCCAATAGCATATAAAAAATAAAAATTGCGGAATATTCACACAATTTTGAAAAAACGGCTTTAAAGTTAATTTGGAATGCAATTTTATCATTGGCTCTTTTGAACTGTAACCCCGCCCCAAAATTGAAAGAGGATGTGGCGACTGTAAATATACCAGATTTTCGTTTTTACAACGAATTATGAAAGATAATGGTGTAATTAGCTAATAAAAGAATTAAATTTGTGATCGGACAACAAATTTCCGAAAAAATCACTTTTGTGTGAATTCGTTTCTGAGGTGGTTGCACTGTCAAACCTATTCGCACCGCCCTCGCCCTCCGGGGCTCGTGCGGCTTCGAGCGTTTTGACACGTGCTAAACTCATTAAAACATCCTTAAGCGGCTCCAACTCGAAAATTTTGAAAGTTGACGCGACGGATCTCTGGAGCGACTGGTATCTCCCACCACTAGTCACTGTCGACCCAGGCACAGCACACGTACCGCCAACAGAATAAATGATACCTTTTCATTTTAATACACTTACATGTATTTCTTATGGGAAATTTGCAATTTTCAAAATGAAATTGTGGCCTTATTACAACTCCGACAAGATTGATCCTCACCTTAAGAGCTTGTATTTTGTGTTCTTTCGTTTGGTATAGCCATTTCTATAGAGAAAAGTGAGCTCTGAACCCGGAATTTTAACTCTACCCGTAGAATATAAAATCAACAGGTGAACCGATAAAGAGATCAACATATAAAATATTTGACGTATCAACGGATCAAGCGATCGATGGATCAACAGATCGACGGATCAACATGTTATATAGGTAACCACAACTTATTAAAATTTGAAAACCTTGAACTATCAAGTTTTTATATATACTTTATATATTTCTAACTTTTGCTCAATCTACTAAAATGGAAGAATTTTGTCCAGATTTACTTCTTGGGAGCTACGACGAAGATATCCTTTGTCTAGATTTTTCGGAAGAAATTGAGGAGAACAACGACGAAGATATCCTTCGTCTAGATTTTGAAAGAAATTAAGGAGAAAGACGACGAAGATATCCTTTGTTTAGATTTTCCGAGGAAATTGAGAGAAGAACGACCAAAATATCCTTCGCCTAGATTTTCGGAAGAAACAAAGCAGAAGGTCGACGAAGATATCCTTTGTCAAGATTTTCGGAGGAAATTAAGGAGGAGGTCGACGAAGTTATCCTTTGCCTAGATTTTCGGAAGAAATTCAGGAGAAGAACGACGAAGATATCCTTTGTCTAGATTTTCGAGGAAATTGAAGAAAAGAACGACCAAAATAATCTTTGTCTAGATTTATCGGAGGAAATTAGAGAAGGACGACGAAGATATATTCTTCTAGATTTTTCGGAGGAAATTAAGAAAAAACGACAAAATATCCTTCATCTAGATTTTCGGAAGAAATTGAAGAGAAGGGTGACGAAAAGTAGTAAAATCAACATCATTTCCGATGCATTACCACTTCCAACTTCTAATATTCCAAAGGAAAGGGAAGATAGGAAATGCAGCGAATCTGATAAAGTGTTTAAAAATTATCAAACAATCGTTAACGGAACACGTAAAGTATGCAAGTTTTTGTACAGGGTCGTTGTAAATTTGGCAGTCGGTGTTTTAACTTACATCCTGCACAGCTGGATAGAAAACATTCCTCGCTGCCATTACGTACGACCAACTAACAAAACTCAGTAATAATAATCGGCAATTTTGTTACTATTCTCAGAATACTAATGAAAATAGAACCACGGGACGAAAGCGGAAGCGTAGCAGATCTCCGCTAAGTCACGAGATTACAACAGATCTCCACCAAGGTTACGAGATCGCAATATATCTTCGCCAAGGTCAGAGATCGTATCAGATCTCCGCTTAGGTTACGAGATCACAACAGCTTTCCGCTAAGGTCACGAGATCACAACAGACCTCTGCCAAAATCACGAGACCACAACCGATCTCCGCCAAGGTCACGAGATCGCAGTAGATCTCCGCCAAGATCGCGAGATCGCAGCTATGTAAATAAGCTAAGAAAAGTTTACTAATAACTTTTATCGTTTTATTAACGAAAAATGTGGATTAGGCCTCTTGGGGATACCACACTAAAAAAAACGCGCTATGTACTTTACCTCAAAGGTGGTGTGGAAATAAGTACTAATTTTGCTTAATTTATAAGTTTAGGGGTTATTTCTGATCGTAGCAAATTTCATGTTAAAGCAAATATGATGGATATTTACAAGATCACAAATTAATCGTAGTTTATACTTCGTAAAACTATGGATGCTTTTCGTTCGATGCCATCATATTTTCGGATATACATTTTTTTGAATTTTTTATGTCGTTTGTACGAACCTTGTTCATTATTTTGCAATTTTTTGTGAAATGGGTGGGTTTTCCAAAAAAATGTTACTAGACTAAAGTTATAGCCCGTTAAATTTGCTATCTAAATTGGCCTTAAAGTTTTTTGTAAGTAGTTTAGTTTAAAAGATACGAGGTTTTCAACAAAAACTAAAAAGTAAACTTGGATTTTTAACACTTTTTTCTTAATTTAATTCATAACTCGAAATGCGTTGATTCTAGAGAATAAAAGGTTATAAACTAATTTGTAGATAAATAAATGATCTTTAAAAATCATTAATACATTAATACCATAAAATCAATAGTTACGGTACTATGACCGTTTGAAGGCAGAAATTCAAAAAATTGCTTTAAAGAGAGGCACCCCTCAAGGGTTTGGACTAGAACAAAAATTTTATTTCAAAATATCTAATAGAAAAGTGTTTTCTATCACTACCTTAAAGGTTTACCATGGTCACGGGAACACCTCGTATGTAATTAGATTTAAAATTAGCTATTAATCGAGTTTTTACCTGTGCTTCTCAATGTGCAGTCTGGCACATTATTATTTTATTGGTCAGTAGATATTTTGTATTAGAAAAAATGTGCACTTCTTTTGGCATTTCCGCTTCAGTCCACGAAAAAAATTACGTGAACACTTAACTACTGCTTGCTGTCATGTATTTAATTAAGAACAAATGAATGAATAAAAACAATAAAAACAAAAAATCACAAAAATCTAAAATTGATTTATAATTTAACTTTAATCATATAACCACCAATCATCAAATCATCAAAAACTTTTATAAATTCACATCTGGGCACAACTTCAAAATGTAATATTTAAATTTTTGCGCCATTTCTAAATTCCAAGAACCACCGTTTCACAGCGACGACAGTTGGTTAAACCGAAAATTACCAAATATAACAGCAGCTGTAACTGATTAATTTTGGTATTTCGTGAAAATACAATTTTTAGCTTTCGTTAGTCCAAAAATTACGGCCACTCCGTCGCAAAAGTGACAAAGGTAGTAACCGGTTACTCTTGGTACATCTCAAATTAACCTCAATTCAGTTACTTTACGCAGGAGTGTTCTACCAAAAAATTTACCTCGGGACCGTAGAGATGTGCTACTAATGGTTTGTGATAATTATTCTGCCTAACTTTATATCAAAAATGATAATTACAATGTGCATGTAAAATCAAAGTGACATGTTAACTTATAGTAATAGAATAACATTACATTTCACGTCGACTTAACATGCCCGTTATAGTAGTAGTGTACCATTATTTCTTACTAATGCAACCTGTTATAGATTTCGTTCAAATTCAACAGCCAGAAGAATTTCAAATTATGACCAACATCGGTAGAGTTGCGAAGACTTCTTATAATTCAAGCAGTAGTTCCGCAGTTAAAACAGAAGTGCTTGAAAATGTGAACTTTAATATAGAAGATTTGCATCATTCGATTGATATTAAAGAAGAAAACGATAGTGAACAATTACCACAGAAGAAACTTGCAAGAAAATCCAAGAGTTCACGTTTATTCGAATGTGCGATTTGTGGGTATACGATTACACATAAATTTTAAATTAATATTGCATTTAAGAATTCACACTGACAAGAATTCGTTTGTTTGTCAAATTTGTGACTATAAATGTTCCTGTAAATCAAATTATAAAAAACATTTGAGAACTCACAGGTGAGAAACCGTTCGTTTGTCAAATCTGTGACTATAAATGTTCGCAAAACTCTGGTTTAAAATCACATTTGAAAACTCACACTGGTGAGAAACCGTTCAGTTGTCAAATTTGTGACTACAAGTGTTCACAAAAATACAATTAAAATCGCATGTTAAAACTCATACCGCGAGAAGCTGGTTACGTGTCGAATTTGTGACTATAAATTTTCGCAAAATCAGTTTTAAAACTGCATTTACAAACTCACACTGATAAGAAACCTTTGGTTGTCAAATTTGTGACTATAAATGTTCCACTAAGTCAAACTATAAAAAGCATTTAAGAGTTCATACTGGTGAAAAACCGTTTGTATGTCAAATTTGTGACTATAAATGTTCACAAAACTCACAATTAAAATCACACTTGAAAGTTCACACTGGCGAAAAACCGTTTAGTTGTCAAATTTGTGACTACAAATGTTCACAAAAATCACAATTAGATGCGCATTTGAATAGTCATTCCGGTGAGAAGCCGTTCATTTGTTTAATTTGTGACTATAAATGTACTCTTAAATCAAATTTAAAGGGACATTTAAGAATTCATACCGGCCAGACACCGTTTGCTTGTAAAATTTGTGACTACGAATGTTCTCTTAAATCAAATTTGGAAAAACATGTAAGAATTCATTCCGGCGAGAAACCGTTTACTTGTCAAACTTGTGGCTACAAAAGTTCGCAAAAAGTAAATTTAAGAACGCATTTAAAGACTCACACCAGCTAGAAAATGCAACATGCCGATTTGAAATTCGCGCCCCAATTTTTCACATACAAACCGAACACCTATGTATTCTACCTTGTCGAAGAGCTTCTGATTGTAAACCCATAATTATGTGAAGAGGTAACCAAATTTTTAATTTCTTTTAAATAGATGGAAAATCAGTTCGTGAGGAAAACTAATTAACCCAACTTACAATCAATTAACTACATAATTAATGTTCAATTAATTAGGAATTCCATTGACGGATCACTCTTTCTTAGAAACATAATTGTGTCATATTTGACCCCCGAAGTTTACCCAAATAAATAACACAAAGCAAAAAAGAAAACAAGTCGATATTTTTATTAAATATAAAAAACCCAAGGAAATCAAATGAGACAAATGATAACAAAGTGGCAAGATAATCATCACAGATTTGTCATAAAATAATAAAACGTCAGCATTGAATTCAATGAATTCATACATTTTAGTGTTTGGTTTGATCGCAGCATTCTAATACGAAAAATAAATAATACATCAACCTCAGATTTTCAGTAATTGTTTTAATGTTACATATTTAAATTTAAGATTGACATTTATATGTGGATATTTCACCATTACAATATATATTTTGGATTTATTTATTTCAGTTACTCTTAAAAATAATTTTGTAACCAGGTCACTGTACTGTCAAAAGTGCATTTCTCACGTATCGTGGGAACCCTAAGGAAAAGGATAGAAATGATTCTTGAAAACGAGGGCATAAATACGCCCCCAAAAAACGCATATAATCAGTAGTATCGGAGTTGCATTAAGTAGTTTAGTCAAGCTCAGCTAAATGACGTTTATCACTGATAAACGTCAGTAGTTTTTGACGAGAAAAAATTAATTTTTACTTTGAAATGAAACAAAATATTTTTAATAGCGCTACTCTTAATGCTTGTATTTTTAAATAAAATAAAATATTGATTTTCTTTAGTTTTTTTTTTTTACTCTGTCCGAACTAACAAGAACTAAACCATTGACTAACAACCGAATGACAATATTTAAAAACCAATTAACAACAATAAATTGTCGGAAGATGGCGCCCCACCAATCCAAAGACAGAAGACAACCTCAAGCGGTGGTTCTTAAAATATAATACAAAATGGACGATTGACACCATTTTCAAGTTGCTTTATTATAGTGCAGCAGTAATGTTTTCTTCACCCAGATTCATTCAAGATGAACTCTATACTTTAAACATTAGAATTTACAAATATCGATCTTCCACGTGGAATGTTAGATAAGGTGAGTAATTTTATAATTACATCATAATGCATCATTCTTCTTCTCTCGGTGCTTTCCTTGGTTTTATTGTTTGGATGTTTCAGTCAACTTAGCTCAAGCCAATCTGAGGTGGTTTCCGTTCTTCATAGTCTACAGTTTATGCTATACTCCCAGTATAAATGCATCATTAATTGTTCCTAATCGCTTTCTTACAGATAAGACTTGAGTTATCCCTCCGAACAGTTACAAATCATGGCCAGTGTGGGTCAAGATTTGAGTAGTCCATGTAATTCGGGCATCGATTATGAAATAAAACCAGAAGTGTTAGAAGACGTGAAATTTAACGTAGAAGATTTGCATCATTCGATTGACATTAAAGAAGAACAATTACGCAGAAGAAACCGTCAAGAAAATTTAGGGCACAGATAATTTTAATTGTGCAATTTGTGGGTATATTGCTACAAAAATGTATACTGTAGTACATTTAAGAACTCACACCGGTGATAAACCGTTTATATGTGAAATTTGTGAGCGTAAATTTTCACAAAAAGGCCAATTAACTCTGCATTTAAGAGTTCACACCGGTGAGAAACCGTTTTATTGTGAAATTTGCGAGTACAAATGTTTGCAAAAAAGTCTCCTTACTAGGCATTTAAGAACTCACACCGGTGAGAAACCGTTTGTGTGTGATATTTGCGACTTCAAAACTTCCCGAAAAGAAGTATTAACTGTGCATTTAAGAACTCACACCGGTGAGAAACCGTTTGTTTGTGATATTTGCGACTTCAAATCTTCACAAAAAAGCATTAACTGTGCATTTAAGAACTCACACCGGTGAGAAACCGTTTGTTTGTGATATTTGCGACTTCAAATCTTCACAAAAACGAACATTAACTGAACATTTAAGAAGTCACACCGGTGATAAACCGTTTAAATGTGAAATTTGTGAGCGTAAATTTTCACGAAAAGGCAATTAACTGCATTTAAGAGTTCACACCGGTGAGAAACTGTTTTATTGTGAAATTTGCGAGTACAAATCTTCACGAAAACAAGCATTAACTGAACATTTAAGAAGTCACACCGGTGATAAACCGTTTATATGTGAAATTTGTGACGTAAATTTTCAAAAAAGAAAATTAACCTGCATTTAAGAGTTCACACCGGTGAGAAACTTTTATTGTGAAATTTGCGATCAAATTTTTCACAAAAGAACCATTAACTGCCATTTAAGAACTCACACCGGTAATAAACCGTTTAAATGTGAAATTTGTGATTCAAATTTCACGAAAAGAGATTACCTGACATTTAAAATCACACCGGTAAAACCTGTTTAATAAATTGTGAATTTGCGAGTCGTAATATTTTCCGAAAAAACATTAACTAGCATTTAAGATCACACCGTATAAACGTTTAAATAGAAATTTGAACTGCAAATCTGCATGTCAACAAATTTAATTGCATTTAAGAGTCATCACAGGTAGAAAACTTATTTTATGTAATGTAGAAATTTTTTAAAGTAATTTAACATTTGCAACAAAAGTTTTGTAATTTGTAATAAATAAAGGACATAGACATTCATATAAGTAAATAATCATTAAATTAATAGTACAATTTAAATGTAACACTGATACAATGCAGATTTGTAATTATAAAATTTGTATTTAATTTAAATAAATATATCAAACGAATCTTGAATTCCTGCATGTCACACCTTTGGTTGTAATTAAAACTTTTTTAAATTATTAGTAAATATCAACAAAGCAATTGTTAGATTTCCTCATATTTGGTGCATAGACATTCCATTCGAAATCTAACAAATAAGCACAACTTAGAAATGTTCAGAAGTCAGCATCTGATAATTTTAATAAACTTTGTAAGATAAAAATACAACAACAGAATTTATACTTCATAAGACTTCGAAACTGCTTTGTTGCTAACTTAAAACTGCTTCACAAATCTCAACGTCGAAAAAATTACAATCAATTCAAACTTAAAACAAACAAACATGCAACAATAGTAAATTAGCAACAGGTAAAACATAAAAATTCACAATCAAACTCCAAAAAAAAATTAATCAATTCAAAATGACAATTCTTAAAAAAAATGAACAATAAAATTACAGCAAATTGAACAACAAAATCATCATTCAAGAGATGCAATGAATCTACAATTAAAAATTAAATTCAATAAACCAACACCTTAATAATTTATTAAAGACAATGTACACATAACAAGGATATTCACAACATTGAACCTGAAAACAATCTATGGTAAAGGACATTTAATCTTAACAATTAAAAATTATAAATAAATTTTAATAACCAAGATCAAACTTGAACATACAGTTCACTAACTTTAAAGCAATTTTTACAATTAAATGAAAATTTTTCAAGCCATCACCGATATTTTTAATTTTTAGGGTTTACAATGGATTAGAGCTTTTCTATAGAGCATTTAAATCTACAAATTATGTTATAACCCCTTATCGCCTAGAATCAACAGAATTTCGAGTTATGAATTAAATTAAAGGAAAAATGTCACAAAATTCCGAGTTTTATTTTTTACTTTTCTTGCCAACCCCGTATCTTTTAAACGAAACGTCTTAGAAAAACAACGCCCAAACCGGATAGAAAATTTAACGGCTACAACGTTGCGATAGTAATCCTGCTCAGTACGAGAGAACCGCAGGTTCGGACATTTGGTTCACGCACTCGCCCGAGCGGGCGATGGTGCGACGCTACCATCCGTGGGATTATGCCTGAACGCCTCTAAGGCCGTATCCTTTCTAGTGAAAGGTGGCAACGATATCTTTACGAGTTCCGCGAGTCGAAAGGCTCGAAAAAACGTTACGTTATTAGGCGGTCGTCGTTCGCGGCGGCCGTCGCACGAGCCCTCGTTGCCGTACGGGACGACGGGGAAGGTGGCGGGATCTCTCGCGCTAAATCCTTCCGGTCTCTAGCGGTCGATTGTGGGTTTACCCGGTTCATTCGGATACTTTGAATCGTCTGTAGACGACTTACGTACCTGGCAGGGTGTTTCGCGGTAACAGTTACCACGCTCGATCTGCTAGACTCAGCCCTTATTGCTTGGGATTCGTCTTGTCGAAAGGCGAGACCCGTAAAAGCCGCAAGCCGGCAGGCCGAGCTTTGCTGTGAAAATAAGCTTTCGTTCCCGAAAGGCGCGCGTCGCATGGACGGACGTCCGATTCGCTTCGGTTACCACGCCGAAGCCTCTTGCCGACGGATTCGAGGGCGGTACGTCTGCGCCCTCGCATCCGGAGTTCGAAACGCTCGAAAATTTTACAGGGTTCGTCGTCGTTTCACTTCGCGTCGAAGACCATATTGACTCCTGCGTTTTGCGCGAGGAGTCGCGCTCTCGGCCGCCGCTTGGGAATCGTCTTCGAAAATACAAAGCCGAAAACGTGTTTGCTTGCGCACGTGTCATTACTTTCGTCTCCAAAACATGCGCTCGTTATGTGCTGGTTCCGATGTCGCTTCGGCGAGGTCGCGAGAGCCGTCTATAACGTCGGTGGAGGAGGTGTGCGCTGCTGACGGTTTCCACCTATCGAACATTTATTTTTCCGAAAATCAGTCGCGTCGTTTCAGCTTGGTGTCGAGCCAATTATTTTCTCCGCTTTTGAAGAGGAGTGCTCTGGCGAGTGTCGTTTTTCGAAAAACACAATTTCGTTCGCTTTCTACTCCGAACAACATGCGCTCGATATCAACACATGCCTCGCGAGAATCGTCAATTCATATTTATTTTCTTTATTTAGAATGTTAATTTGTTATTTTTATGTTCAGAGTTCGAGCAATATATATTATTTTTCGACAGTTTCCTTGTTATTGTCACATGTTTTTCTTACACAATATTCCCTAATCTATTTTATTTCGTTCCTATTCTATGCTCGGACATATCTCGCATTTAACTTGGATTTCATTTTGGAGTTTGGTCTAGTAAATCAATTTTTTCTTATTGGTTAGTGCATATTATACCTAGTCCGGTCCTGACTGTTTATAAAGACTGGGATCCGAGTGTATTTAATACAGGGTTTCCTCTAGTGTGGATTACTAGAGGATACAGGGTTACTTAAGATTTACGAGGTTGGTTGCATGGTTTGGGAGTGCTCTTAGTAGTTGTTTCTGGTTAAGAATTGTGTAGAAGTTCTGGGGTGCGCTTGGCCAGTTCCGAGAGGTTAATAGGGGGGTCCCAAAAGGTTTCCACTTCCTTCTCTCTTCCCTGTACAGTTGGCACTCCAGAATTCTGTGTATGGGTTGTCTATTTTTTACAGGAGGGCATAGCCTCTGGGTCCTTCCCAATCGCTTGAGGAATTGTTCAAACTCGCCGTGCCCCGTGATAAGTTGGGAGTTCTTGAATGAAATGAGGATCTCTGGTTGGTGGGAGACGTCTGGGAGGAACCAATAAGTGTTTCTCCCGTTGACCGACTGGTCCCACCTCTGTTGCCATACCGAATCTAGTTTGTCTAGCAGGGCCGACTTTAGTTGGGTTTTAAACCTGAAATTCTCAGGGACGAAGTCATCCCCAAGGAATCTCGTGGTTTTCCTTCTTGAGGTCGGACCATGCTAGCCTTCTTTGTAATTCTAAGTCTAAGGGCGGAATCCGGCTATGACTCCTGCCGCGTCTGCTGACACTGATGCGTAGCATCTCGCCGCAAACCTGCAGCTTTGGCCATAACAAGCATTGATCCTTCTGGAAATGCTTTGGATCCCGACCCTATCTATCCATGTTCCGCAAGCATAGCCCACAATCGGCGTGATGGCACCTTTGTGAATTATCTTTGCGGAATTGAAGGTGTCCAGGTCCCAGCTCCCTTTTGCTTTCCTGTGAAGGGATCGCGCTAGGGTGCTGGCCTTTTGACATACATAGTTTATATGCTTCTGCATGGTTAGTCTCCGATCTAATAGTATTCCAAAGTATTTAAATTCATTAACAAAACTTATCTTGTTACCATTGAGTTTTACGACCCATTTATAGTAGTTCTTCCTATCAGGGCTGTGGCACATTATTTTAGTTTTCTTTTCAGAAAGACTAAGTTTCATGCGCTTACACCAATCACTTAGGTTATCCACGCTTTCCTGTAACTTCTGTACCAGTTCCTTTTCAGACTGTGCCGGTATTGTTTTCGCTAAATCATCCGCGTATGCAATATTGGTTCCATCACTTCCATCGTTTTCTAAGAAGTTATCAAAGAGCGTGTTCCACAGGATCGGTCCGAGGATGGTATCAAGATAAAGTTTTAGCTCGGAGGACGTAGATCTTCCTTCCGTGAACCCAAATTGACTTGGGGAGTGGAAGGGAGATCTATGCATTAATAATCTGGTCTTGATTATTTTCTCGAGTATTTTTCCGAACACGGACAGCAAGGTTATCGGGCGATAATTTTTAATAGATCCACTGTCCCCACATGGGTCTTTCGGAAGTATTTTTAATACCCCTACTTGCCACATTTGGGGAAAGTGGGCTTGATTTAGGCACGCGTTATAAATATTTAAAAGTACGGTATTAATTACTACGAAGAGGCATTTGAGGAATGCCCCCTTGAATGTTGTCAAACCCGGGCGCCTTGCGTGCCTGTGTCTGGAGGACTAAGGTTTCCAGTTCCGTTACGGGAACTTGAGCAATATTTTCCTGTGTTTCCACCATCCGAAGATTATTGTAATCAGACCTCATTGTTGGTGATCCACAAGTGGTCTGTGTTTACAGTCATCGTCCGGTAGGAGGCCTCCAACAGATGTTGAAGAGTCATGGTAGGAGTTAGGGTGTCTATGTTGTTTTTGTCTCTGAAGAAGTGAGAATTTCTGTTTTCTGAATTTTGCGGAGGCTAGATTGAAGGTGATCCCCCATGAGTCTTGAACCAGATCTTCCTTAACGAAGGAGATCCAGCTCTTGTCCCTAGCCTCCTTGAGTTTATGCCGAAAGCGTTCCCTGCTGGATAACATTTTATCGTACAGGCGATTTTTCTCCGTTTCAGATCTGCATTGGCGAAGATGGTTCCTGCAATCGAGGTACTTAATCCTCAGCTTCTCGACACTATCGTTCCACCAATCCGGCCTACCAACATACGTTTTTTTGATTTTCGCATGTACCGTGATTAGCTTCGCGATAGTTTTGTGTAAGTCGTCCACCATTAAGTCGATTTCTGCCCCTGAGTTTAGATTGGCCGATCTGGGAAGGGCTTCCTCTGCCCACGGGGACAGTTCTCTCTTAATGACCTCCACACTGATGGTGTTCGGGTTGAGGTGCCTTTTGATTGGGTTTCCGTTTTCTATGAAACCTAACTCGAACGTAATGGCTTTGTGGTCCGTGAGGATCACGTGCTCATTAACGTCCCAGTTGGTTACGGTGCCTAAAGTTGGTGAATTTCCTAATGTGAGGTCTATGTTACTAGAGCCTCCCATTGGATTCTGAAAAGTAAAAGGTTTGCCTGGCAGATTGAATACGTAGAGATCCTTCTGCACGATAAAATTTTCTAGGTGACTCGCTCTGTCGTCCGCTTCTTTGGTGTCAAACCAGGTCCGCGAACGGCAGTTAAAGTCCCCGCAGATGTAGATTTTGCTGTTTTAGTAATTTGTTCTATTGTCCTGTTTAGTTGTTGTAATGGCTCTTCTATGTTTGTGGACGGAGGAAAGCAGATGCCGATTAAATATATCGTTTCCAGATTATTAAGTGCTATGGAGACTATTGTTATAAACTGTGTTGAAAGATGCCGATGGAAGGTAAAAGTGCAATCCTTTCCAACGGCATTGTTCAACATGATACATGTATTAAAACGCGATTCAGTAATGGCTCAGTTTGAGTATTCGGAAAGTAAGGTAACCTGTATCTGTTATTTGATTTTAACAGTACGGTTCCTGAAAAAGCAAGTAGATACTCATTTTCAGCGACGAAGCGTTGAGCATCCGCTGTCGCCCTGCAGAGAATTTCAAGTTTATTTGTATGATTTTGGGTTTAATACCCATAAGCGGCGTCTGTTTGTTTTATTGCTTGGGAATATGCCATGAGTTTGGCATTGTATACCCTACAGGTGTTTGAGGAGGCCAAGTGGATGCAGTTCTTTCCGAAGGCTCGTGTGCAGTTGATGCATGAGTGTTTGGTGGGGTCGCTTTTGTGGGGCAGTTTGTGTTATTTGGTCTGTTGAGGTCAATGATCTAGAGCTTGCAAATTCGTGGTGTCCATAGCCTGGCTTTAAGCACCTGACAATTCGATGTGTCGTGACTTGAGCTTGCAGGCGATTTGGAAGCACCTGATTAGATTGTACTGTTGTGAAGTCAGTAGTATTTTAGGCTTACGGTTGGCAGATTTGACATTTCCCACTTGGAATTTAGCTTTAGCGTTGCCGTGTTACCGAAAAGATGACCAAACTTGATCATTTAGAGGAAGTAAAAGTCGTAAGAAGGTTTCTGTAGGTGAACCTGCGGAAGGATCATTAACGTGTTTTCTCGCCGTTCGCGTGCGCGTTCTGTCGTCTCCTGAGGATTCGGAGATTCACGCCGTCGAAACGACGAAAACGAAAAGTAAAACGTTTTCGTTCAGCGATCTAAACGATCGTAACGTGCGCGATTGGAGCCGTCGCGCGCCGCGTCGCCAAACGTCCGCGTATTAGCCATTAACGCGCGGACCGAACGTAAGCGCTCAACGTCGTCGTCGTCGGTCGTGAGTCTATCTCGCGTCGATCCCTTGAAACGAATCTAATGCGGGCGAGAGAACCCCCCGATGCTCAGCGTCCGCGCAAGTCGAAGTTCGCGTCGATCCCGTAGAACGGATCTAACGTGCGCTAACGTTCCGACTTTTCGAACGCAAAGAAACGCTCTCTCGGGCGCCCGCGTCGATCCTTCGCCGGATCTAACGCGCGCGGACGCCGGAGCGTAAAACGCACGGCGAAGTCGTCCTCCTCGCGTCGATCCCGTAAACGGATCTAACGAGCGCGAGACCAAACGGACCTCCCGGCGCGTATCGAACGCAACAAAAATTTTCGATAAATTTTAAACTTTAGTCTCGTCCGTCTCCGAACGGAAGATCGATCGTAATGCGCACGAATTAAATTATTTAATTGTCGTCGCCTCACGTATCGCACACGCACGTCTCGCACGCCTCGCTAAAATAATATTAATGCCTCTCGTTCGCAGCGATAGAGTTATCCCCCTCGAGTCCACTTCTCGAGCTTAACAGGAGAGTGACTAATTTGTGACTACGAATGCTCTCTTAAATCAAATTTGGAAAAACATGTAAGAATTCATTCCGGCGAGAAACCGTTTACTTGTCAAACTTGTGGCTACAAAAGTTCACAAAAAGTAAATTTAAGAACGCATTTAAAAACTCACACCAGCTAGAAAATGCAACATGCCGATTTGAAATTCGCACCCTCATTTTTCACATACAAGCCGAACACTTATGTATTCTACCCTGTCGAAGAGCTTCTGATCGTCGACCCATAATTATGTGAAGTGGTAACCAAACTTTCAATTTCAAATTAATTAGGAATTCCAGTGGCGTATCACTCTTTCTTAAATACATAATTGTACTATATTTGACCGCTGAAGTTTACCCAAATGAATAACACAAAACAAAAAGAAATCAAGTCGATATTTTTATTAATTATGAAAAACCCAGGAAATCAAATGAGACAACAAAGTGGCAAGATAATCATCACAGATTTGTCAAAAACTAATAAAACGTCAGCATTGAATTCAATTAATTCATACATTTTAGTGTTTGGTTTGATCGCAGCATTCTAATACGAAAAGTAAATAATAAATCAACCTCAGATTTTCAGTAATTGTTTTAATGTTACATATTTAAATTTAAGATTGACATTTATATGTGGATTTTTTCACCATTACAATATATATTTTGGATTTATTTATTTCAGTTACTCTTAAAAATAATTTTGTAACCAGGTCGCTGTACTGTCAAAAGTGCATTTCTCACGTATCGTGGGAACCCTAAGGAAAAGGATAGAAATGACTCTTGAAAACGAGGGCATAAATACGCCGCCAAAAACGCATATAATCAGTAGTATCGGAGTAGCATTAAGTAGTTTAGTCAAGCTCAGCTAAATGACGTTTATCACTGATAAACGTCAGTGGTAGTTTTTTTGACGAGAAAAAAAATTAATTTTTTTACTTTGAAATGAAACAAAAATATTTTTATTAGCGCTACTCTTAATGCTTGTATTTTTAAATAAAATAAAATTTTGATTTTCTTTAGTTTTGTTTGTTTTTTTTTTTACTCTTTTTGTACATTTTATTAAGTGTCCGAACTTACAAAGAACTAAACCGATTATAATTTAAAAACCAATTAATAACAATAAATTGTTGGAAGATGGCGCCCCCACCAGACAAAGGAAAGAAGACAACTTCAAGCGGTGGCTTCTTAAAATATTATACAAAATGGACGATTGACACCATTTTCAAGTTGCTTTATTAAGGTGCAGCAGTAATGTTTTCTTCACCCAGATTCATTCAAGACGGTTAATTAGACAGCTCTCCGTTATCTACTTTTTTTAAACATTAGAATTTACAAATATCGATCTTCCACGTGGGAATGTGCTAGATAAGGTGAGTAATTCTTATAATTACATCATAATGCATCATTCTTCTTCTCTCGGTGCTTTCCTTGGTTTTATTGTTTGGATGTTTCAGTCAACTTAGCTCAAGCCAATCTGAGGTGGTTTCCCGTTGCCTTCCCCATAGTCTACAGATTGATATTGGACCTTTGATCTGAGCAATGTATCTGATGCGACTAGTACTCGAACCGCGGTCTACCGCTTTTTAGTCGGTCTGTGTATGTTTATGCTATACTCCCAGTATAAATGCATCATTAATTTTTCCTAATTTGCTTTCTTACAGATAAGACTGGAGTTATTTCTCCGGAACAGTTACAAATCATGGCCAGTGTGGGTCAAGATTTGAGTAGTCCATGTAATTCGGGCATCGATTATGAAATAAAACCAGAAGTGTTAGAAGACGTGAAATTTAACGTAGAAGATTTGCATCATTCGATTGACATTAAAGAAGAACAATTACCGCAGAAGAAACCGTCAAGAAAATTTAGGGGCACAGATAATTTTAATTGTGCAATTTGTGGGTATATTGCTAAAAAAAAATGTATACTCATAGTACATTTAAGAACTCACACCGGTGAGAAACCGTTTGTTTGTGATATTTGCGACTTCAAATCTTTACGAAAACAAACATTAACTGAACATTTAAGAAGTCACACCGGTGATAAACCGTTTATATGTGAAATTTGTGAGCGTAAATTTTCACAAAAAGGCAAATTAACTCTGCATTTAAGAGTTCACACCGGTGAGAAACTGTTTTATTGTGAAATTTGCGAGTACAAAAGTTCACAAAAATACAAATTAACTGAGCATTTAAGAACTCACACCGGTGAGAAACCGTTTTTTGTGATATTTGCGACTTCAAATCTTCACGAAAACAAGCATTAACTGTGCATTTAAGAACTCACACCGGTGAGAAACCGTTTGTTTGTGAAATTTGCGGGTACAAATGTTCACAAAAATACAATTTAACTGAGCATTTAAGACTTCACACCGGTGAGAAACTGTTTTATTGTGAAATTTGCGAGTACAAATTTTCTCAAAAAATTGGCCTTACTAGGCATTTAAGAACTCACACGGGCGAGAAACCCTTTGTTTGTGATATTTGCGGCTTTAAATCTTCACGAAAAGAAGCATTAACTGTGCATTTAAGAACTCACACTGGTGAGAAACCGTTTATATGTGAAATTTGCGAGTACAAAAGTTCACAAAAATACAAATTAACTGAGCATTTAAGAACTCACACCGGTGAGAAACCGTTTATATGTGAAATTTGTAATTACAAATGTGCACGTAAAAGAGACTTAACTAGACATTTAAAACTCATAGGAGGTAAAATCATTGTATCAGAAAATAACATTAAATTTGAAGCTCTTGCAACAGAAGTGCATAGTTATATTTTGTAATAATAACGGAAATAGTGTTAAGTCATTTTCCATTTAAATTAAATAAGAAACGAACTGCAATTCTGCATTGTCACAATATTTAATTCATACGTATAAATCATTCAAACGTATGAAAACTTGATATGTTACTAGTACACCCTGTAGATAATTTATTTAAAGTATTGTAACATATAAGCAAAATTTTGTATTTTTAATAAATAAAGTGCACATAGCACATTCCATATCAAGTAAACTAATCAAAATTAATAGGTCACAACTTTTGAAATGTAATCACTATAAATCAACATTTGTAATTATGTATATAAACTTTGTAAATAATTTAAATAAACGTAGTATTGTTGATATTAAATGGCGCCTCTGTTCATTTGTAAAGACGCCTTTAATAGTTTTAACGTTGGTACTAGTGAAGTACGTTTTGATATACAGCCGTGCTCAAATGTAGTAAGCCACCCATAGATTTGTAAGTTTCAGGAATTTTGAAGGGTTTTAAATAAAACTAATTACAAATATAAATTAAAACTATGCTTTTAATAAATATTTTTAATATTTTGTAGAATCACCTTTTGCCCAAAGGACGCTTTTAATGCGATTAGGTATTGTAGCTACTAATTTGAAGCAGACGTCTGGGTTAATTTTGCCCATTCTTCAAGAATTGCTTGTTTTAATTCTTTTTTGAAGTGGTTTTACAATGAGCAACCTTTTTTAATATTGCCAAATAAATTTTTAATGGGCGACAGGTCAGGACTCTGTGGCGGCCACCAAAAGGAATCTTGTTTTCTGTAAACCATCGCTTTGTTTTTTTTAACAATGGCATGGAGCATTGTCCTGTTGAAAAACATATTTAGGGCTATCTTCTTGAAAAAGTTTTACAATAGTAGCCTCTAAATGGTCTTGTAAAGTTGAGATGTAGGTGCTCGAATTCATTCTCCTCGCAGATTTTTACTTTTTGACGCCATTGGCAGACATTGAACCCCAAATTATTATACTACCACCGCCAAATTTGACGGTAGACACAATACAATCTGGGTAAAATTCTTTCCCAACCCTTCTTCATACGTACGTTGATCCAGGCTGACCGAAAGTTGTAAAATTAATATTAAAATTAACAATATAAATAACATGCCTGTTAAAATCAATTTTAAGTTTTTCGACGTTTTCCGGCGATTTTTAGACTTACTTCCAAAAATCGATCCTGTCTGGGGTTAAATATTTTTCTCCCAAACTTTTTGGTACATTTTATAGAGCCAGTCTACCTAATTCGTAAATTATATTAAATTGAACCGCAATTCAAAATCACATGCTTTAAAATCATTTTAAGGTTCATTTTCCGATTAGCGACATTACTTCCAAAATTCACAGTTGGCAATTACTCGGTTCTTCCAACATTTTGCGACATTTAAATGCGTTTCGTTTTAGGATGTTTGTGCTAATTCAAAACTTTAATTTAAAATTATTTTGTAAAATTTAACAGCATTTGTAAAGCATCTTAAAATCGTTATCGGCATGATATTGCATACACATTAAACATTTACAAATGATTGTACACAATTTTGCATTTCAAAAAAAATTTGCAGTAATATTACAAAATTTACAGTCATTTAAACATTTACAGATTTCAAAATTTAAATTTCAAAATTTGAACATTGCAAAATTTACACAGATATTTGCAAACAATTCAGAATTTGCAAAGATTTACAGCATTTAAAGATTTACAGTATTTGCAAAATTACAGATTTGCAAATTTAATATTTACAATTTGCAACATTTGCAAAATTTACAAGATATTTGGATCAATTTCAGACATTTACAGCCTTTCAAAGATTTACAATTTACAGTCATTTACAAAATTTACAGGCATTTGCAAAAATTTAATATATTGCAACATTTGCAAAATTGCAAGATATTTCAAAATTTGACACAAAATATGTAACACTCACCATACAATTAAAATTTGCATTATTACAAACATTTATCTTATCATTGCAACCTCGACTAAAATTGGCCTTTAAGATTTAACTTGGTGCAAATTAGTTTGGGTTCATTGCACCTTTAATATTTAAACTTCAGATTAATGTGCAACACATTTTAAGTAATTTGTAATATTTAGAATTTTAACAGACATAAATTTTAAAGTTGGTTAAACTTGCAAAAAAACAAATTGCATATTAAGGTAAAACCGATGGATATGACGCGGTAGGGGATACGACGCAATTGCAAGATCTCTGTTATGTTGTTATCTATGAACCTTATTACCTAAATATCCTTAGTTCCATTGCCTAAAACCAGATATACAGCAAGAAACTAATTGTTGAACGAATCGTTTTCATGAGAGCACGCATTTTCTTCGTCTGAATCAGGTGAGCACATGCAAAAGTTTTATTACATTATTTTGAAAGTTCTGTATTATGTTTCCTCATAGATTTTTAATTCGTTTTCTGAATTTTATGGCATTGTACAACGTCTAAAATTAATTATAAATAGTTAATTTAGTCATAATGGTCTTTGTTATGATTTAATTATTTTATAAATAAAATGGTGGATAGTTAGTGATATGACGCATATTGTGAGATAGTAATATGTTTACATTAATTTTACATTTTTACAATTTTACACTTTACATTTAATGTTATATTTCCTAAAACCATTACCGTAGTTTAAGTGTTCATTGTTTTTGAGTTTTTATCTGACTATTATACTTTTTCAAATAAAATTGTTTTTATTATTTTTAATCAATTACATGTAAATCGCCATAAGCAATATCCCCAACCCTCGAAGCGTCATATCCCCAACCCCATCGGGGATATGACGCAAAATTCAATTTTCAGAATTAATGTAATTAATAACAGTTAGCACAATCAGAATCACCTATACTTCCTGCTTAAGATACGTTAGGGTTGTAGGTACAAAAATCCTATCACCATGAGACACTTGTGAGTAGTAACTGAAAAATTGATAAATTTTAAATGTGCCTCATATCCTCAATTTCTACCTATCATATTCCAATTTTATTATTATTCTTTCAAACCTCAACGTTTTCTTGTAGTAAATCTTTTAAAAACCAAATATCATACAATTATTTAATGATCAATTTCGATTCTTTGATAAGAGAAAAGCTTTTAGCTTCTTCAGTCGAGTACTCTATGAATTTCTTCGCCTGTCTCTGTCCTGGTGCATTATGCCAGAGGATATTTTTGCTCTCTGCCTCCCACCTCTGGACCGCCTCCCCCCTATGTGCTTTGGATAGCCCACAGAAGGGTTCGGGCCCAATAGGGGTAGCATTTGAGCCCAGTCTGGCTAGCTCGTCAGCCATCTCGTTTCCCTCAATTCCTTCATGCCCTGGCACCCAGCGGAGGGCAATTTTATTGCCCCTTGCCAGTTTTTTGAGGGATTGTCTGCATTCCCAGGTGGACAGGGACTCGAAGCTATTGGCTTCTAGTGCCTTTATCGCAGCTTGGCTGTCAGACATTATGTTTATTTGCTTTCCCTTTACCTTCCTTTGCAGGCACTCATGGGCACATAATGCAATTGCAAGTATTTCAGCTTGCATGATTGTTGGGTAGGTACCTAAGGCTATGGATGCCTCATATCTTGGGCCATATATGCCTATGCCTGTTCCCCATTCAGTTTTTGATCCATCTGTGTACCAGTTGGAGGATTTTGTGTCCGTTTGTATTGTTTGACTTTTCGCCGTAGCTCGGTCCTGAATAACAACTTTGTACGGCGTCTCAAAGTCAAAGGTTTTGGAATTATGTCCCAAGGTTTTTCAAGTAGATCTGGCTTTAAATAGTCCAGTATCTTTAGGTGACCTGTTCTGTCTCCCGGTTTGAATTTCCTATTTTGGGTGATTTTATGGCGGTTTGTAGGCTTCTCTTCACCCGTAGGTGAAGAGGTGACAGATCTAAGAGTGCCTCTATAGCCGCGTTGGGGTTGTGCACATAGCCCTGTAATACCCAGACACACTAATCTTTGCAGCTTCTGTAATCTGCTTTGTGTCGTTATTTCATTGGTTTTGTCCACCATACGAGTGATGCGTATGTGACAATGGGTCTTATTATTGATGTATATGACCAATGGATCATTTTGGTCTTAGTCCCCAGTTCCTTCCAAAAGTTTGCGACAGGCCCAGAAGGCTCCCGTTGCTTTGGAAAGAGTTTTGTCCACATGAGGTTTCCATGTGAGTTTGGCATCCAGGGTTACCCCAGATACTTCACTTCTCCGGAAAAGGTATCAATGAACCCCAAAGCTGCGGCGCTTTAAGGTTCATTTTCTACGCTTAGTAAAAGGAACTATGATGGTTTTTGAAGGATTCACTGTGAGCTCTTCCTTTACGCACCATTCTTTTATCTTGTTTAGGGCAGTTTGCATTAGGTTTGATATTATGCCTTCATGCTTGCCCCTAATTGTAACGACAATGTCATCTGCATACCCCAATACGCAGAATCCATCATCAGTTAATTTCTTCAGTAGGTCGTCCACTACGATGGACCACAAGAGTGGTGACAACACCCCGCCCTGTGGGCATCCCTCGCCGTGGCCATCGAGATTTCCTCCTCCTAGTGAGGCCGTTACTATGCGGTTTTTTAGCATTGATTCTATCCAGATTATCGTGGGTAGCTCAATGCCATGTCTCGCAGCAGCGTTCTTTATAGACTTATTTGAGGTGTTATCAAAGGCACCCTCTATGTCTATAAATATTCCTGCAACGATTTCTTTTTCTGCAAGAGATTTTTCAATTCCTCTTACAAGGTGGTGAAGTGCATCCACCGTACCTTTGCCTGGTTGATAGGCAAATTGCTTAGTATGAAGCGGCGTCCTTTTAAGCGATTCGCCTCTAATATAATTATCTATAATTTTCTCCATTGACTTAAGGAGAAAGGAGGATAAGCTTATCGGGCGATATGATTTGGCCTCTTCGGGAGGCCTCCTGCCCGATTTTGGTATGAATACCACTTTCACTTTTCTCCATGATGTGGGTATATATCCCATTGAATAACTGGCTTTGAATATTGCCGTTATGCAAGGAGCGATCAAGTCTATGCCTTTTGAAGTAGGGCCGGAAAGATTCCATCCCATCCAGGTGACTTGTAGGGCTGAAAACTACTAATAGCCCATTTTACTTTCTCTAAAGTAAAGATTTTTCCTGCTAACCTTCTGCTATCCCTGCTGGAATGTGATCCAGGGACATTTCGTGCGTTAGGTTTGTTGTCGCTATCATCGTAGATCCCGGAAAGTGTGTTTTTAGTAACACATTTAAACTTTCCCCGATACTATCGGTGTAAGCACCATTGGGCTGTTTTATGAGTCCAATGGTATTTGAGTGATCTTTAGACAAAGCTTTCTGAATGCGCGCTGCTGGGGCCGTTTTATCTATCCCCTCGCAGAAGCCCATCCATGATTGTCTTTTTGATTTTCTCAATTCAATATTGTACCTTGTTAGGGCTTTTGTATATTCTTTCCATAGGCCTATCCTTTTGGCCTTATTGAATGCTTTTCTGGCTATGACTTTAAGTCTCTCAGTTCTGCATTCCACCAAGGTACATCTCGAGAGATGTTTCTTTTTTTCAGTGGACAGCTGACCTCATAGGAGTTCATTATGCACTGACTAATGTGGTTAGAGGCTGATTCCAGGTCCTCCGTGGTGGCTACTTCGTATCGGAGGCCTTCTAGCTCGTTCCTTAGTGTCTCTTGATAGAGGCACCAGTCCGTCTTTTCGGCACTCTACATTTCACCATTTCCACTTTTGTGCTCTCTATGTCGAATGATAGAGGCGTGATCAGAGAAGGATGCCTCCTCCATCACTTTCCAGTTTTTAAGGATTCGAGTAAGGTCGATTACCTCTTGCCGAATCGCGTTTATAAAGGTGGGCTTTTTATCTTGTACCGCAAAAATTTGCCAAATCAAATCTAGCGTTGGGTACCTCAGGGTGGTGGGAATTTTAAACCCCACAAAAGGGGTGGTACAGAAGGTTACCCTAAAACTAGCTCAGACGCTACACACTCAAAAAATGACGACTGTTGAATAAATTGTAATTCCACCAAAGGATTCCAGGGGTGAGAACCAGCTTGACAGTAAGGATGCCCAAGCCAGCGTTATAAGTGGACGGCCGGATGTAAGATGGAAGGTAGCGCCACGTATTTTAACGAAATCCTTACTGGCAATGAAGGCTGGTCCCGTGCTTCCTAAAACACGAAAATGAAGCTACCCCCGAATCGAAAATAAAAAAATAATAACCAAGTCGGTCAAAATAACAAAGGTATATTTACAAACTTTTAACAAACATCTCCCGAAACATATAAATTTTAAAACATATAAACAACTCGTATAACAATATCCCCGACAGAGGCACCAGTTTTCCAAACAGTATGGTTTTAATTTTTAAATTAAAACTTGTCTCCAAAAGCCAGAAGGGCCGACAATCTTAATAAAATCTTATACGCACACTAATTTTGTGCGGTTCATCCACAATTATATAATCAATCGGACGCAGATCGATCGTAATGGTATCAAGTAAAAGAATAACAAATATTTTTACCAAATTGTAAACAATACTATGTATACTCGAGCTCGTAATGTACAGTGCACCGTATAATACGCTTACAACGATGGAATTCAAAATATCGGTAAATTAGAAATTTGTCAATTAAAAAACAATTACTTAATAATGCGCCCTAAAAGTTATCAAATGTTTCGCACAAAATATAGCCGTTATTCGCGCAAACTCGTCAAATCCAAAACCAAAATTTAAATTAAAACCCACTTATCTTTCGGCTGATTCCTGATGGGGTAGGTAGAACGATAGCCAAACCAAAATCCAAAATTTTCTTCCAAATGAAGTTTCCAAATAAAACAGCCTGACAAAACATATACGGCACCAATAATAATCCACAGAAACAAACAAAAAGAAAACCAAAAGCAACATCCAATTCCAAAACATCATTGATTGCGTGGGTGTTAAACGTAACTACGTGAAGTTCTTCTCTTGCATCAAATTCAACCACTTTTCCAGAAAATTTAAATCCACAAACAATGTGATATGGTTTCCTTGCCAGACTACCAAAGCCATACAGCGCAAAGAAAAACCAATTATTCTGCTGTCCACTTTAAATCCGCAAATAGTGCGAGTCCAAAAACCAAATAACAAATTTTTTAAAGTATCAAAATTTACAAACTTGAAAATATTACACAAGTATGCGTTATCGTCAATGATCAATCTCTAACTTAATTTCCAATATTTACCTAATCGATGCGCTAGTTATAAATCCCGCCTAAAAACCTAACAAACTGAAAATTTAAATTTCAAAATCTTAATTAATCCCTTTACTTAAAAAATATGCCGAGGACAAAATTTTAATGTAACAATCTTTGTTTATAATGTCTAAATTGTTAGAACAAATATATTCAAGTAAGTCCTTACCTCTGTTATTGGTGTCTGTGCTGCCCCAGATCTCGTTAAATCCGCAAATAGTGCGAGTCCAAAACCAAATAGGACATAAAAAGTATTACAGCAGCTTTCCTGTAGGTGATCAAAATTTAAAACTTGAGAATTTACAAAGCTATGCGTTACTCGTGCAATCGATGCGCTCTCTTTCTTATCTCCCACATTTCCTACCTCGGCAGAGTTTCCCGCTAAAACCTAAGAACTAATTAATTTACAAAATTTTAATGTAACAAATCCCTCTTACTTAAAAAATATGCCCGAGGACAAAATTTTAATGTAACAATCTTTGTTTATAATGTCTAAATTGTTAGAACAAATATATTCAAGTAAGTCCTTACCTCTGTTATTGGTGTCTGTGCTGCCCCAGATCTCGTTGTGTGCGTTTGCATCGCAGCCCAGAAGTAGGTGTTTGTTCCCCTTTCGACACCAGCTTATGAGGCGTTGTACTTCCTCTGGTGGTACCTTGGTCTCGTCTCCCGGAAAGTAGGCTGAGGCTATTACTATACACCTCTTGCCTCCCTCACTTGGGAGTTCAACCACGGCAGCTGCCAGGTCCCTGGTGTTGAATTCTGGAATGGGAACAAAGTTAATGTCTTTCCTGAGCAGTAGTGCTGCTCTTGGATTACCATACCTGTAATCGGCTAGGACGTTGGCCGTCCTTTCAGGAAGACCCCTGATTTTGTCTCCATTTATCCAGGGCTCTTGTATTAGCCTTATGGAGAGTTGTTTCTTAATAAACCTCCAGTATAAGGCACTTGAAGCTGCCTTTGAATGGTGGAGGTTTATTTGGATGCACTTTGTGCCTTTAATGGCTTGTTTTAGCCCTCGTTTCTCCGTTAGCTTTACCTTTGCTTTGTTCAAGGGCCTTCCAGCTTTCTTGCCTGTGAAGTACTTAAGCCATTTGCTCTGACTATTTTCCTGCCTACTATTGGGGTTTTACCAGAGCTGGGGTTATTGTTGAAACGTTAATCTCAGTTCGTTTGGACGGATGTGATTCAATGCAAACATATGTCGACCAAATAATCACTACGTCAAACAACGTGTATGTTAATTGTTCATAACCAATGGTTTTAACTACCAAGATTTATAATTTGGGCAATATAAACAAGCAGAAATTGGTGGAAAATCAAACTGGTAAGAAGATCAAAAGGTCAGAACTGATAATGGAACCGAATATTGCAATTCCGAGTTTAACAAGTTTTGTAAGGAAAAGGTATTCATCATCAATTGACAAATGCGTACACACCGCAACAAAATGCAGTGGCCGAACGTATGAATAGGACAGTGGTGGAACGAGCAAAGTGCATGATTTTCGATGCTAGTTTAGATAAAACATTTTGGGCAGAAGCAGTTAACATGGCTGCTTATCTGATAAATCGCTCTGTATGTTCATCATTGGTAAACAAGACGCCCGAAGAAGCATGGACTGGAAAAAGGGTCGATTTAACAAAACTAAGAATTTTTGGATCGAAGGTGATGGTGCACATACCAAAGGAACGAAGAAGAAAATGGGACCCAAAATCAACCAAAATGATTTTTGTTGGATACGATAGTGCTAAAAAAGGTTATCGTTGCATAAATCCACAAACAAAAAAATTAACAGTGAGTCGAGACGTTGTATTTTTTGAAAAACTTGGTGAATCTATTTCAATTGAGAAACAACATGATACTGACGATTCACAGCAAGTGAAGGAGATTGTCAATTCAATAGAAAGTCAGTCAAATGAAGTTGAAGACGACAACGATAACACTTTAGATCACACACAGGAAGATCCCGTGTGGGAACCACCAATCCAAGAAGAAGTTGCACCAAGTAATGAGCTAAGAAGAACGACACGTCCACCTCAGCCAAGGAAATTTGACGATTTTGTGACTTACTCAGTAAATGTAAATTTAGATTTAGATTCCTTAACGGTTCAAGAGGCAATTTCAAGCAAGCACGCTAACGAGTGGAAATCGGCAATGGAAAAGGAAATGTCTTCGTTAGATGAAAACAAAACATGGAATTTAGTCGAACTGCCACCAGATAGAAAGGCCATCAAGTCTAAATGGGTATTCAAGACGAAACGTGATGAAGATGGAAGTGTAATTGGTTACAAAGCTAGATTGGTGGCCAAAGGATGTTTGCAAAAGTACGGAGTAGATTACAGCGAAACTTTTTCACCAGTTGTCAGGTACGCATCTATTCGCTTTTTGATTGCATTGGCTGCCCAAAATAGTTTGCAAATCGATCAAATGGACGCCGTGACAGCGTTCTTACAAGGTGATTTATCGGAAGAAATCTATCTCGAGCAACCAGAGAACTTGAAGATGAAAGATTGTTACGAAAATTTAACATTTTCAAACGAATCCTAAATTAAATTCAATAAATATTTAAAAATTATTGAATTTTTAATGGGATATTTTCGAACATTATCGCTAACTCCAAGATTAAAACGTCATATGGCATGATATTTTCCATCATATGGTCAGGCGTAAGAGAAGAGCGCAGGCGTAGTAGATTAGGGCGGTGAAATTGGACTCGTCCAAGGGAGTCTAGCGAGATCTGAGCGAGTGCAGACGTTTTGAAAATTGCGAAGGCAATTTTTATCAGTCGCTAGATATTAGTTAATGTCATAACTTCCAGTAGTAGGTGTCAGTACTAAACGCATTTTGGTTTCCGATCGCGTGGGCGGATCATTCTTATGGAAAGGGGAAAATTTCGTTTCAATGGTGAAAAATTTGATTTTGGTTTAACGCGCCATATTGAACAGCTGATATTTCGTCGTGCGCAAATCGCTGCGAAACTTTATCGTGTTTGCGCAGCTCATGTTATCAATTGACGTCACAGTAATTGTTTACACCAAGTTTCCTGTTACGATCGTGGTAGTATATTTTATTTGGATTTTACCACGACAGCTTTTGATGGGTGTTTGCCATCAGTACACTCGATCTTTCCTTTTGTGTTCACCGAGGTTCCAAGGAGGAACATTTAAGTGCACCTTCGTCTGGCGGAGATCATCAGCAGCTCATACCATCCGATTGGAAGTGTCCTTCAGGTGTGCGTAGTGCGTGCGTTAATTTGTGCGGTAGTCATATCTAGAGATTCGAGCATTTTTTAAGGGTCCAACTTGTCGACTTCACATCCTGTAAACTTACGTTTGTACAAACGGGTAAGTCTTTATATTTACCTTTATTAACTGCGTTGTATCCGCCTCAGTTATTTTGAGGATCCGAAAGAATCGGATTGATTATTTTGAGTACGTACTGCGTGATACTGTCACTTTCAATCCTGCCAATTGTTAAGGGTTGGTTGTGTAGTTTTTTTGATCTCAACGATCAGTTGTTGATTTTTTTAATAAAACTTTATTTGATTTGTTCGACTGGGTTTTATTGCTGGAGAGTCCCTAGTAACTGGATCTGCGACTCTAGCGTCCGCTGGAGAAGGCTAGTTTTAACATCGAGGCTTCACAAATATAATTTTGTGAGAAAAGGTTGCTGGCCCTTCTGGCAATCAATCTTTTCTTCAAGATGTGGAACTGCAAGGAATTGTGTGAATTCGTATCACACAATGCGAAGGTATTTACTTGGATCAAACGACTTATATTGGGGAAATTTTGCAACGGTTTGGTATGGAAAATTGTAAACCGGTATCAAACCCAAGTGACACAAATCAAAAATTATCGCCAATTGTCATAGATGAACTCACCAGTCAGGTTCCTTATCAAGAAGCAGTTGGATGCTTACTTTATCTAACCCAATGTACACGACCAGACATTGCATTTGCAGTCAACGATGTCAGTCGATTTAAAACCTACATGGAAACGAACATTGAAAGCCTTAAGCGAATCTACGTTACCTCAGTGGTACGATCGCATATCGGTTGAAGTATTCAAGAGGCACCAACAAAGGGTTGGTTGGTTACAGTGATGCGGATTGGGATCAGACGTCGACAAACGGCGTTCATGCACAGGCTTTGTTTTAAGATGTCAAACGGTGCAGTAACATGGAATAGTAAGCGGCAACCTACGGTGGCGTTATTCAAGCATTCTTGAAGGCGCCAAGAGTACATGGCTTTGTCATCAATTGTTACAAGAGGCCATGTGGTTAACACAATTCTTGAAGGAGTTGGACACAAATTTTGCAAGCCCATATATATCATATTTTGTGATAACCAAAGTCTATTAAGCGGATACTATCAGATTTATCTACGAGAAATTATATAGAAGATCACGTTTTGTTACATAATAATTTAACTATTAGTTGTTACATATTTAAATTTAAGATTGACATTTATATGTGGATTTTCACCATTACAATATATATTTTGGTTTATTTATTTCAGTTCCTTAAGAAATAAATTTTTAACCAGGTCACTTACATCAAAAGTGTCTAGTAATCGTGGAACCTAAGGAAGGTGAAATTCTTGAAAAATAATAATTGGCGCATATAGCGCAAATAACTGATTATTATAATCGTAGTACGGGTATGCATTATTTTATCAAGCTCAGCTAAATGCGTTTATCACTATAAAGTCAGTGGTTTGAGAAATAAAAATTAATTTTTACTTTGATAATGAAACATATAATATTTTATTAGCGCTACTCTTAATGCTTGTATTTTTAAATAAAATAAAATTTTGATTTTCTTTAGTTTGTTTGTTTTTTTAATTCTTTTGTACATTTTATTAAGTGTCCGAACTTACAAAGAACTAAACCGAAAATATTTAAAACCAATTAATAACAATAAATTGTCGGAAGATGGCGCCCCCACCAATCGAAGGAAAGAAGACAACCTCTAGCGGTGGTCTCTTAAAATATAATACAAAATGGACGATTGACACCATTTTCAAGTTGCTATTATTATAGTGCAGCAGTAATGTTTTCTTCACCCAGATTCATTCAAGTCGGTTAATTAGACATCTCTCCGTTGTCTACTTCTTTTAAACATTAGAATTTACAAATATCGATCTTCCACGTGGGAATGTGCTAGATAAGGTGAGTAATTATTATAATTACATCATAATGCATCATTCTTCTCTCGGTGCTTTCGTTGGTTTTATTGTTTGGATGTTTCATCAACTTAGTCAAGAATCTGAGTGTTTCAGATTCACAGATTATTTGGACTTTGATCTGAGCAATGTATCTGATCGACTAGTACTCGAACGCGGTCTACCGCTTTCTAGTCGGTCTGTGTATGTTTATGCTATACTCCCAGTATAAATGCATCATTAATTTTTCCTAATTCGCTTTCTTACAGATATGACTAGTTATCCCTCCGAACAGTTACAAATCATGGCCAGTGTGGGTCAAGATTTGAGTAGTCCATGTAATTCGGCATCGATTATGAAATAAAACCAGAAGTGTTAGAAGACGTGAAATTTAATAGAAGATTTGCATCATTCGATTGATCATTAAAGAAGAACAATTACCTCAGAAGAAACCGTCAAGAAAATTTAGGCCAGATAATTTTAATGTGAATTTGATATTGCAAAAAATGATATAGTCATTTAAGAATATACCAGTGGAATTTGTTTGTGAAATTGTAATTAAAATTTTCACGAAAGACATTAAGTCATTTAAGAACTCAACCGGTGAGAAACCGTTTGTTTGTGAAATTTGTAATTAAAATTTTCACGAAAAGACGTTTAACTGTGCATTTAAGAACTCATACCGGTGAATCGTTTGTTTGTGAAATTTGTAATTACAAATGTTACGATAAGAAATTTAACTGAGCATTTAAAACCATCAGGTAATAAACCGTTTATATGTGAAATTTGTGAGTAAAATTTCACAAAACAAATTAACTGCACATTTAAGAACTCACACCGTTGATAAACCGTTTATTGTGAAATTTGGTACATAAATTTCACGAAAACACATTAACTGAACATTTAAGAACTCACACCGGTGATAAACCGTTTATATGTGAAATTTGTGAGCGTAAATTTTCACAAAAGGCAAATTAACTTGCATTTAAGAACTCACACCGGTGAAAACCGTTTATATGTGAAATTTGTAGTACAAATGTCACGAAAAGACACTTTAACTATCATTTAAGAACTCACACCGGTGAGAAACCGTTTTTTGTGAAATTTGTAAAAATTTCACAAAGAAATTAACTGAGCATTTAAGAACTCACACCGGTAAAACCGTTTATATGTGAAATTTGGAGCATAAATTTCACGAAAACAACATTAACTGACATTTAAGAACTCACACCGGTGATAAACCGTTTGTTTGTGAAATTTGCGACGTAAATTTTCACGAAAACAACATTAACTGAACATTTAAGAACTCACACCGGTGATAAACCGTTTATATGTGAAATTTGTGAGCGTAAATTTTCACGAAAACAACATTAACTGAACATTTAAGAATCACACCGGTGATAAACCGTTTATATGTGAAATTTGTGACGTAAATTTCACGAAAAACAAATTAACTCGACATTTAAGAGTTCACACCGGTGAGAAACCGTTTAAATGTGAAATTGTAATTACAAATGTGCACAAAAGAATTAACTAGACATTTAAAACTCATACCAGGTAAAATCATTGTATCAGAAAATAACATTAAATTTGAAGCTCTTGCAACAGAAGTGCATAGTTATATTTTGTAATAATAACGGAAATAGTGTTAAGTCATTTTCCATTTAAATTAAATAAGAAACGAACTGCAATTCTGCATTTCCACAATATTTAATTCATACTTATGAATCATTCAAACGTATGAAAACTTGATATGTTATGAACAGATATGATGTTTTATAATATAAAATGAATGCTAAATAATTCAAGAATTATTAATATGAAATGTTTAAATGTAAAGATACAGATTCAATCACACAAGATAAAATATTAGATATATTACAAATATGTACATAATATAATATTAAATAATTGTAAATTAGTATTAACTTGTGAAATTATATGTTGAATAAAATATTTTAAAAATTACCATCCTTACGCATAGTCAGAAAGTTGGCTTTTACGTGATAATACTAAAATACTTGATGTCAAATATAATTTAAAAAATCGGATATGGTCATGTCCATGACTTTATCATACTTTTATTAAATAGTAAAAAGATAACTTTTAATAATAAAAAAAACATCTATATATAAAAATGGATGTATGTGGATTTGTGTGTGTGTATGTTCCTTATTGACTCCAGACCGTTCGACCGATCCCAACCAAATTTTGCACAGTTACTCTCTGGGACCCTAAAGAGGTTTTCCGCTAAAAACCGGGACCGAAAAGCTTAATTTAAAAAAAAAGTGAAAAATTGCGGACCCGCATGAATGGAACGAGATTCCCATCGCCAATACCTGTAATTGATATATGGTAATTTTACGTTGGTATATTCACATTCAGTACCTACACTATTATAAGCGATTTCATTTCGTAAAAATAAATCCAACCAAAGGACAACGGGAAGCAAGACTGGAAACCGTTCTGAAATACTGGAGAAGAAAAGCTCGGGTAAAGCAACTCTGCATAATTAAAATACTTCAGACAATAGTAGTTTTTAATAATAAAAGGAAAAAAATATTTTCCGTTAACCAATTTGACCCAAAACCTAATCCGAACTAAGTCTCAATACAAAGATGCACAATACCAAATTCAGTTTTGATATTCTCATGAGTTTTTGAAATTTTTTATAAAAACTAATATTAAACAAATAGATTAAAACAAATTGTTTCCATGATCAAATTTAATCACCTCTATTTCCTAAAAAAATAAAGATACAAAATCTCAAGTTTAGTTTTAAAACTCTTATTAGTTTTTAAAATACTAAATAAAGACTAATATTAAATAATAAAATTAAAATTTTTTAACTTCCAATTTTATTAATTACAATCTGTTACATTACATTTAACATTAAGTGGTAAGAGTTCGAATTTAGGGGTTCGTAAATACACTTTTTCCTATAGAAATGGCTATACCAAACGAAAGAACACAAAAATACAAGCTCTTTAAGGTGAGGATCAATCTTGTCGGAGTTGTAATAAGGCCACAATTTAATTTTGAAAATTGCAAATTTCCCATAAGAAATACATGTAAGTGTATTAAAATGAAAAATGTGGCGTTCATTCTGTTGGCGGTACGTGTGCTGTGCCTGGGTCGACAGTGACTAGTGGTGGGGAAATATCAGTCGCTCTCAGAGATCCGTCGCGTCAACTTTCAAAATTTTCGAGTTGGAGCCGCTTAAGGTGGCAAAAAGTATCAATTATTTTCAAACACTACTGGTAGATGACTCTGATATCGATTGATCACTAGATAATGCGAGCAGCAAAATTTATCGACGCCTGTATTAGTTTATACTTTTTCCGCTTACCTATTCAGAAAATAGTTTTGAGCACAAAAATGCTTATATTGTGTAATGTGATTTTCGATTTTAGCCCACCCAATTTTCGTTCAATTATTTCAGTAATAACTTTCCTTTACTTTATAAATTTTTACAAGTATAAATTAATTTTGCATTCAGTTAGATAAATTCAATTCAATTTATCATTTTATGTTCAAGGTTTAAATTCTTTCGTTCCGTCTGAGTTTTATCTTTTGTGTTCGCTTTGGTTCGGAATGTCTCAGACGAGTTCACCTTGAGTCTAGCCAACCAGAAGCTTTGCCGCTTATGTTTCGTTTTTCCGATTACCACCTCCTTGCATGCATTTGCATGTATCGTCAGTTGACTTCGAGCTTTTCTGAAGACAAGTCGCTCCGTGTTTTGACACGTTAAATTAAATTTTACCATCTTCAGTTTCGTTTAATAATTTAATATCGTTATCGTAAGTCAGTCTTGGTCCTTCGGACAGGTCGCTTGTGTTTTGCCGTAAAATTTACCACCATTTTACTTACCGTTTCGTCAAAGTTCTTTTTTTAGGACAATTTGTGTAACAGATAAATTAATTTTGATTCAGTTAGATAAATTCAATGCCAAAGTTTATCTTTATTTCCAATGTTTAGAATTATGTTTGTTGATGGTCAACTGTTTCGTTGGTGGAATTGTTCAGTGTTACAATCTGCCGTATATTGCGTTTCCGTTTATTTTAGAAATTTTACCAGTTACATACCTTGCATCAGTTCTGATAAACTAAACTTGTCTTTAGACAAGTCGATCCGTGTTTTGACACGTTAAATGTTTTACTTAGTCGTTCGCAGTTTTGTTTCGAATGATTCCGAGTGTTAATATCGTTAGCCAAGTCCAGAGGCTTTTCCGATGTTATCGTTGTGTGATGATGTCACACCTGTTACCGCTTTGTGGGAAATGTTATGTTGAGCACATGCCGTATTTATGTCGTTTCCGTTTTGAAGAATTACCCTCAGTTAGGTGATTATCGTCTATCACGTGTCAAAAACCACATTAGCGCAAGTCGACCTTATTTTATTTTCATAGTGGACCAAAGAAAAAACGTTAAAAGTAAAAAAAAATTTATTTACTACGTAATACAAGCCGTCCTAAATATAGGACATTAGGCACAACTACCACTACCTTGTGTGATATTGTACAAAACATTTAACATGCACTCCAGCATCGCATTTTCTGCATCTTGTTGTCGTTTTTTCGTGACACAATCTACATCTTGTTTGACGATTTTGTGGAACTACAAGATGGTCTAAGCGGTCAAATCTTACTTCTTCATCTCTACTTGTAGAAGGTTTGCCTGCTTGGTAAGTATATTCCTTTTTATATTTTGTAAGCAGCGTAACCGCAACACTTCTTCTAAAACCTAATTGGTCTAATTTTCCTCCATTCTTTCTGTGAATTTGCCACGAATTCTGTATTGACATTTCCACACAGTGTTCTATAATTGGTAATACCATTTCTTACCACGAACAGAAGATCGGTATAAACCAATGTTTTGATCAGAACGATCACACCACCATTGATTTATTATAGCCTTTGCAACTGCCGGCTGATTTACATGCAAAAATTTTTTTCAGTCTGTGAATATCGTTTAACCGAATTTAAGGGTTGACAACCATACGTATTCGAACAAAAATTTACAATTGTGTTGTCATTCCACCTAACAAAATTATGTTTCTATGTTTTGAATTTCTCGTGTCAAGATCTACCTGTTTACTTTTTCTAATTTAAGTCGCAAGTCTTCTCTATAATTCTATTTGTCACGAATAGTTCCTTAGAAATATTAATTTTTCTAACTTTATAGTAAATGACGTAAAAATTATCAAAATATTGAACATAATTCCTCCTTCGAAACTTCCAAAGATTAAGATGCATCCAGCACGAGTGCTTTAGTTGCCTTCTCGATCAGACTCAGATCGGATTGGTTTTCGAAGAAAGTGTCTTAAGTTAGCAACCAAAGCGAGTCGAAGTGCAGAAGTATTAACACGATCTCGATGATACACGTTTATTTAAATTAAATTTACAAAGTTTATATACATAATTACAAATGCTGATTTAGTGATTACATTTCAAAAGTTGTGACTATTAATTTTTGATTAGTTTACTTGAAATGGAATTCTATGTGCATTTATTTATAAAAATACAAAATTTTGCTTAAATGTTACAATACTTTAAATAAATTATCTACTTAGGTGTACTAGTTATGAAATAAAATTATGATTGTTTAATCGTAAGATTAAACACTGCCACTTTTTTTAGTGCCTCAATATACTCTAAAATAACAGCGACCAACGCCCAATTCCTTAATTTGACACTTATATTTGTTGAAGCACCTTGATATGGTTCAAACCAATTGATGTACCCACCAGATGTAGTACCCACCCATAATTTATAGCCATACCGAATTGGTTTCCCACGTATAAATTGCTTACAACCATGTCTTCCGTTGTACGGTACCATTGCTTCATCGACGCTATGATGCTCTTGTAAATAAAGTGGGCCATAAACTTTTATTTAAATGGACAAGTAATGGTCTTATTTAGAAATTTGTCGGTTTTGTCAAGTGCCATATTGTCTGCAATGTGCAAATTAGAAATAATAAATTCAAATTTATCACGTGAGATCGCTTGAGCTACCAATTTATTGTATGTATCTTGAGCATTTTCCCAGAACATACGTCGTCTAGGAAGAGGTACATAGCCACTAAGTAGCAAAACACCAATAAAACATTTTATTTCCGATAATTCAATCGTATTAGTGCGATTATACTGACGAGCATATCTATTAGATTCATCCGTAATTACTTGTAGAATATTATCGTCAAAAAACAGTTCAAACAAAGCAGTAGGTTTAGTTTCAGTAACTCTATTTTCATCAGCGTCGTCAAACCCAATTGAATTTTGAGGAACTTGTAAATCTTCTTTGACGTATTCGTAATGAGACTTTTTTCTTCGTTTCTTTACTTGTTTGCATTTTACAAAATTCGAAAGGGGCAAATCATCTTCGGATGACCAGCTTGAATCGTAAGTTGCATTTTTGAAATTTTTTACAGATAATTCAACTTTACTGTTCATTGCAGAAGACGGTAAATTGTTGATATCTGTAAACTCTTCATCCCCTGAATCTTCATCTGTTAAATTTCCACATGCAGTAGAAGGAGGAAACAAAGTAATAGTATTTGCATCTGTACTATCATCTTCAATCATGCTTAGGGCTTCATGTAATGACAATCCTCTAAAACAATATTACAATAATTTAATATAATATATGGCGGTACTTGTGCCTGATGACCTACATGTAGGTCGGCTAAGTTTGAAACGGCACAGAAAGAAATTTAAAATTGTTATATTGATGATTTTGCTTTAAATGTTTACAAAATAACTTGAAAGTCGGTAACCAAAATTAAAATTTTATACGATTATACAAAAGCATAAAGTTACTTACCGTACAGAACGAATATCATGTTCTTCCATTTTCAAAATAGTCAATTTCTAACACTCACAAAATTACGATTTAAAAAATAAACGTCGCACAACTTTACCAAACTAAGGGCACACTGTAATGATTCAGTTCAATACATTTTACTAATATTAGGGTGGGGAGGATTCGTATTTGAGTTATTATAGCCGTCCTATATAGGACATTAGGCATATCTGGGTTAATTGTGTGACAACTGCGCGACAAGTGTTTACCTACCGTCATTTTTTATGTCTTGCAGTGTTTATCTTCGTTTTGTCACTTTTGTTTGAACAGTAATTTATTCAGAAAGAACTGTCAATTTCAAAATAATAAATGTCAAGTGGATATTTTATGTTTTATTGTGGTTTTTCGTGAAAGGTCCCCTTCAGAAATTCCGTTGCAACACCATAAAAAATTTAACCCAGTTGTCTAGGATTAATCAGCGGAGAGCTATGAGACTTACCCAGTAGTGAGTTCTAAGGTTCGCAGCTCTGAAAATGAATAAATGTTCGGCGACCACAGCGCAATTAAAACTCGAATATTGAAACGTGATTTCAAAATTTGCTTTATTGCCAAACCGATTTTGGGACAAAATTCCAAATATGCCAGGTGGTGTAATTGTGTTTTGCTTGGTAATTGAAATTTAAATTTAAAATTGAAATCATTTGCTGAAATTTAAACCACCAAACAATTCTGTGTCTTGTGTAAATCTTTACAATGGTAATAATTTTTACAGTAATTATTCAAAAATGTTTTAACACAAATAAAATTTTATTAAACTAGCGCACAAATGTTCAACGACTGACCTTATTAACATTCCAGGTGTTGCCCTAATGCTGGCGCTTCAATTATCCAATTCAAATCCAAAACTCGTTGACTCGTACAAGTAAAACTTTGATAATTCCAAAATAGCTCCTCTTTTCGACTCCAATACAAACTTAATGACTCGCTGCACAAATCAAACTTGAATAACTCCAAAATGGCTCCTCTATAAAATTTTTCATTTGCTATCTTTGCAGATTCGATAAATCCAACCAAAAACTTTGATCAACTCGCAAAATAAAACAGACGACCCCGTCTTCAGAAGGCACTATCACAAACTCAAAAATTTACCGCTTTCACGGCAACGCAAATCAAAATCTCAAAATTCACGTCCTCCAACTGACGTGCATTCGAGTCTTGAGTTCTCAGACCAACTCTCCTTTTTTCTTTCCTTTTCAAAATTGCCAACATTCAAAACATTCTTTTCGTTTCCAAATTTTAAATTTTATCCTGCCATAAACAAGCGGCGCACAAATCACACTAATGTCAAATAATCACACTGTCAAATTCATCAAAACAAATCATGATTTTGTGTAAAAGGTGTTGAAAGTAACAATTTTTGGCATTCTTGTTGGCAAAATAAAGCAAATTAATTTTGTTGATCTTCAAATTGATCAACAAATCGAAATTCTTAAAAAACATTTATTCTTTCTCGCAGTGCGAGAAACCAACACTACTGGTAAGAAACTAGTAAAAACCATTTTTGTATTTTTGAAGTCTAACTTCAAAATATCACCACAGTTTATTTAACTTAGTAAATTTTAATTTTAAGAATAAACTTTATAACCGTCAATTTTTCATATCGGTGACGGTTCGAAATCCCGGGTCGGGATTTTACCATTTTGAAGTGAATTATGAAAGATGAGGGTCTAGTTAGCGTATAAAAAACAAAATTTGCGGTCAGTTCACACAATTTTGAAAAAACGGCTTTAAAGTTAATTTGGAATGCAATTTTATCATTGGCTCTTTTGAACTGTAACCCGCCCCAAAATTGAAAAAGGATGTGGCGACTGTAAATATACCAGAATCTCGTTTTTACAACGAATTATGAAAGATAATGGTGTAATTAGCTAATAAAAAATTAAAGTTGTGATCGGACAACAAATTTTCGAAAAAATCACTTTTGTGTGAATTCATTTCTGAGGTGGTTGCACTGTCAAAACTCATTTCCGCACCCGCCCTCGCCCTCCAGGGCTCGTGCGGGCTTCGAGCGGTTTTGACACGTGCTAAACTCATTAAAACATCCCTTAAGCGGCTCCAACTCGAAAATTTTGAAAGTTGACGCGACGGATCCCTGAGAGCGACTGGTATCACCCACCACTAGTCACTGTCGACCCAGGCACAGCACACGTACCGCCAACAGAATGAATGATACCTTTTCATTTTAATACACTTACATGTATTTCTTATGGGAAAATTGCAATTTTCAAAATTTCAAATTGTGGCCTTATTACAACTCCGACAAGATTGATCCTCACCTTAAAGAGCTTGTATTTTTGTGTTCTTTCGTTTGGTATAGCCATTTCTATAGGAAAAGTGCATTTTCGAACCCGGAAAATCGAACTCTCACCATTCATATCGAGTGCACTCCATTTAGAAATTCTACTAAATTGTAAATTATACAATTTATTTGTTTTGTTGTTGTCTTTATGTACCAACTTATGTGTATTTTATGCTGTGTTTTCGTCAAACATTATACGTTGTTATGTTACCAAACTTGTGTTTGTGTTAAGAATTATTTTACAGATCCTTTCTTTGTGAAGCTACGCCGAGAAGTTCTGTTTTTGTTAAGGTAAAGCGGAAGTAACGACTTTGAATATTTCATTTTGTTTTAAGGTTTGTACCGATCTAGTGTGCGGTATATTATTTTTTTTCCATCTTAACCTAGGACTATACTAGTGGCGCCCTTTACCCTTTTCAATTTTCAGTATCGTCGACTATTACGATTTCGACCCCTCCTTCCGGCGCACGCAGATCAAAATTCAGATTTTCGTCAACCCCGACCTTCGCGGCGAGCTTAGTCCGGCAATTTTAGGCTTTTGTTGCGGGTGTGCGCCGACGAAATTATCCGTAACAATTGACAACTTAAATTGTAAATCTTTTCGACATAAAATAAGATAATATACTGTACTATGCGCGTGCCATCTATGAAACGTTTTCCAAACTGCAAATAGCATAAGCAAGATAGGGATTAGAAGAACCACGATTAATTTCGTTACTAATGAGGTTAATAACACATTTTTAAACTGCAAACTCTCAAATAGATAATTTGTAATATAAAATACTGTAAATACTGTAAATACAGCATAATTACTTTACTATTTTCACTACAATAAATAAAGGAACTGAACCGTTCCGCAGGCATGTTTTGTTTATTTATTTATTCATTAACTATAAATGTTTTTTACTTGCAATTATAATATATTATCGACAAATGATCAAATATATCATGTTGCAAATTTGAGCACGGTACGTTATATATACTCGGTTTTTAATTGTGGTTTGTTCTTATGGCCAAATAACATTGGTATTTGCCACTTTAAGGGATGTTTTTAATGAGTTTTGACAGTGCAATCACCTCAGACACGAATTCACGCTAAAAGTAAAAACACCATTCAAAATTAATTGTGGCCCTGAAAAGGGCCGATTTTGCATATTCCCAGCAGCTCAGCAAACAATTACACTCGATACCGCTCCGTGATTTGCATGACCATGTTTTCAAAGCGTTCAATATGTGTGCGGCCGAAAATGGACACCCACATATATTCCTGCAAATGTTCCGGTAGCATGGTAGAAGCTAATACCCCTAACCGTCGACAATACATTTTCAGTTGCGCCCAATAACCTTCAACCCTATTTGTGCAAACCCCGGTAACGGGGTCCACAAAATGCGAACTGTGGTTCACGGTTTTGTGGATATAGGGCGAGACGCCACCCAGAACAATCGGTCCAAATCTCGGTGCCATGTCTTATGTACTTAAAGATGAGTCGCCTTAACGTAGCAGAATCTCTACTACCAATGTACAGTACGATCCCCTACGTTCCAACGTACTGTACATCCCTAATATCCACTGCTGTTGCCGGGGGGGTATCCGGCCAACACCAGCTTTCCGCCTTGTTATGACCGACTCATCCATCTGTACCACCTGGCCCGGACCACCGATTTGAAGGAGAATCGGGTTTACCATCAGCGTCCAAGCGCAAACACGCCGGAACGACTGGTATAGCCGGTACACAGCTTGTCGGCGAAGACCTACTATGGGCGCAGCTACCCCTGCCCTAGTATTGCACGCCCGTAGCCACAAAACATAGAACACAGTCCTAGGAGGTAGTAAATTGTTGTCAAAGAAAGTATTCTCGGTTAAGCGGTACTTCTTCCTGCAACGTGGACATTTAAAGCAGTGCTTTAAAAAAATAGTTATTTTCCCGTACCACATTACAGTATCGCCTGCAATTCCTTACTTTGCATCGCATGTTCAATGGTAAATAGCGCAAGCCCTGAAGCAATTCAACTACTTCCGTGTCCTCGCGATCGAATATTTTGACAATATCTTCGAAATTTGTAACGTTCATGTTGGCCGTAACGCGTAAAATGGTTAAAAATCATAATTTCGCTCGCTTTTACTCGAGCAAATGCAGGTGGGCGGGGTTATGGTGCGGCGTAACTTCGGCTCTTGCCAACAAAAGCTTCTGCGACTTTAAACAATCGTCGACTTACCTGGGCTGCTACAATTACTGGCGAAACTTCGGCCTAGCTCTCCGAAGAGCAATTTAGGTGTGAGTTAGGTGGTCGGTGCTGAATAACCGACCCCTCAAACAATTGACAAAAATAAAGGCGCCACACACTTTTTTATCGCCTGACAGATGTAATGCTGAAAGTGCAAAAAGTTAAAATAGAAATAAAACGCAGCACCCAGTAAATCGCGTTTAATCCAGAAAGCATAAAAATAAAAGTTATAGTTGGACCAACAGGCACAATAACGCACGTATGACACAGTAATACTAAAAATGTTGTCAGACGCAGCTGAAAAAAAATATACAACCTAATCAGATCTGACACGGTTTTCCACTTTTAATACAATTGGGGATGGTCCCCAATTCAAGCAAACAAAATTGATAATTATGTTGGTCTTCCTGGTTCGTACTTGGCACAAATAACTACTAGCGGTGGCAACAACTTGTTCCACCCAAAATATGAAAGTACTTAATAAATCTCTCACCCCTTATCGGTTGAGTACCGGCGCCTCCACTGGGAATTTCCAGTTGAATCTCGAGTCGGCGAGGTGGTGATCTCCGCGAAGAATGCCGCTGGCAGGTCGAAAAAAAAGCTCCTGAGTAAAATTGTCACCAGATGTTGTGGCGACCTCGTGGTATGGTATCGCTAATACGTTTGATGGTACCCACTGAACGTAATGATGTATTTTCGGATACGTAAATAAACCCCAAATCTCGATCGTCCCGTAGATGGTGGCGTCCTTAATCCCGCAAATCGAACGGAAGTTATCTTTTGATGACGAGCAAGCTCCAATCATCCAAAAAAAAATAAAGTATTGAGTATCGAATTAATCCCTCTGGTTCAAGGTAATGTGCACAAAACAAAACTGCACCTGTTCCGATAATCGATTCACCAAAATCTAACTTAAAATCTCGATTTTTCGTCAACCTTCGTTGAAAACCACGTATGTATATTTTCTCAGATAACCAAGTTCTAATCTTAGCTATTAAAATCGCCAACCTTTTAAATTAATATTAAAAATGCAAGTAATACTCAATTTTATTTATGTACAGGGCATTTCGAATATTTAATGAGGAGCCGATTCCTGTTCTGTAACTAACGACAAATTATCGGGTTACACCTTTGCCTCCGAAAACACAAATTTATTTTTACGTGTTTGCCCTTGGTCTTCGTTTTCAGCCGGCTCGTTTGCTCGAATTAAAAAGCAAATCAAACTACGAGTATGAAAATTACTACGTTTATTAAACAAACTAAAATTTATTATTGCTCTGCAGGGTGTGTACAAGATGTTTGCAAAATTAAAATAGGCAGCAATCTTTGTGAAGCAAAATAATTGACCCAGTGCGTAAGGGTCACTAATGTGATTCAATGAAGTTAGAATTTAAAAAATGATCACAGCAACTGACGCTTAAGTAAAAAAGAATGGACTCACCAGCTGGATGATACCTTACAAAATATATACACAACTAAAAAAGGAAACTTGGAATTTTTAACACTTTTCTCTTAATTTAATTCATGACTTGAAGTACGTTGATTCTAGAGGATAAAGGTTATAAACTAATTTGTAGATAAATAAATTATCTTTAAAAATCATTAATCCATTAATACCATAAAATCAATAGTTACGGTACTATGACCGTTTGAAGTCAGAAATTCAAAAAATTGTTTTAAAGAAAGGCACCCCTCAAGGGTTTGGACTAGGACAAAAATTTTATTTAAAAATATCTATTAGCAAAGTGTCTTCTATCCCCACCTTAACGGTTTATCATGGTCACAGGGAACACCCTGTATGTGATTAGATTTAAAATTAGCTATTAATCGAGTTTTTACCTGCGCTTTTCAATGTGCAGTCTGGCACATTATTATTTTATTGGTCAGTAGATATTTTGTATTAGAAAAAAATGTGCACTTCTTTTAGGCATTTGCCGCTTCGTCCACGAAAAAAATTACGTGAACACTTAACCACTGCTTGCTGCCATGTATTTAATTAAGAACAAATGAATAAAAACAATAAAAACAAAAAATCACAAAAATCTAAAATTAATTTATAATTTAACTTTAATTATATAACCACCAATCATCAAATCATCAAAAACTTCTATAAATTCACATCTGTGCACAACTTTAAAATGTTGTATTTTAAATTTTCGCGCCATTTCTAAATGCCAAGAACCACCGTTTCACAGCGATGACAGTTGGTTAAACCAAAAATTACCAAATATAACAGCAGCTGTAACTGATTAATTTTTGTATTTCGTGAAAATACGATTTTTAGCTTTCGTTAGGCCAAAAATTACGGCCACTCCGTCCCAAAAGTGACAAAGGTAGTAACCGGTTACTCTTGGTACATCTCAAATTAACCTCAATTCAGTTACTTTAGCAGGAGTGTTCTACCAAAATTTACTTGTACCGTAGAGATGTGCTACTAATGGTTTGTGATAATTATTCTGCCTAACTTTATATCAAAAATGATAATTACAATGTGCATGTAAAATCAAAGTGACATGTTAACTTATAGTAATAGAATAACATTACATTTCACGTCGACTTAACATGTCCGTTATATAGTAGTGTACCATTATTTCTTACTAATGAACCTGTTACAGATTTGGTTCAAATTCAACAGCCAGAAGAATTTCAAATTATGACCAACATCGGTAAGTTGCGAAGACTCATATAATTCAAGCGCAGTTACGCAGTTAAAACAGAAGTGCTGGAAAATGTGAACTTTAAATGAAGATTTGCATCATTCGATTGATATTAAAGAAGAAAACGATAGTGAACAATTAACAGAAGAAACTTGAGAAAATCCAAGAGTTCACTTTATCATGAATTTGGTATCGATTAATAATTAAATTAATACATTTAAAACTCACACTGACGAGAAATTCCGTTTGTTTGTAAATTTGTGACTATAAATGTTCCAACAAAAAACATCAGGAAGTTTTAAATTTTACATTTGAAAACTTCACATCTCGGTGAGAAACCGTTTTTTGTCAAATTTGTGACTACAAATGTTCACAAAAATACAATTAAAATCGCATGTTAAAACTCACACGGCGAGAAACCTGGTTAGTGTCAATTTGTGACTAAATTTACAAAAAACAGTTACAGCATTTAAAACTCATCACGGGAAAAACCTTTGTTTGTAAATTTGTGACTACAAATTTCCAAAAATCAATTATCAATCAAATCAAATAACATTTATTAATTCAGTCGGTAGCGTTTGATGCCTTACAGAGGTACGCGATACATAAGTTACAGATATTAGGGCAGGTGCCCTCTCTTCTATATTTAATTAAGGTACGTGGAAGTTGAGTGAATAGTGGAAGTTGAGTAGTATGCAGGAGAAAATTTCAAAACCTGCTGTAGTTGGTTTGAATAAATCGATTTCGCAGCTTTAGGGTGCGCGGAAGCGCACCCGCACTCTTGTTCCGAATTGGCAGCGCTAACTCGAAGGAAAGCGCTACCTAGTCGGACGAAGAGGTCGGGCGCATTCGAGTTTACCAACACTGACCAAGAATCGTTTTACTCAAACCAGAGAATAAACTATAATAAAACATAACTAAGAAAAGACAAATTGCAGAATTTGAAGAATTCTGAAATTTCCCGTACCACTTGTCCCCAGTTCCCAAAATTTGAAGAATTTTGAGAAGTTAAGGCAAAGTGTGACGCAGGCTTTAAATTTACCTATATTAAATTTAGAATTACAGGAAACTTCTAAATCAGTCGATGTAGTACATTGTAAATAAAGGTGAAAAATTTACGTTAACAATAAAACAAAACAAAAGGGGCTTACAATAAATGGAATACAATGGTTGATAATCTGGAAACAAAAACATTAGTAAGAAAGTCAGAGCCTGAAAAGTAAGAAAGTTAGTTGTAATTAGCTGGAATTTGGGATAGGAAAAATAAGTTTGGAGGTTACGACACAAAGGAGTGGCCCTAAACAATATTTTAGCTAAGTATTTTATTTGGTGGGTATGGGAGTTTAGTGTAATATCTTTATTAATAAAATACAAAATTTACAGAAAATGGTTAAGTGTACAACTGTTAATCTAAAATATGCTTTATGAGCCGTTTGGCATTTAGAAATGGCATGTCTTCGTCATCATCGTCGAAAGTGACCGTTTCAGCAATGAGAGGGTTGACATGGTTAGTCATTGAGTTGATGGTTTTCCTCGTCTTGTCTTGGATAAATTTAATGATTGGTTCGATTTCCAAGTCGAAGTGCATGAAATCGATGGTAGTGTATCTCGGATAGTTGCCAATGATCCGAAGAAATTTATTCTGCATGGTTTGCAGAGGCTTCATGATGGTTTTGGAAGCCGTCGCCCATATCGGGGCGTTGTAAGTAAGTATTGATCTGGCGCATGACTTGTAGAGCGTAACTTTTTCTTTTTTCGGTACCCTGGAATTTGGACCGATGAATGGATATAAAAGTTGGATAGCAAAGTTGGTTTTATCCAGTCGGGTTCGTACCTCTTGACTAAAGAGGAGCTTGGAATCCAGGATGGTACCCAGATATTTTACCGTCTTTTGCCATGGGATGGTAATGTTACCGACTTTTATACCGGGCACTTGTGCAGGTTTACGTTTAAATGTGAAACGTATGGCTTCCGTCTTAGGTTTGTTTACTTTTAATTTCCACCGGTGGAAAAAATCAAAAATTAAAACCAGATGTTCTTCCAGATACTTGACGTATTTTGTTATATCGGTGGAGTGGGCAAAGATCGCAATGTCGTCGGCATAGGCAGCTAGATTTGTCTTTGGATGATGTGGAATATCATTGATGAAGATGAGAAAGAGGGTTGGTGCCAATAAAGACCCTTGGGGTACACCCGCTGAGATGTTGAATACCGAGGAGTTTGCTAGATTGACGTTGACGAAGAATTGTCTATTTTCCAGGTAGTGAGCAATAATTTTGATTAAGTTAAGAGGTGCTTTAACTTGCTTCACTAATTTGTACAATAATGCTTTATGGCTAACCACATCAAATGCCTTTTCGAGATCAAGTAGTACCATGCCCGTGTCCCGGTTTACGTGCCTCTCGAGGGTGATTCTCTCTTTGATTCTTGCAACTTGATGGGTTGTGTTATGTTTTGCTCTGAAACCAAACTGCTCATTTACCAGTATGTTATTTTCTGATAAGTGATGTTTCAGCTCCTCCAATATAATCTTCTCAAGGAGTTTACTGAGGGTCGGGAGTAAGCTGATGGGTCGGTAATTAATGGCGACATTTCTGGCCTTATTGGGTTTCGGCAGCGCGATAATCTTGGCTAGCTTCCACTGTGAAGGAAAGTAGCAGTTCGACAGACAGGAGCGGAAGATATAATACAGTTGGCATATTCCTTTTCTTGGAAGGTATTTAATTTGTCGGTTGGAGATGCCGTCCAATCCAGGTGCTTTTCTGTTTTTTAGGCCTCTCACGATTTTGGCGATTTTCGATGGGCTCGTTGTCATTACGCTTTCGTCAAGCGCATCGAGATTTAGCTGGAAGTTCTCGAAATTACTGTTTATGTCGTCGTCCATGGGAGAGGGGTCGTGGATGGTCTTGCTGTGCGCATCGAGGAAGATATTTGCAAATGCTTCCGCTTTGTCTCCATCTGTGTACAAGTTTACGTTGGTGCTGGTTTTAATAATTGGGATTGGATCCCGCTTGTTTTTAGGTTTTGTACACTTGCCAAAGGGAGTTGTCCTGGAAAGCAAGATTTTCAGTGAGTTTTGCCCATTGCCGATGTCGTTCCGTTTGAAGAAGTTGCTGGATTTCATCGGTTAGGTGATTTTTCGCGATGCGATGGGTTACGTCACCAGTGCGGAGCCACTGTTTCTTTTCCCGGTTGCGGAGAGTTTTAAGTCGTCTGATGGCTGGATCGATCTTGAAAGATTCTCTCACTGTTTTTGGTGGTTGCATCATTGAAAGCCGACTGCATTACCTCGGTAACTTTGGTGATGGATTCATCGATGTCGGAATTATTGATAAGATCGGTTTTGATTTGTATTCGATCGTTGCAGAGTTGTTTATATTTCTGCCAATCGGTGGAGCGTATTTCTCTTTCGTAGAGATCACAGTTTAAGCAAAGTGTCATCACCACTGGATAGTGGTTTGACGAAAGGTCTTCTAGGACCGATGGTGTAGTGTAGCGGCCGACCCCTTGGAGGAGGAAGAAGTCGAGCGTGGACGGTTGAAAATTAGGCCCTTGAAAATAGGTGTGTTCGGGCGGGTAAACAATTGAGAAGTTCTTCTCGAGGGAAAGGTCTCGCAGGATAGTACCGCAGCGGTTGTTACTGTTGCAGTTCCAAAACGAGTGTTTGGCATTGAAGTCTCCTCCAATGACGATGTTGGGGTATTGGTCCAGGAACACTTGCAGGTCTTCTTTGAAATGTTCGTGTTGCTCTGGAGGGTTGTAGGCTGCGCCGATGTGAAGAGGCGGATTTGTTTTAATTTTATAGTGATGATTTCCAGGTTTTGGGAAATCTCGGGTTTTGTGGGTTCGTGGGGGATGCCTTTCTTTATCAGAATAGCGACACCTCCTCCATGGGCTACCCTGTCCAATCTGTGACAGTGGTACTTTTTAGTTTGAAATTGATATTGGGCTTAAGCCAGGTTTCACTGATTAGTGCGATGTCTATACTGTTAGTTAAAAGGAAGTCCTCCATTTCTTCCTTTTTATTCACTATGCTGGTGGCATTCCAGTGGGCTATTTTTAATTCTTTTATTGCCTTTTTAACCATGGGTCAAATTTTTAATAGCTGCAAATGCATCATCTGCCTTTTTAATAGCCTCGATAGCTTCGAATGCGCCATTGGCCCGAGATAAGTCCGCCTTTAGCTGAATTACCATGTTCGTTAATTTTTTAAAATCAAACATTCGATTGAGCTCTTCGAGTTCTTTCATGAATGTTTGAAAGTCGTTTGAATTTGGTATCGGTTGTGATGGTGGTGGCTGTCGTGGAGGTATGGGTCTCCGGGGGTGGTCACGTTGCGGCCACTGGTGGTTGAATTGTTGTGTTGGCGGAGTGGCCGTGATTTCCATCAGAGACGGTATGGCTCGGTTTGTTGGGGGTAAATCCGGGAAGTTGGCCAGGTTGTTTATAAACTCTTCCCGTTTCCTGTCGGCAACTCTTTTGTTAGCCTTGCGACTTTGGTTGGTCTTTTTGTCATTGGCTTTTCTCTCTGCTTCAATGTAATTAGGGCACATTTGGGATGTAGCCCTGTGATCTCCTTTGCAATTGGCACATAAAGGAGATTCTTCCTGAGTTGGGCAATTCCATGTATTGTGCCCATTGCTGCAGTGGCCGCACACTGCTTTTGCAAAGCAATATCGGCTGCCGTGTCCGAAATCTAAACAGTTACCACACTGCATGATGGTTCTGGGGGGTTTGTAAGGTTCCCAGTAGCAGGTGTTGTGTTGAATGTATCGGATCCTTCTCACCTGCTGGAGAGTGGTTCCGTTGGCAAACGATATCCTGTATTTTGGATACAGGATCGGCTTGTTGTTAGTTTTACTGGCTAGGAGCCGGCAAGCTTCGGGTTTAAGGCCTTGTTCTTGCAGATCTAGCAAGATGTCGTCGGTGTCGAGTTCGTTGGTCCCTTTCAGAACAAACGAACTTCTCTTCGAATCTTCCGTACCATACGAAAAGTATTCGATATTATTACTTTGAAGATCTGTCGTCAGCCGAACATAATCTTCCATGTTTTCAACAGTTACCTTGGTCTGCGAACCAAGGTTTTTGATTAATAGTGATTCTTCACAGAAACTTTGATATCCTTGAGGGTATCTTTGTAATCTTTGTTCCCGTAAACACCGCGTTTGATGATTATGGGCCTCGGCTTGATTTTCTTAGGTGCTGGTGGCTGTGGAAGAACAGAATTAGTATCGGTACTTACCCCATTCTCCTTGCTGTGGTCTGCGATCGTTGCGGTTTGTGTGGTCGAGTGGTCCATCGGAGTGGTCGAATCCTTTGCAAGTGCTGTAAAACGGTTCCGAAGAGGAATTGCAAAGTCGTTATTCGCTTTCTTGGTTTGTTGCTTCGGCGAGTCGTTGTCATCGCAAGCCCTTTTCAAATTGCCGTCCCAAGGTAAAGTGGTGACAGATTTTTTGGGTGATGCCATCGAGTTGGCTTGTTTAGTAAGTTGAGTTGATAATTTAGAAAAGCCACAAAAGCCTTTGGTTAGTGGTATTTTGGAATACACCTTACTCAGGTTCCTAGTGGAAATCCCTTTGGATGGTGGGTCCAGTTTAGTAGTAGCTGGAATTTCTTCCAACGTGGCTACAACAAATAAAGTTTAAAATAAATGTTAAAACAATTACTTACAACACGTTATAAAGTTTGGTTAAGAAGTATGCTTTGTTAGGTTATGAACAACACGTCTAGTCGGTACGAACTCTCGTGGTCAAGTATCGCATAAACGCATTAAGAACCACAGGTGAAACGTTTGCTTGCAAATTTGTGATTACAAGTTCGAAGTCTATTTAAAATCATTTAGGGGAAGTTTTGTAAATTGTGACAAAATGTTTAAGTATTAAATCATTTAAACACAGCGAAAAACCTTATGTTTGTCAAATTTGTGACTATAAATGTGTCAAAAGTCAAATTTAGAATTGCATTTAAAACTCACACAGGGAAAACTATGCCTGTCAAATTTGTGACTACAATACACAAATCATTTAAGTGCATTAAAACTCACTGCAACGTTATTGAAATTTGTTCATGAATTTAATATAGATTTGCCAAAGGTCAGTTGGTATCTAAACATCTGTAAAAAAACGAGATGACAAAACCGAAAGCCCTATTTGATTGTTAGGCTTATTATGCGCTATCTTTTTAAAATGTTCAATATACACTAGTGTGTGTATAGATTTCACTAGATGTGTACCAATCAGTAAATTTGATGCAAAGGCATTGCAACTAATACCTGGTGGCTTTATTAGGTGGAAATTCTAAATTCCAAACAGTGTAGTTGTTGCATAGGATGTTTTATAAAATTAATATAAATTGAAACATTTGTAATTCCAAATTTATATGAGTTGTCAGTTATAATACCACTAGAAGTCAAAGTTATGTCGATTATTTTTGGAACGGTCATCACGAATGATCACGACTTGACTTCGAATGGTATTTGGAGAACTATTCAATGCAACAAGCAATTTTTTTAATTATTTTTTACTAAATTAGGTTGCAAGTAATACAACTTCTACGGTAACATAAACCAAAAATTTAATATTTGTCAAATTTTAATAGATAACATTAAAGTAATCACTTGAATACCTTCCAGGAAGATATATTCGATATAATGGTTAGCTTTGTAATATACAAATTGTCTATTTTCATTGGACAACTGTTGACAGATGACAGTTAAATTGAATAGTCTAAATAATCGGTGCTATTCACGACGGCATTGTCTATAAGTAATATTGCTCAATTGACGTTTAAATGACATTCGACAGATTTAGCAAGTTTTATTATTTTGTAAAGATCGATAGGAATTGTTGGCGAGAGTCGATTAACCCTGATTACGAATTTTACTATTCATTTTGTAAATTATGAAAGATAATAATGCCAGATACACATAAAAAGATTAAAATTTGCGGACGGCTCACACATTTTGGAAAAAAACGGTTTTAAAAATTTATTAACAATGCAATTTACTCATTGGCTCTTTTTGAAGTGTAACCCGGCCCCCAAAATTGAAATAGGTGGTGGCGACTGTAAATATACCAGAATCTCGGTTTTTACAACGAATTATGATAGATAATAGTGTAATTAGCTAATAAAAAGAATTAAATTTGTGATCGGACAACAAATTTTCGAAAAAAATCACTTTTTGTGTGAATTCGTTTCTGATTTGGTTGCTCTGTCAAAACATATTCTCCATAACCCTTCGAGACCCTCCGGGTCTTGAAGGGCGCTCAGAACGGTTTTGACACGCGCTAAACTTATTAAAAACATCCCCCAAGCGGCCCCAACTCAAAAAGTTTGAAAGTTGACGCGACGGATCTCAGAAAGCGACTGACTCCTTCCTAACGCTGCTCCAGTTAGTCCCGCGTTAAGGTAGATCCGCCAGTATAAATGTGCACGGACTGTTACCAAAATGCATAAAATTATTGCGTAATATTACGCAATAATACACTTACATGTATTTCTTATGGAAAATTGCAATTTTCAAAATTAAATTGTGGCCTTATTACAACTCCGACAAGATTGATCCTCACCTTAGAGAGCTTGTATTTTTGCGTTCTTTCGTTTTGTAAAGCCATTTCTATAGGAAAAAGTGTGTTTTCGAATCAGGGTTAGTCGACTCTTGCCGAATTGTTAAGTTAGCAAATTTGCTAGCCTATCAATTGATATCGACGTTTAGAGAATATGCAGAATAAAGAAAACTTGCTAAGGCTGTCAAATGTCATTTATAGGTCAATTTAGCAATATTACCTGGGGGGGTGAATAGCACTGAATAAGTACAATTTTCATCAAATGATTTGAGTTTATTTGCTCAAATTGCTCAATAATTAAATTTTTTGAATTGGATTTATTTCATTTGTTTTCTACATATATTGAATCGTCATTAAATGACAATTATTGGATTACGATTTTGTTTCTTCTTCTTTCTCTTAAATTAGCACTAGGTTCAGTAATATCCAACAGTAACCTCGGCAAAGCTCTGAAGCTACTGTTGTTTTCACAATTTTGTTTCAAGAACAATAATAATTTTCAACACATTTTGGTAACGATTTTTGGTATTCTGCTTATTACAAAAATACAAATTTTCTAATTTTATGCACGGTTGGTAATTCATTGATTGTATTGTGCTATTAAATAAAATGTTGGAACATCTAATAGTGCTTTATTATTTACTGGGATAGGTTAATTTTAATATGAATATTTTTCAGAGAATTTTGGAATCGATATGATGAAAATTATAACATTGAAAGTGATTAACTGAAGCAACTCGTAAGAATTCATGGAAATTTTTATATTTGTGCATTTTATAGTCAATATTTTTATTCGGATTAGATTTTGTAATATTGATTTTAGAGGTATATTTAGCACTCGGCGCTGCAATGTAAAAGTGACAGTTGCTTAACCTATAAAACATTCAAACAATCTGAAATAATAATTGATTTTAAATGCGATTACATTTTAGGTATTTTTAACAAATTATAACTATTATTTCACACAACAATTTATTTTGGGTCAATTAATTTCATTTACATCTTGGCACTAATTTTTTTAAAAAATTGAGCGGTTAAAACAAGGGAATAAATTATTGAAGTAAAATTAATATAGGACAACTAATTTTATGTTTAAATTTAAATATTGAAGTTAAATAGTAAACCTAAAATATTTAGGTTTCAAATAAATTCAAATAATAGTTACAATTTTTTACTACAGGCCGCGCTTACGCTGCCCTACTTAAATGAAATTTGCGTTGTGAGCGTAGAAAATGGCGATTCCATGACGTCAGGTTGCGTTTACACTGTGTAGCCCAACATTCAGTCAACCTTAAACCTACATTTCGCCGTTCTTAAACTGTAAGCGTCCAAGTCGAACCGGTCTAACACCTATTCTTAAGCCGTTCTTAAGGGTTTCGTTACGTTTGTTGAAAAGTAGTTAGTTGTCAATTGGTATTACACGACAATTGTAACGAATTCGTTACAACTTCGTTATTACGGTTATTGAACGAATGCTCTTGAGGTGTCGTTAAGCATAAATTACGAATTCGTTGAGAAGTGACAGATTGTATTGTAAAAAATTCTCATTACTTCTAATTGCCACTTCTAATAACTTAAGTTGTTTCTTAGCTAAGTTTGGTTAAATTAGTTTGGTGGAACACAATTTTGAGCTAAGCAAAAGTTTTGTCTAAGAAAAACTTATTTAAGTTTTTGCTTAGTTCATGTTGGTGGAACCGGGCGTTAATGCTTGTATTTTTAAATAAAATAAAATTTGATTTTCTTTAGTTTTGTTTGCTTTTTTTAATTCTTTTTGTACATTTTATTTAGTGTCCGAACTTACAAAGAACTAAACCGATTATACATATTTAAAAACCAATTAATAACATTAAATTGTCGGAAGATGGCGCCCCCACCAATCCAAAGATAGAAGACAACCTCAAAAGGTTCTACCTTAAAATATAATACAAAATGGACGATTGACACCATTTTCAAGTTGCTTTATTATAGTGCAGCAGTAATGTTTTCTTCACCCAGATTCATTCAAGACGGTTAATTAGACAGCTCTCCGTTATCTACTTTTTTTAAACATTAGAATTTACAAATATCGATCTTCCACGTGGGAATGTGCTAGATAAGGTGAGTAATTATTATAATTACATCATAATGCATCATTCTCTTCTCTCGGTGCTTTCGTTGGTTTCTATGTTTGATGTTTCAGTCAACTTAGCTCAAGCCAATCTGAGGCAGTTGTATTACCTTTACTAGAATGTTCTATCGACTAGTACTCGAACCGTGGATCTACCGTTTCTAGTTGGTTGGTATGTTTATGCTATACTCCCAGTATAAATGCATCATTAATTTTCCTAATTCGCTTTCTTACAGATATGACTCAGTTATCCCTCCGGAACAGTTACAAATCATGGCCAGTGTGGGTCAAGATTTGATATCCTTAATTCGGGCATGATTATGAAATAAAACCGAAGTTTAGAGCGTGAAATTTAAGTAAAGATTTGCATCATTCCATTGCTTAAAGAAGAACAATTACCTCGAACGAAAATCAAGAAATTTGGGGCAAGATTATATATTAAATTGTGAGACAAATTATGTAAAACATTTAAGAATTACCTGAGAAACGTTTGAATTTGAAATTTGTAGATACAAATTTCAAATCATTACATTTAAGAACTCACACCGGTGAGAAACCCTTTGTTTGTGATATTTGCGACTTCAAATTTCACAAAAACATTAACTGTGCATTTAAGAACTCACACCGGTGAAAACCCTTTATATGTGAAATTTGTGAGCTAAATTTTCACAAAAAGCAATTAACTTGCATTTAAGAATCACACCGGTGAAAACCGTTTTTGTGAATTTGGACTAAATTTTCAAAAGAAATTAACTGGCATTTAAGAACTCACACCGGTGAGAAACCGTTTGTTTGTGATAATTTGCGTACAAATTTTCCGAAAAAAATTAACTGTGCATTTAAGAACTCACACCGGTGAAAACCGTTTGTTTGTGAATTTGCGACTAAATTTTCACGAAAAACAAATTAACTTGCATTTAAGAATCACACCGGTGATAAACCGTTTTATGTGAAATTTGTGATTAAAATTTCCGAAAAGACAAATTAACTGGCATTTAAGAACTCACACCGGTGAAAACCGTTTGTTTGTGATATTTGCGAGTAAATTTCACGAAAACAACATTAACTGAACATTTAAGAATCACACCGGTGATAAACCGTTTATATGTGAAATTTGAGTACAAATTTTCGAAAACGTAACTTACTAGCCATTTAAGAACTCACACCGGTAAAACCGTTTAAATGTGAAATTTGTAATTACAAATGTGCACGTAAAAGAAACTTACCTAGACATTTAAAAACTCATAGGAGGTAAAAATCATTGTATCAGAAAATAACATTAAATTTGAAGCTCTTGCAACAGAAGTGCGTAGTTATATTTTGTAATAATAACGGAAATAGTGTTAAGTCATTTTCCATTTAAATTAAATAAGAAACGAACTGCAATTCTGCATTTCAAATATTTAATTCATACTTATGAATCATTCAAACGTATGAAAACTTGATATGTTATGAACAGATATGATGTTTTATAATATAAAATGAATGCTAAATAATTCAAGAATTATTAATATGAAATGTTTAAATGTAAAGATACAGATTCAATCACACACGATAAAAATATTAGATATATTACAAATATGTACATAATATAATATTGAATAATTGTAAATGAGTATTAACTTGTGAAATTCTATGTTGAATAAAATATTTTAAAAATGACCATCCTAATGCATAGTCAGAAAGTTGGCTTTTACTTGATAATACTAAAATACTTGATGTCAAATATAATTTAAAAAATCTTGAGGAACACCAGATGACACTAAAATATCCGTAGAATGGTAATTTTTAATGCTCACCTTTTGTTTCCTGCCTAAAAGATAACTACCGACCCACTTAATTATCAACGGACCGAACCCCAAGGTAGCAATTTTCGAAAGGAAAGCAGAGTGGCATACAGGATGGAAAAATCTGTATACACAGTGTCGACATGCATATGATGATTTTCAAATGACTCGATTATATCAGTAACGAATGGCAACAACAAGTGTGTAGTTGTCGATCGGCCAGGATAGAAGCCATACTGATTAACCACAATGTACATCTTATTAGCCGACATAAGTTGTACTGCAACTAATTTGGAAATCGAGGACTGAATAGAAATACCCCTATAGTTTCCGATATCACAGTGATTGCCTTTCTTAAAATTGGGAGTTATGAAACTCTTTTTTCAGATGCTAGGAAACTGGTCGGTCGACAATGATAAAAGAAAGATATTATAAATTGAAGATGAGAGAGAGAGTACGGACATCTTTTTATAAAGAGGGTGGAATGCCATCGGGGCCAGCACACACACTATTAGGCAGACTTCCAATTGCCTCAAATACAACATTAATAGTTACGTACAATTTGCTGCAATTGATCCCAACGACTGCATCACAATCATGTGCGTTACATGATTGTATCTAAATCTATCTAAAAATAGCAGTTCGCACACCACAAAAATCAGCTGTACCATCCGAGGAGCCGACAATCACATGATCCTTGTTTTCTAAATTCACAACCTTAAATTCGTTAACATCATCACTAGCATCGTTATTTGTGACATTTCACCTGGATTGCCAACATCAGACACCAACCCTCAGATTTACTTGATCGATATCGACACCTTTCGCTTACATATTCACAGTAACTTGAGCTTTACCCTTACTCCTTCCATAATTTACAACCTTAAATTCGTTAATATCATGAATGACATCGTTATTAGTAACATTACTTAGTATATCACCTGAATTACCTACAACGGACACAACGCTTTGTGATTAACTTGATCGACATCAATACCTTTCGCTAACCTATTATAGTGGTTTGACCTTGAACTTCACCTATGCAATTAGCGACTTATTCTTTCGGTACAACATTATTCTTCGGTAAAGTGGCAGCTTCCCAATATAACGACTGATTTTCTTATTTTTAGGGTTAAATAAGTTGTTTTTGTTTGTCGGTAACACTAATTAAGGCAGAGTCTACACTATTAATATCGCGTTGTACAATGATTTTTCGGTTATAAGCTCCTGCATAATAAAAACTAATGGTAAAATTATTGATAAGAATCAATGAAAATTAGATCACGGAAAATTAAAAACTTTGAAGTGTGTAAAATGTTCTACGTTAGATGGCGCGGCATGCTAACGTCAAATTTATGTAAAACAAAATGAATGACGTTCATCAGTTGTTGTATTGCTTGTGTTGCAGTCTTCTGTTTGTTTCACCCAGGTTAACTAGAATCATTCTGATTCAGCTACCTGGTGTTAGCGGAGCCCACGCATCTGAAACTTTATCTAAAGTTTGCAGTACCAGACGAAGGAGATATGGGGCTTTCCACCGGCATTTCATAAAGTGAAAAAGTTTATCGTTGGAGTGCAGTACATATACCACTGAAATAATTTTGTAATTCCCACTCGGTTATAAAAACATTCGAATAGCAAACTACACATCAGTTTAATCAAGAAGACAAAATCTACTAGCATACTACGCTAGTTTTGTTCGGTAAGTAAAGCAATTGTGTAAAACTGCGATACGTAAAAGATAAAAGTAGCATGTTTTTTAATATGCAAACTTTACTTGTTAACAGAGCTATCTTTTTGGCTACAATAATATAATCCGAAAAATTAATCTTCATCGTTTTATTTAATATTTGGGGAACTAATATTAAATTTCTTCGTTTGTCAAAAATTTAAGTTTTACAGGATGTTTCTAATGTGCTTTTTCTAATTCTCAACTAAAATCAATAGGCAAAGTTTTAAGAAAATAATATTTTATTATACTTCTTCCCACAGATATGGCTGAACCTCTGGAAAAGTTGCACATTACGGAAACCAATGGGACTTCAAGCGGCAATTTTGCAATTAAAACAGAAGTGCTTGAAGATGTTAAGTTTAATTTAGAAGATTTGCATCATTCAATTGATATTAAAGAAGAGAGCAATATTGAGCAAGTGACACAGATTAAACTTGCAAAAAAATCCAAGAGTACAAATTTACTTAAGTGTTCAATTTGTGGTTATATCGAAACACGTAAACATGCATTCAAAGGACATTTAAGAACACACACGAAACCGTTTGCTTGTGCAATTTGTGACTATAAATGTGCTCACAAATCTTACTTAAAAGTCCATTTAAGAACGCATACAGGGGAGAAACCGTTTGCATGTAAAATTTGCGACTATAAATGTGCTCAAAAAGCACATTTAAGAGTTCATTTAAAAACCCACACCAACGAAAAGCCGTTTGCTTGTGAAATTTGTGACTATAAAGGTGCTCTGAAATCGTATTTAAAAATTCATTTACGAACTCATTTGAAAACCGACACCGGCGACAAGCCATTTGCTTGTCAAATTTGTGAATTTAAAACCGCTCATAAGTCAAGTTTAAAAGATCATTTAAAAACTCACACCTGTGAAAAACCCTTTTCTTGTGAAATTTGTGGTTTTAAATGTGCTCTGAAGTCGAATTTAAAAATTCACGCTATAACTCACACTGGCAAGAAGCCGTTTGCTTGTAAAATTTGTAACTATAAATGTGCACAAAAACCACATTTGAAAGTGCATTTGAGAACTCATACCGGTGAGAAACCGTTTGCTTGTGAAATTTGTAACTATAAATGTCCCGATAAATCAAGGTTGAGAGTTCATTTAAAAATTCACACAGGCGAAAAGCCGTTTGCTTGTGAAATTTGTAATTATAAATGTTCACGAAAATCTAGTTTAAAAAGTCATTTAAAAATTCATTCCAAATAAAAACTGTTCATGCATCGAGATATCTAGTAATTTAGAAATTTGAAAAACAGCTTAGCTGAAGCAAGTAAATGACACTTTATTTAATTCAGTACGGAACAAGTGACATTTGGAATGAATAGAAGTAATTAAATTGCATAATATATAAAGATATCTTTTAATTCAGATTTAGAGTAGCTTAGAAACATTTATTAAAAGAACTGATTACACGATTTAAAAATATGATATATAAATTACAGCACGTTTGCTTTACGACTGCTACGAAAATGTGTTAGTTAATAAGAACACTCAGTAGTTATAAGTTAATATTAAAAGCGTACGTTCAAAAGGAGTTAATGCATATGCGTAATGTTTATTCTAGAAATTCATAAAATATGCGACCATGTGAGTTAAATATAAGATAATTATTTTGTAAGTAATTAGTTTAACAAATTATAATAAATGCACAGGTCGATAGGATGTTACATTTGGGGTTATTAAACCATCAATAGATTTTGTTTCGATGGACGTAAACTAAACGAGATGACTAAACGCGACACCTGGCCTCTATCTTAAATCAGTCAAATTTTAGATTGTTTACGTTATGTAATATCTATCGATTTGTGTAAGGCTCTGTGACAAAAACCTTTATGTTCGGAATCATGTGAAAAATTCCGAGGGTTAACCGCTGGTGAAATTTTTGTACACATCTCATAGTACATGACGTCTCATGTGAAGTATGTGAAGTACTTGTCTTCTTCTCTGCAACGGAGATCTTCAGTTTACATCTTATAAAAATAAACTGCTTGATCCGGGTGGTCTGGGGGCGTAGAACACCTCCAATGCCTCTGTAACGGGAGGTCTTCAGTTTACTTTATAAAAATAAACTGCTTGATCCGGGTGGTTTGGGGGCATAGAACACTCTCAATGCCTCTGTAACGGAGATCTTCAGTTTACTTCTGATAAAAATAAACTACTCAATCCGGGGGTCTGGGGGTGGAAACTCCAGTGCACAAATTTGGAATTAAGAACATTTTAGAACATGCAAAACTCCCAGACCGAGTAGTTTACTTTTTAGCAGAAGTAAATGAAGATCTACCGTTGAAGAGGTACTGAGGGTGTTCCCACCAGACCCCAGTTTAAATAATTTATTTTATTAAAAGTGAATTAAATATTTAAGCATATCCCAAGTTTTTTAAAATTAGTTATGGTCAAGTCCTCCTCCTCGGTCCTTTTACCCTAAAGAGGGTTTGGTGACGTATATGATGTCTTCACACAGTGATGCCGTTTATGGTGTTTTTCCATGCGTCTTGTTCAGACCCCAGACGGATTGTTTCATGTAACCCACGATTTATAAGTTCTTTCGTCTGGTCGACCCATCTTTTTGGTGATCTTCCTCTTGATCGTTTCCCCTCGATTTTGCCCTCTACGATTAAGTTCTCTATCGTGCCGTTTTCCGGGATATGTGTCCAAGATATCGGAGGTACATACGATTGACGTCTCTAAGCAAGTGGCATCTGGTGTCGAGCTGTTCTAACACGGATTCATTTGTACGATGTTCTGTCCACGATATTCTTAGGACCCTCCTATATACCCACATTTCAAATGCCTCTATTCTCTTTTTGTCTGCCTTTTTCAGCGTCATGGTCAAGTAAATGTGTTTAATTCATAATCTGACAATTAATCATAAATTGCATAATTTTAAATTCCGTACCCTCTGGTAGGTAGATCTCTGCAACGGTAGATCTTTAGTTTACATCTGATAAAAAATAAACTACTCGATCCGGGGGGTCTGGGGGGTGTGGAACACCCTCCAGTGCACAAATTTTGGAATGAAGAACATTGCAGAACCCCAGACCGAGTAGTTTTCTTTTTATCAGAAGTAAACTGAAGATCTACCGTTGAAGAGGCACTGGAGGGTGTTCCACACCCCAGACCCCGGTTTAAATAATTTATTTTTATTAAAAGTGAATTAAATATTTAAGCATATCCCAAGTTTTTTAAAATTAGCTATGGCCAAGTAAATGTGTTTAATTATAATCTGACAATTAATCATAAATTGCATAATTATAAATTCCGTACCCCTGGAGGTAGATCTCTGCAACGGTAGATCTTAGTTTACATCTGATAAAAAATAAACTACTCGATCCGGGGTCTGGGGGGAACACCCTCCAGTGCCTCTTCAACGGTAGATCAGTGCTCAAATTTTGGAATCTCGGTAAGTCTCTAAAATACCGATGAAGTGCGTGAAATACAATGAAGTATCGATGATAGGTGAAGTACCGTGAATTATTGATGAAGTACAGTGAATTACTGGTGAAGTACGTAAAGTCCCGTGAGTTACTGCTGAATTATGAAATACGAAGATATGGAGAATTATCATAAATTCATAATTAATTAATTGTACCCCGGAGGTCTTTAGATTGCATCGGAAAATCTTCGTTCGGACTCGGGTAAAATAACTATGACCGTGGATGGTTGAAACCTCCAGGCTTTTCACATATAGTACTCAAACTTGAATCTCGTAAGCTCTTTACTCAAAGTTAAATAAATGTTATCATTAAATATGATACCGGATGTTTCAACCCAGAGCAGTATATGAGAAATGACATAGTTCTTATAAATTAAATTGACTAAGTTAACGAATTTCATGCAGTAAATTATTGAATTATAATATAGACTCAATTGTTATTAGTCAGTAGACAGTTTTTAGTGAATATATAATAGAACTAATCGAGTAATAATAATACATGATATTGGGAAGGAAACCAGTCTCGATCAACAATAATATATCAAAATTGAATCTGTAATCAAATAAAAATTGTTATTTTTGTTTGAATCTAAGAGATGAGATTTACGTTTGAATTCTATCTACAGAGTTTGTTAATATTGTATTTCCGTGAGTTTGATATATAATAAAATATCCAAACTAACTATTTTGTTTATTTTTTCTGGGGGAGTTAATCTACTGTGTTCAATTTAGGTTTCGTAAAGTTTCAGTTGAGGTATTGTGAGTAACGTTGTTCGTATGGTCTAGTATAAGGCCAAAACATTCAAGTTATTGACTTTTCCTAAATTATAAAAAAATTTTAATTTCATTGTCAACATTGAGGACGAATATAGAGCAAGATTCATTGCTAATTCGGAGCGACCGTTTTTCGTGGCAGTCCATTTGGTCGACGTTTCGGCGCGAGCCGTTTCGGCGCGACGGTTCGGCGGAAGACGATTCGGCGCAAGCCGGTTCGCGCGAAGACGGTTCGGCGCCGAACTTAATTTTAAAATATTTATTAAAAATTACAAAATTAATGCATTTAATTACTTGTTTAGGCATTCATCTCGTGATTATAAGATAATCCTCGCAAATAGTCGATTATAAATTTGTTAACGTGTTGGTTGGGAAAATAAAATTTGTGGTGTGAAAATAAAAAGTGTTTTTCCACAATTTTTTTCCACAATGCCACTTTCGACCTAATTAAAATTCTATTTTTCAGAGTTTATACCAAATATAGGTGGAATCTGCACGAAAAGGTAGATTGGGCTGTAGGTTACAGTTGGTTTTTAATATTTAATTTAAACCAAATAGGTTTAGGCATTCATCTCAACTAAGAATATCCGTGCAATGTGTATAAATGTTAACGTTTGGCTTGCGGCAATAAAATTTGTGGTTAAAATAAAAAGTGTTTCCATAATTCTTTTCCACAATGCAACTTTCGATAATTAAAATTCATTTATTAGAGATTTATGACGCAAATATGGTGGAATCTGCACGAAAAGGTAGGATTGGGCTGAGGTTACAGTTGGTTTTTAATTTTTGACATTTGAAACCAAATAGGTGAATCTGCACCAACCTAAGAAATTAGTTGTCCGTGAAACATTTACCCTAGGATCTACCTTAGGGCGCGCCAACTACATAGCGTTAGATAGAGTCGTCGCTCCGAGATCTGCCGCGTTCAACTTCAAGCTTGAGTTAAGGACTCGCTGCGAAACGGTCGCAAACCGGCCGAAACGCTGCGCCGAACGGGCCGGGCCCGGGAGAACAGCAAAATCGCCCGAATTACCAAGTAGAGGTTTTCGAAATCGTGGACGCGAATTCAACATGGAATCCACTTTAAAAAATTGTCAAAATTGAGTTCATCGACGAATCTTCTTAATCGCATAAAAAGAGTCCTAGAGAACGAAACTGGCGAGACCACAACTATATTCGTTTCGAAGTCAGCAGGCGTAAAACCAAGAAAAGTGACCACCTGGCTGGAACACTAATGCCGGTTCCCGTTTTGACTTAAGTAAAACTTAAGTTTTTTGCACCTTTAAACAGAAATTTTAAATTTAATTATTTTCCGTTTCCATCGCACTATTTAAGAAAAACTAAAGTTTCAAAAGTCGCACCAAAAACATTTGAATTTCTATATTCTTTTTGGCGCTTCTGATTGGTTCGTTCATTTATTATACCAACCCAAAAGAAAAATTTTTCGACCAATGAAATAGTCGAATCGAGATATTCTTCCAACTTCAAACACAAGCTTGCTATTCAGATTTTTATCAAGAAGAAAATTTTATAAGCATTAATTTCTTTAAAAATGAGGTTGTTTAAGCTTTCTCAACAAGAGGCTGTATTATCACGTTATGGTTTCGTTAAACCGATAATCCCTATGTACCAACTACAATTTATTATATATATAAATAATTATATATATCATCATATCTATAAACTAAAAAGAAAAGATGTCCGAAATTGAATATATTGTTGTTGATGACGATATTAATGGAACGGAAAATATTAACGAGTGTCATAAAGAAAGTTATCTATAACAGATATTTCAAAACACCTTCGCCTAAAAGAATTAAACTTGGAAAGTCTTCAAATACGGCTCTTAAGCAAGAAAAATCTGATGAGGAAGTAGCGGTCCAGAGAAAGCAGTAAAAGACGGAAGGCGGAGCGAGAAAAGGCCCGTCGTGAATATATCGTTATAACTGAAGGAAACGAAAATCTGCCTTGATTCGACGTGAAGCTAATAGGTTGAGAAAAGCCAAGGGCTTTAAAAGAAAAGTTTTTTTAAGTAAGAAAACGAAAACCCGGGCCTTTTTAAAAAGTAAAAATTGGGACGAGCATGAATGGATTAACGAATTCCATCGCCAATACCTGTAATTGATATATGGTAATTTTACGTTGGTATATTCACATTTAGTACCTACACTATTATAAGTGATTTCAAATAAATGGAGAAGAAAAGCTGTAGAAAAATTTAAAAAAACCGTTCTGAAACACTCGACAACGGGAACACTAAAATCATTCTGAAACGCTCGCAAAACAAGATTTCCGGAAAGAAAAAAAGCAGGATACTCGGAAAAATTTAAATACTTCACAAAAGGAAAATTTTTTTATAAAAAAAAGGTTAGCTATTCAATCATTAAAAAAGAGTTATTTTAATGAGACCCAAACCAATCTTTATATAAAATTGAATGTTTGTTTTTTTTTTTTTTTTAACTCAAACCGTTCGACCGATCCCAACCAAATTTTGCACATTACCTCTAGGACCCTAAAGGGTTTTCCGCTAAAACCGGGACCAAAAAGCAATTTAAAAAAAGTGAAAAATTGCGGACGAGCATGAATGGATTAACAGATTCCATCGCCAATACCTGTAATTGATATATGGTAATTTTACGTTGGTATATTCACATTCAGTACCTACACTATTATAAGTGATTTGAAATACTGGAGAAGAAAAGCTGTAGAAAAATTGTAAGTACAATATAAACCGTTCTGAAACACTCGACAACGGGAACACTAAAATCATTCTGAAACGCTCTAGCAACGGAAAGCAAGATTTCCGTCGAGAAGAAAACCTTAAGCGAAGCAGGATACTGGAAAATCTAAATACTTCACACAAAGGCAAAGTATTTTAATTATAGGGAGACCCCGGGCGAAGTAAAGTACTTCAGACAAAGGCAGAGTTCCACCTTTTTAATGAGACCCCGGGCGAAGCCGGGTATCCAGCTAGTACAATATAAAAGTAAAAAATTAATTATTAGATTTCTGAAAAAATTTTTAAATCTAAGATTTTTTAACGATCATATGTTGTTCGTGTTTACGAACAAATACGAGTATTGTTTTGACGTAAGAATTATAAATTATTGATACAAAATAACTAATTTTTTGTATTTATGTTGTATAATTCAAACATTTTTATTAGCGGTGCGACTTTCTAAAAGTTCAATTTTTCAAAAATAATGCGATGCAAACGGGCAAATTAAATAAAAGTTTTTAAATTTTTATAATATTAAATTTGGGGCTGACAATGAAAACTTAAGTTGTACTTAAGTCAAAAGCAGTGCAACCGGGCAAAAGAGATTTGATAAGCGCGAAAGGAACTCACTTTATTTGTGAGGAATGGGCTGAAATGCGACAAAGCACTGAAGTAGAAGTTGATCAGACTCTAACGGCAGAGAATATGGTTGGTATTATGCTCGAATCTGAAGACAACTGGAATACCGTCAACTGTTTCATCCGCACGATACTTAGAACCAAAAAAACAGAAGAAAGGAAAAGACAAGCAGCTAACTCAAGGTGGACACGTTTAAAATAGGGGGGACAAAAATCTTCAGAGGAAAAGAGTACTGAAAGGTAGAAGTAAAGAAGATAAACCGGCCCCCATGCAATCCAAACAACTAATTTGCTTAAGCTGGTCGAAAGTAAATCAGAAGACCGAATAGTGGCAGTGACCAAATGCGCAAGCGATACCACGCACCAATCGCCCAATAGCGACTCAACATCTGAAGGGTGGCTACGATTCTAATCCAGTCATTCTGGGAGGGGGTTTTAATCAGTACAAATTTGACACTACCACCAAAACATCAGGAAATCTATTGAAGATTTCCCTCTCCCAAGCGCTTAAAAAAAAGATTTCGAAAGTTCAATTCAAAGTATAAAGCTATCTTTGTTTATTTTATGTGTTTTGCTTATTTGTTTAGTTAACTAGAGACGTCACTGGGTGAGTAGATTTTGGTATTAGTGACGCCACTGGTTTTTGTTTGGTTAATTGACAGAAGAAGTTAGGTTAGGCTGGCATCGTTCACGATTCTCTTGTGTTATGATTCAACTACTGATTGTTTTCCGTCTATTAAAAGAAGTGGGAACTACTAAAAGAAAGTAAAGAATTTTATTCAACTTGATTGCAGCTGTTGAACGGAGCCAGCGTCACTTTACTTTCTCACCCAAAAAGAAGATCCCAATAATAATACAAAATGGTTGACACTCACCATTATATTAATGTTGCAGTACTCCGTTTTCTTTATTCTGGTTCATTAAAATCAGTGAGATTGTTCTTGCATTATCAAGGACCGGCGTTTCTTAAACCTCATTATCAGTTTTAGAAATCACAAATGTCAGTCGTAAATGTCAAGATGTTTTGTGTTACCAATGGTAGTAATTATTATTTAGCCTAAATTTGTATCAAAAATTTAACATTTTTATATTTGACATGTTAATCTTACAGATATGGCTAAAGTTACACCTCTAGAAGAGATACCAATTATGACCAACATCGATCGGGATGCGAAGACTTCGTATAATTTAAACGGGAATTATGAAATTAAACCGGAAGTGCTTGAAGACGTGAAATTTAATTTAGAAGATTTGCATCATTCGATTGACATTAAAGAAGAAAGCAATAGTGAAGACTTAACGCAGAACAACCCTGCAAGAAAATTCAACGGCCCAAATTTATTGGAATGTGCAGTTTGCGGGTATAAAGTTGCACACGAATATAAATTTAGATTACATTTAAGAACCCATACTGGTAAAAAACCATTTGCTTGTCACTTTTGTGACTATAAATCTTCTCAAAAATCGAATTTAACATCGCATATAAGAACGCACACCGGTGAAAAACCGTTCGTTTGTCCAATTTGCAATTACAAATTTTCATATAGGTCAAGTTTAGACTCGCATTTAAAAATTCACACTGGGGACAAACCGTTTGCTTGTAAAATTTGTGACTATAGATGTGCGAGGAAAACTATTTTAATACAGCATTTGACAACTCACTCGGGTGAAAAACCGTTCGGTTGTCATATTTGTGATTACAAATGTTCACGAAAGTCAAATTTGGCGGCGCATTTAAAAATCCACACAGGCGAGAAGCCGTTTGCCTGTCTAATGTGCGATTACAAATGTTCACAAAAATCAAGTTTAGAATCGCATTTAGTAACTCACACCGGCGAAAAACCGTTTGCTTGTAAAATTTGTCACTACAAATTTTCACGAAAATCAAGTTTAGTAACGCATTTAAAAATTCACTCTGGTGACAAACCTTTTGCTTGTCACATGTGTGCCTACCAATGTTCCCGAAATGCAGATTTAAAATTGCATTTAAAAATCCATACAGGCGAGAAACCGTTTTCTTGTCAACTGTGTGACTACAAATGTTCTCAAAAATCAAATTTAATATCGCATTTAAAATACACACCGGCGAGAAACCGTTCCCTTGTAAAGTTTGTAACCACAAATTTTCACAAAAGTCGCATTTAGAATCGCATTTAAGAACTCACACAGGCGAAAAAACGTTTGCTTGCCAAATTTGTGATTACAAAAGTTCGCTGAAGTCTACTTTAGAAAATCATTTGAAAACGCACACTGGCGAAAAGCCGTTTTCCTGTAAAATTTGTGACTACAAATGTTTACAAAGGTCGCATCTAAAAACTCATTTAAGAATTCACACAGGCGAAAAACCTTATGTTTGTCAAATTTGTGACTATAAATGTGCTCAAAAGTCAAATTTAGAATCGCATTTAAAAACTCACACGGGCGAAAAACCGTATGCCTGTCAAATTTGTGACTACAAATGTAAACACAAATCATATTTAAGAGTGCATATAAAAACTCACTCTCGCTAGCAACTGTTATACGAGAAATATGTTCATTGAATTTTGATTTAGATCTTGGCCGTCAGAAGAGTGACAGTTGGTATCTAGAAACATCTGTACAAAACAAACGAGAGATGACAGAACCGAAAGCCCCATTTGATTGTTAGGCTTATTATGCGCTATCTTTTTAAGATGATCGTATAGACACATAGTGTGTATAGATTTCACTAGATGTGAAGCAATCAGTAAATTTGATGCAAAGGCATTGCAACTAATACCTGGTGTATTAGTAACTAAATCTAAATCTTAATTATATGCTAAAGCACAATATTAAAACAAAGTCTAATGAAAAGTCAGTAATAATGAATTGTAGCATCTACAATGACAATACAATCAACAATTGAAATTCATAGCTGAATGATTACTATTTAACGATATGTTGTTTCATGTTTATCCGATACCTAATTACGATCCGAAATGCTAGAGATCCATTTATAAAATTAAGTCCATATTGACACTATTTAATTAATGAAAAAACCCGGGTTTCTCGCAAATGAGCACCGAGGCTTGTCTCTAATTCTATAAGTTGTTCGAATTACTGTGAGGTTGATATTTAATAAATATTCAAACCTAACAGTCCTGTGTTTTATTTCCTGATGGAGTATTTGGTGTTTACGCAGGTTTCCGAGAAGGTCATGTCAAACATAAAGCTCTTAGTTATTTCTGTGGTTTGCTTATAGGCTTAGTTATTTGGAGACGCCACTGGGTGAGTAAATTGGGTTAGTGGTGACGCCACTGGATTTTCAGAAGAGGTTAGGTTGGTCCATGTTCACGTCTTCCTATATTAGGGTTCAACTACTATGTGTTTTCCGTCTATTTAAAGAAGTTGGGTTACGATTTACACGATGTTTGGGGTGTCCTGTTGACGATCACAATGTTAGGCCAGGGTTATCTAGGTTTGGGATTCGAAATTTGTGGCGCGAATTTCTCACCCAATCAGGACATACGGAACTATGAAGCACTCCTAAGCGACCTGTTCCGTGACGTGAGGCAGCACCCCGCGGCAATAGTGGCGGGCGACTTCAACGCCAAAGCGCCCGAGTGGGGGTGCGAGGAAACTAACGAAAGAGGAAGTGTTCTTTCTGAGGAGGTGGCATCGGCTGGACTGGACATTTGGAATGTCGGTGACGTTCCCACGTTTTCCAGAACATCAACGGAAAACAGAAGAGGCTCTCAGTCAGTTCTAGACGTGACCTTTGCAACGCAAAATTTAACAAAACATCTGGTGCGCTGGCAAGTATTGCAAGAGGAGAGCCAGAGCGATCACCGGTATATCGAGTTTGAGTTCGGGGACGCTGCGAACATCCCGAGACCTCCAAAGGGATGGTCTGTAAAACATCTCAAGACTGATCAGACCAAAACCTCCCTTGAGGAGCAGAGGTGGATGGAAGTGACTAGAACTCCCGAAGATATAATAAGTAAGCTTCAAGAAATATGCGACAAATGCATGCCCAAAAGAAGAATACCGAAATTGCAATCAGGGTTGATTGTTCAGTATCCCGGTACTGGTTGATTTTCCATAACTCCCCTGGGTCTATGCAGTTTATTTTAAGAAGTAAACTAAATTTTTTAATATAACTGTTTGATCGTTGGCACATTTCAAGTTTATACAAGTGTAATCTTGTTAATCTAAAATGCGCGGCACGGTAACTTTATGTTTTATAAACCCACCTGGAAAGCTGTAGATGTGGAAAATACAACAAAACACTATCGTAGGACTAACTATTTCTAACTTTACAGATCAGCTAAGGTTATGCGGCCTAAAGGCCGCATTTAAATGAGTAATTTTAAATTTATCTATAATAATATGTGGGTTGCAGATAGATAGTTACGCAGACCAACAGAAGAATTTTTATGCACAATTCTTATATATTGCTATAACTCAAATTATTTGCTGCTACTGTTTTACGAATTTGGGCGCCAAAAACTCATAATTACATTTGTTTTATTGAATGTATTTCAAACTTAGCTTTGGGTTTCTAAGCTTGTAGAAATGTCTTGAAATTAAATAAAAAGAATTAGATTTGAAGAATTGAAAATAAGAAGAAGAAAGAAAGGTCGGTCGTGGTATCGCGGTTATTGAGGCCATATTCTGACATGGCGGAGAGGTTTTACGTGAATACGTCTTTACCCGCTACATCCATTTTGCCCGGATTCACCGATTGGAGAAAAATTTCTAGTGACCATTGAACGACTTTAACATTGGTCGTGCATATTTTTTTACACACCTACACACACTTTTTGTTACATATTTATATTAAATTTATCAACATGCTACCGACTTTATTTAGTCCGGACATCCGGACACCACCCATCCGTTACACTTTTCGTTACACGTTACCGATTTTAAAGACGTATTCACGTCAAAATCATTCGAAAAAGGGTGCACTGGTGGAATGAAGAAGTTGCTGACCTGCGCCGCAAGTGTATTGCGGCAAGAAGACTGCTCAAAGAAGGCACAGACGAGGAATATTCGAGGAAGATGACCGCTATGCAAGGGCTAAAATAGAGCTGCGGGCAGCCATCCTCCGCAGCCAAAAACAAAATTGGCTAAGCCTGCTGAAAGAAGTGGACGCAGACGTATGGGGATTAGGCTACAAGATAGTGACTAAAAAGATCGGCAGACCGGGTATACCCGGTCTGACTCCCCAGCGTCTGAGAGAAATAGTTTCTGCATTGTTTCCTGCACACGCGCCCACGGACTTCGGTCGGAACGAAACGGGAAGCCCAATTCAAAATTTCACCCAAGAAGAACTTTTGGAGGCATGCAAACAAATGCCAACGGGAAAGGCACCGGGACCAGACCAAATCCCAGCGGAGGTTATCAAAGCGGTAATAACGGAATGCCCGCAACCAGCGCTAGAAGTCCTTAACGAGTGCCTAAAAACGGGAAGCTTTCCAGATATCTGGAAAAGATCTAGATTGGTCCTACTACGGAAAGGCGAGAAACCCCTGGAGAATCCAAGCTCATATAGACCAATTTGTTTAATTGACTCCATGGGCAAGCTGCTCGAGAAACTGATACTCGTCAGATTACAAACTCACATGGAGGAACAGGGGGGACTCGCAGAGAACCAGTACGGCTTTCGCAGGGGGCGGTCTACCATCGACGCCCTCAGAGCGATCATCACAGTTGCCGAAAGAGCGAGGAGTGGCACGTGGCGCACCAGGAAGCTATGCATTCTAATAACACTCGATGTAAAGAATGCATTTAACTCGGCAAAATGGTCACATATTGTCCAAGAACTTCAAAACATAAGCACTCCACCTTATTTGCTACACATTCTGAAGAGCTACCTGAGCGAACGTGCACTCACTATCGAAGAGGAGATGTTGACAGAAAACGTCAATATAACCAGCGGAGTTCCACAGGGATCGGTACTGGGTCCTACCCTGTGGAACCTTATGTACGACGGGGTGCTGCGAGTGAAACTACCGGATGGAGCAGAAATATTCGGGTTTGCGGACGATTTGTCAGTAGTGGTTTCAGCGAAAACACCTCAAGCTCTACAAGAAACATCAAACGCAGCCCTCAGCATAATCAAAGAGTGGACAGACAGCAGGGGCCTAGCATTAGTGCCCGAAAAAACCGAAGCCGTGCTGTTGATAGGCAAAAGAAAGTGCGCGGACCTTGTGATCGAGCTGGGGGGGTTCCGTGTAGTTCCGGGTAAATCCGCCAAAGTGCTCGGCGTGACGATAGACCGCCGGATGTGCTTCGATATTCACGTCCGAGACACAGCCAAAAAAGCGGCCAAGATGGCGGCTGCCCTTACCAGACTGATGCCAAACATCGGCGGGCCGTCATACACCAAAAGGCGAGTTCTGGCGTCAGTCACAAATTCCATACTCCTGTATGGAGCACCAGTATGGATCAACGCAATGAAAGTGGCGGCGTATCGGAAAACTACGAAAAGTACAGAGGCGGATGAACCTGAGAGTATCATGGTAACCACATTGTGCGGTAAGCACAATATCAAGCGAAGCAGTGGCGGTGGTGGCGGCGAATCCCCAGTCGATCTGATGGCGCGCGATAGATGTGCAAATTATGTCGCCAAAGCCAAAACCCTGCGGGAAAAAAGTAAACAACGAGGCAATGCTGGAAGAATGGCAAGACAGGTGGTCCACAGGAACAAAAGGTGCGTGGACCAGAAAACTAATACCTGCGCTGAAGCCATGGGTCCAGAAAACGCACACGGTTTGGGCAAATATTACATTAGGTGCTCGCGACCATGATGTAGTTGTGTAAGTAGCTAAACTATCGTTTAGCTACATTTGTTTCTGTGTTTCAGGAATAGACGTTTTCATAGAAAACTGTAGTAGTTGAAAAGATGTGATTAACCTTTGTCTGTTTTTAGCTAAGTGTTCGATTCGATATAGATATGGCAAGCTCTAACTGAAACAATCGCCGACATGCGAGGGACGAGGACAGCCAGGTGATGGAGTTCATGAAGAAGGAGCTGGCCGATTCGAAGCGTAGGGAACAGGAGTTGGTTGAGATGATGAGAGAGATGAGGAGACGATACGAAAGTTGACAGATGCAGTTTCAACATCCAGCGAGGGAACCCAGTCAGGTAGTAGTCGTTCCATTATAAATAACAGTAGAGTTAATGAGGAGGTTGCCATCGGAGTGCAGGAGACGTCAACGGGAGTTGCTTCACAACCAAAATCAGTTTCTTGCCCTTCTGGCGCTGGCGCTGATTGGAATGACGTCTCAATAACACGCTGGCAATCAAATCAGCACAAAATAACCCAGTAGAGAAGCCCACTTTTAAGGGAAGTCAACAACACAATCCCGTGACCTTCCTTCAGAGGTTCGAGGAATTTTGGAAGGTAAAGAACGCAATATATGGGGACAAATTGGCCACGGTAATCACTTGTTTGAGGGACAACGTTCAGGATTGGGCAAATTTGCCCAAACGGGATTTTTAGATAATTACTGGTCAGAGGATGATCAGATGGATTTCATGAATAAGAAGTTGGAGCTTAAATTTCAGCCAGGGAGGAGGTTCACCATGTCGGAGTATTTTATTAAAATGTTGAACGAGTTGCGCACGATCAACATATTGCAAAGCGAAACCATGATGGTCAATAGGGTAATGCGGTTGTTCCCAAGTGCATACGGGCTTTGTGGGGTATAATAGAGGATAAATCATTTAGTTCCGCGATTAAGCTTTTAAAGAGGGAGGGTTCAAATAAGGACGACGACGAGGGGTTTTAGATCAAAGCGATTTACACCGTATGACCGGCCTAGACATTCAGGGAATCGAGCGGTGAACTCTCTTACCGCGGATACATGCGGTCGTTAGTTCGAACTAGTCAGCTCGACCTGGCTAGTCCTTACATGTGTACATTAGATAAAGCGACCTAATCCGCTGGATCGACCTTAGTTAGATTGAGCTAATCATTGCTTTCAGTTTGAACTAAAAAAACAGATCACCTGTGAATAAAATTAAAGCAACTAGCTTAGATCGAACTATGGTTAGTTCGAAGCTAACGACCGCATGTATCGCGGTATCTGATGGGAGAGCTAGAGGCCTTTAGCCATCATGGGGAACGAGCGAATGGATTTGAGGAAGACCTTCAGTCGGAAACGAACGCAGGGCGAATTAAGGAAGGAACTTCGTCTTACACCTTCCGGGATTTACCTTTCGAGCCGGTTAAATTTGTTAGCACTTCAACCTTGTCTGAGAATATCCTTTGAACTTTGAGGTCATTTTCACGTGGTACCTTTGGGAAGGTTAATGAGAGAATTAGGAAGCTATATGGTCAAGGTAGGGATATGATCAGATCAGTGGGTTGTCATTATGGGGATAGATTAGGTAAATTCAGTAACGGGATTTTGAACCCCCTATCTTTTAAGAAAATTCAGTTTGTAAATAACTTTGAGGTATCCACTTTGGGAAGAGATATCGGTGTGTCAGTCTCACGAGGTTTGCCACATATCTTTGTTAATTGCCAATCACACCAATTATTAGCTTTGTTAGACAGTGGTAGTGAAGTGTCTTGCATAGAGGAAGGTTGTTTTAATATCATCAGGGATAAAGGGTGTATGCCAATCTTACCAGTCACCTGTACTCAGTTAAAGACCGCTACAGGGCAACATAGTACGCGAATTAAAATGCAGACTCTATTAGAATTTCGAATTGAGGGTTTAGAAGAGGTTTTAGACAAGTCACATTAGTAGTCAAGGGTTTAACTGCTTCAAGAACTTAAGCGCATAATGATCAGTCCTAATAATTATTCTATTGCCCAATAAAAGACTCCTAAACTTTTGCAAACCAAAAATAATAGCTAACAATTCCTTCTCCGTTACTGTATAAACTAACTCGGGACCGTGCAAGATACGACTCGCAAAACCTACTACTCCGTGTTCTGCGACCCCATCCAACTGATATAAAACCACCCCTAAAGCCACATCCGAAGCATCAGTCTGTAGATAGAAGATCTTAGACATAACTGGAAATCGAAGCATGACTGTATCGATAAACAAAGTTTTAACTTTCTCAAATGCTAACCGTTCATTCTCTCCCATACCCACTGAATACCCTTCTTTAAAAGACGCGTTAACGGAGCAATCTCATGACTATACCTCAAAGCAAACTGCCTATAGTAATTGCACAACCCTATGAAACCCCTTAAATGTTTAATGTTACGTGGTGGTGGAAAATCCCTAATAGCTACAACCTTCTCTGGATCGGTGGAAATACCATTCGTGGATAAAATATGCCCCAGAAATCTAACCTCCTGCCGAAAGAAAAACGTCTTTTCTAAATTTATGGTCATATTAGCCTCCGACAGTTTATCAAAAACAATTCTAAGGTGTTCTAAATGTTGAGAAATTGAACTAGAAACTACCAGCAATCAAAATTACTAACTGCAATCAAATTGCAGCTCGTTACATCTCCCATTCCGGTAGCAAAAGTGACACTATGCATTTTGTTATTTATTGACATTACAAATTTACCCTGATCAAAATCAATTCTACCCTTGACACTATCAAACCAATCGACCCTAAAATAACTGGACGAATTAAACCCTTGACTACTAATGTGACTTGTCTAAAAACCTCTTCTAAACCCTCAATTCGAAATTCTAATAAAGTCTGCATTTTAATTCGCGTACTATGTTGCCCTGTAGCGGTCTTTAACTGAGTACAGGTGACTGGTAAGATTGGTAGACACCCTTTATCCCTGATGACATTAAAACAACCTTCCTCTATGCAAGACACTTCACTACCACTGTCTAACAAAGCTAATAATTGGTGTGATTGGCAATTAACAAAGATATGTGGCAAACCTCGTGAGACTGACATACCGATATCTCTTCCCAAAGTGGATACCCCAAAATTATCTACCAACTGAATTTTCTTAAAAGATAGGGGGTTCCAAATCCCGTTACTGAATTACCTAATCTATCCCCATAATGACAACCCATTGATCTGATTATATCCCTACCTTGACCATACAGCTTCCTAATTCTCTCATTAATTGTCCCCAAAGGTACCACGTGAAAATGACCCTCAAAGTTGAAAGGATATTCCCCAGACAAGGTTGAAGTGCCCCCCTTAACTAATTTAACCGGCTCGAAAGATAAATCCTGGAAGGTGGTAGGCAAGGACGAAGTTCCCTTCCTTAATTCGCCCTGTGTTCGTTTCCCGACTGAAAGTCTTCCCTCAAATCCGTTCGCTCATTCCCCATGATGGCTAAAGGCCTCTAGCTCTCCCCATCAGAGAATTCACCACTCTCGAATCCCTTCGATTCCCTGAATGCCTAGGCCGGTCATACGGTGTAACCCGCTTTGATATAAAAACCCTCGTCGTCGTCCTTATTTGAACCCTCCCTCTTTAAAAGCTTAATCGCGGAACTAAATGATTTATCCTCTATTATACCCCATAAAGCCCGAATGTACTTAGGGAACAACCGCATTACCCTATTGACCATCATGGTTTCGCTTTGCAATATGTTGATCGTGCGCAACTCGTTCAACATTTTAATAAAATACTCCGACATGGTGAACCTCCTCCCTGGCTGAAATTTAAGTCTTATTCATAAATCCATCTGATCATCCTCTGACCAGTAATTATCTAAAAAATCCCGTTTGAAATCCTCAAATGATTTCCTCCGCCCGTTATGCAAATTTGCCCAATCCTGAACGTTGTCCCTTAAACAAGTGATTACCGTGGCCAATTTGTCCCCATATATTGCGTTCTTTACCTTCCAAAATTCCTCGAACCTCTGAAGGAAGGTCACGGGATTGTGTTGTTGACTTCCCTTAAAAGTGGGCTTCTCTACTGGGTTATTTTGTGCTGATTTGATTGCCAGCGTGTTATTGAGAACGTCATTCCAATCAGCGCCAGAAGGGCCAGAAACTGATTTTGGTTGTGAAGCAACTCCCGTTGACGTCTCCTGCACTCCGATGGCAACCTCCTCATTAACTCTACTGTTATTATATGGAACGACTACTACCTGATTGGGTTCCCTCGCTGGATGTTGGAACTGCATCTGTCAATCTTCGTATCGTCTCCTCATCTCTCTCATCATCTCAACCAACTCCTGTTCCCTACGCTTCGAATCTGCCAGCTCCTTCTTCATGAACTCCATCACCTGGCTGTCCTCGTCCCTCGCATGTCGGCGATTGTTTCGGTTAGAGCTTGCCATATCTATATCGAATCGAACACTTAGCTAAAAACAGACAAAGGTTAATCACATCTTTTCAACTACTACAGTTTTCTATGAAAACGTCCATTCCTAAAGCACAGAAACAAATGTAACTAAACGATAGTTTAGCTACTTAACAACTACATCCTGGTTACGGCACCAAATGTAATATTTGCCCCTATTTTTCGAAATTCGCGCCACAAATTTCGAATCCCAAAACAGATAACCCTGGCCTAACATCGTGATCGTCAACAGGACACCCCAAACATCGTGTAAATCGTAACCCAACTTCTTTAAATAGACGGAAAACACATAGTAGTTGAACCCTAATATAGGAAGACGTGAACATTACCAACCTAACCTCTTCTGAAAACCCAGTGGCGTCACCACTAACCCAATCTACTCACCCAGTGGCGTCTCTAAATAACTAAGCCTATAAGCAAAACACACATGTTTGACATGACCTTCTCGGAAATCTTCGTAAACACCAAATACTCCATCAGGAAATAAAACACAGGACTGTTAGGTTTTAATATTTATTAAATATCAACCTCACGGTAATTCAAACAACTTATAGAATTAGAGACAAGCCTCGGTGCTCATTTGTGAGACCGGTTATTTCATTAATTAAATAGTGTCAATATGGACTTGGGGTTTGAAGTAGTAGTGCATGCGCAATACATGATGCTGCATCCTGTTTAGCATCAATTAGCCTCTCCTACTAAAATCCTACTCTCACCTCCAAGCTGGTAAACCCCGGGAACCTGAGCAACCCTGTCGAAGACTCGGTAACCAACCCGAGTGGAAAATAGGGTCAGGGCAGACGAGAGAGGGTGAACCCGTCCCCTAGGGATGGACACCCCAGCAAGGCTAGCAACCTACTGGGGAGTATATATTATATGCTCAAAGAAATACATCGAGGCCTCGGAATAGGACGGATTTACTTACGACGACCCTTGCGAGAAAATGGACTACTGCGAGAAAATGGAAAATGAATGCACTGCGAATAGCTGCATGGAACATAGGCTCTTGGAAATCCAAAGAACAAGAAATAGAAAACGAAATGAAGGTACATAACATACAGATATGTGCCTTAAGCGAAACCAAAAGAAAAGGTCAGGGCTCACTGATGGTTGGAGATTACCTACTTGTATACAGTGGTGTCAAGAAATGCGACAGAGCACATGCAGGTGTTGGAATGCTAATACATAAAAAGCTCATTAACAACTTAGTCGACACCAAGTATATTAATGAAAGGATAATCCATGTTACACTTGACCTTGGCAAAACAGTACTGCATCTAATATCAGTGTATGTTCCAGATGTAAATAAAAGTAAGCAAGAAAAACAGGAATTCTATGAACGCCTCCAAGATGTGATGAATTCGATTCCTACAGCAGACAAAACTACTGTCCTGGGAGACCTTAACGCACGAGTTGGCGATATACCTATTAATGGAATCAAACAAAGATTCAACGAGCAAACAGTGAACGAAAGTGGGGAGGACTTAATACAGTTCTGTGCAATAAATGAACTCAGAATTAACAATACTTTCTTTGACCACCCTGTACAACAAAAAATCACATGGGCAAACACAAGGGGTCAGAATTCCGTAATAGATTACATATTAACAAACAGAGCTATACACCCTCGAAACATAATAGATGTCCGCACCCTTACTTTGCTAATTGCATATCGGATCATGGCCTGGTACTATGCAAACTCAACCTAGAAATCAAAGTTAAACGACGAAATCCACTTATAATTGAAAAATTAACATCGAAAGCATGGAGCAAGAAAGCATAAAAACTCTGTATCAAAACAGACTAAATATTAGTATAAAAAACTATCCTTTAACAAAAACCCAAACAGTGGATGGAATGTGGAAGACATTGAAAACAAACATCATGACGGCGGGTGAGGAAGCACTTGGAAAAAGAAAGACCAAAGCAAATGGGACTGGTAACGCGACCCCATGGTTCGATGAAAGAGTGAAGGTGTTGGCGCAGGAAAAGAAGCGAGCGTTTCTCAAATATAAAGCCGAACAAACAGAAAGTAGTCGCCTGGAATACGTGAACACTAGAAATAGAACAAAACGTGAAATGGAAAATATCAAGGAAGAATACTGGGAACGGTTCACAAAAAGCATGGAATTTGACTTCTATGGTGCCCAGAGAAAGTCTGGAAAACAATAAGGAAACTGCGACAGGAAACCAGTGAATGTATAAGAATCTGCAATATAAACGAACAACAATGGTCTAAATACTTTAGTGAACTATATAACAGTGGTGGGGAAAGAGAGTTTATAGAGAACTGTAATATAATCGGTCAACCTATAGCAATAACAACAGATGAACTACAAAGCAGCATGAAATACTTAAAGAACCGTAAAACACCTGGTCCTGACGGAATATACAACGAAATGCTCAAGTATGGTGGAGATGCTCTACTCCAAGAACTGCATCTACTATTTAACACTATAATGCAAGAAGGAAAAGTCCCAAATGAGTGGCGAGTAAACCATACGATACCTATATTCAAAAAAGGAAACAAGAAAGACCCTGACAATTACCGAGGAATTACCCTCTTAAACACTACCCTCAAACTGTTCACGTACAATATAAAAGAAAAACTAGAAAACCAGATAGACATCGCCGATGAGCAACAAGGATTTCGAAAAACAGGGGCACAGTAGATGCCATTTTTATACTACGACAAATCACGGAAAAGGCAATAGAATACAACCTGCCAGCGTATATCTGTTTTGTAGACCTGAAAAAGGCATTTGATAAAATCAGGAAAAATGGTTATAACCGACAAAGGACTAACAGCGCCAATACCGATAACAGCTGGAATAAGACAAGGAGATTCCTTAAGCCCGTTATTATTTAATTTGATAATGAACAAAATAATTGTAAGTGTGAGAGAACTCAATGGGTATAGAATAGGTAAAAAAAATCAACATCATATGCTATGCGGATGACGCAGCACTTATAGCTGACAATGAAGACGACCTGCAAAGACTGCTACACCAATTTAACATCACTGCAAAACAACTTAATATGGAAATCTCTGCAACCAAAACTAAGACGATGGTAATATCAAAGTTGCCAACCCGCTGTAAACTGGAATTGGAGGGCGCTGTGATAGAACAAGTCATGAGGTTTACATACTTGGGAGCCGAAATAACTGCGTCTAGAGACCTAAACGAAGAAGTAGACTCACAAGTAACTAAAGCAGCCCAGATTGCTGGATGTCTCAGCCACAGCATATGGCAGAACAGATATATGCGTCAAGAATGCAAAATCAGGCTGTACAAAACTATAGTGAGACCTGTCTAACCTACGCGGGAGAGACAAGAGCCGATACGAAAGAACAAAACAAAAGTACGAACAACAGAAATAAAAATACTACGAGGAATACTTGGGATAAAGTGGACAGACATGCAATCCAATAAAAGCGTTAGAGACAGGACTAACGTACAAGACGTCGTGAAGTGGATGAAAACCAGGAGAAAAGAGTGAACGAGCATGTCAGCAGAATGGGCGAAGATAAACTAACACGGGCGTCTAGAGATGGACGACCTCCGGGTAAAAGGCTTCGGAGACCGCCCAAACGATGGGCCCAAAGCTGGTTCTCCTCTTCGATAGAAGATAGTCCGAGGTCAAGGCAAACAGGAGCACCCTAGCCTAAAAGTGAAGAAGAAGAATATGGACTTAATTTTATAAATGGATCTCTAGTATTTCGGATCGTAATTAGGTATCGGATAAACATGAAAACAACATATCGTTAAATAGTAAGCATTCAGCTATGAATTTCAATTGTTATTGGTTACTGTAGGAAGCACCATTTGTTTGCTTTGTCATTGTAGATGACTACAATTCATTATTACTGACTTTTCATTAGAGTTTGTTTTAATATTGTGCTTGAGCATGTAATTAAAATTACTCATTCTGGTCTGATTGGTAAATCGACAGTGCGACTGAATAAACGCTGAATCCTTTTAAACCAATTAATTATGACAATAATCTACAATAAAATAAATTGACATGATAAATACCTAGAAATGACCAATCACCACAAAACATTGTATTTAATTCACCCAATAACCCACAAGGATCAGAAACATACCCCAAATCACATACAACAAGAATGGGCGCGTACACAACCTCAAGCTCCCCACCTTAGCTAACTGGCCTCCGCTGAAAACCTTCGGGACGATTCCACTGACAGACTGTAACCCTTGTTGTGAGCTAGTCACCTCCTTTGAGAACCAGTAGCTCATACATACAAATCAAATTTCATTGGCAACCAAATTAATCAAATTACAACATCTAGTGGTGAGTGGCCATTTTGAAACTACCCAAAGCCGGTACTAAAAAGTGCGCGTCCCCGGCCATCTTGAATAAAATTCACAACCCCTTAAATACTAAGTTTACACAAATTAAATAATTCCCTATAAACCACAAAGGAAAATTACCACAATACCTTAAATATAAATAAATAAATACCTAGTTACGATCGGAAAGTGTACCAAAGTCATTTTATAAAATTTACCAGGAAATAACATAAATTATCAAACACCCGAATTAAATATAAATTAATTAAATAATATTAAATTAATTATGACCGACAAACACAAAACCAAGCTCTTAGTAAATTGTTAAACCCAAACACAAGACAAAGTACCCTTTTACCCACGCCAACAAACCAATATGGCATCTCGAACAAAGGGATGAAAACGGATGGTCGAAGTTATTGATTTTAAATCATATAAAATAAACAAAATTACTTACTTGTAGATTTTCACAAATTTAGATTTTAAATTGTTATCAATTATTATTGAAACTTACAAATCTGATTAAATTTATTTCACACTGATAATTTGCAACGGTTAATCTAGTCGACTGACTCGTTCAAAGGTTCAGGTCTGAATGATCATCATCATGCATCTATTTTTACGCCATCTGGGGTAATAACCAAAATTGACAAAAGACTTCTACTAATACAGTGAATTATAATGATCTCTGAAAATATTTATTTCCCGTCGTACCGAGATGGCATGAACTGTACAATTTAGCTGAATTTTAATCTTAAATCCCGCGAATATTTGAATGGTAAAAAAATAATATTACAAATGAAACAAAAATATTTTTATTAGCGCTACTCTTAATGCTTGTATTTTTAAATAAAATAAAATTTTGATTTTTTTTAGTTTTGTTTGTTTTTTTTAACTCTTTTTGTACATTTTATTAAGTGTCCGAACTTACAAAGAACTAAACGGAAAATATTTAAAAACCAATTAATAACAATAAATTGTCGGAAGATGGCGCCCCCACCAATCCAAAGACAGAAGACAACCTGAAGCGGTTGTTCGTTATAATATAGTACAAAATGGACGATTGACACCATTTTCAAGTTGCTATATTATAGTGCAGCAGTAATGTTTTCTTCACCCAGATTCATTCAAGTCGGTTAATTAGCATCTCTCCGTTATCTACTTTTTTAAACATTAGAATTTACAAATATCGATCTTCCACGTGGAATGTGCTAGATAAGGTGAGTAATTATTATAATTACATCATAATGCATCATTCTTCTCTCGGTGCTTTCGTTGGTTTTTTTGTTTGGATGTTTCAGTCAACTTAGCTCAAGCCAATCTGAGGCCAGATTGATATTGGATCTTTGATCTGAGCAATGTATCTGATGTGACTAGTACTCGAACCGCTTTCTAGTCGGTGTGTGTATGTTTATGCTATACTCCCAGTATAAATGCATCATTAATTTTTCCTAATTCGCTTTCTTACAGATATGACTTGAGTTATCCCTCCGGAACAGTTACAAATCATGGCCAGTGTGGGTCAAGATTTGAGTAGTCCATGTAATTCGGGCATCGATTATGAAATAAAACCAGAAGTGTTAGAAGACGTGAAATTTAACGTAGAAGATTTGCATCATTCGATTGACATTAAAGAAGAACAATTACCGCAGAAGAAACCGTCAAGAAAATTTAGGGGCACAGATAATTTTAATTGTGCAATTTGTGGGTATATTGCTAAAAAAAAATGGATACTCATAGTACATTTAAGAACTCATACCAGTGAGAAACCCTTTGTTTGTGAAATTTGTAATTACAAATTTTCACGAAAAGACAGATTAACTGTGCATTTAAGAACTCACACCGGTGAGAAACCGTTTGTTTGTGAAATTTGTAATTACAAATTTTCACGAAAAGACTGTTTAACTGTGCATTTAAGAACTCATACCGGTGAGAAATCGTTTGTTTGTGAAATTTGTAATTACAAATGTCTACGATCAGGAAATTTAACTGAGCATTTAAAAACGCACACAGGTAATAAACCGTTTATATGTGAAATTTGTGATCATAAATTTTCACAAAAACAAGCATTAACTGAACATTTAAGAACTCACACTGGTGATAAACCGTTTATATGTGAAATTTGTGAGCGTAAATTTTCACGAAAACTAGCATTAACTGAACATTTAAGAACTCACACCGGTGATAAACCGTTTATATGTGAAATTTGTGAGCGTAAATTTTCACGAAAAGGCAAATTAACTCTGCATTTAAAAGTTCACACCGGTGAGAAACCGTTTAAATGTGAAATTTGTAATTACAAATGTGCACGAAAAGACACTTTAACTTATCATTTAAGAACTCATACCGGTGAGAAACTGTTTGTTTGTGAAATTTGTAATTACAAATGTCTACGATCAAGAAATTTAACTGAGCATTTAAAAACGCACACCGGTAATAAACCGTTTATATGTGAAATTTGTGAGCATAAATTTTCACGAAAACAAGCATTAACTGAACACTTAAGAACTCACACCGGTGATAAACCGTTTATATGTGAAATTTGTGAGCGTAAATTTTCACGAAAACTAGCATTAACTGAACATTTAAGAAGTCACACCGGTGATAAACCGTTTATATGTGAAATTTGTGAACGTAAATTTTCACAAAAAGGCAAATTAACTCTGCATTTAAGAGTTCACACCGGTGAGAAACCGTTTAAATGTGAAATTTGTAATTACAAATGTGCACGAAAAGACAGTTTAACTTATCATTTAAGAACTCATACCGGTGATAAACGGTTTGTTTGTGAATTTTGTAATTATAAATGTGCACGTAAAAGAGACTTAACTAGACATTTAAAAACTCATACCAGGTAAAAATGATTGTATCAGAAAATAACATTAAATTTGAAGCTCTTGCAACAGAAGTGCATAGTTATATTTTGTAATAATAACGGAAATAGTGTTAAGTCATTTTCCATTTAAATTAAATAAGAAACGAACTGCAATTCTGCATTTCCACAATATTTAATTCATACTTATGAATCATTCAAACGTATGAAAACTTGATATGTTATGAACAGATATGATGTTTTATAATATAAAATGAATGCTAAATAATTCAAGAATTATTAATATGAAATGTTTAAATGTAAAGATACAGATTCAATCACACACGATAAAAATATTAGATATATTACAAATATGTACATAATATAATATTAAATAATTGTAAATGAGTATTAACTTGTGAAATTATATGTTGAATAAAATATTTTAAAAATTACCATCCTTATGCATAGTCAGAAAGTTGGCTTTTGCCTGATAATACTAAAATACTTGATGTCAAATATAATTTAAAAAATCGGATGTGGTCATGTCCATGACTTTATCATACTTTTATTAAATAGTAAAAAAAAATAATTTTTAATAATAAAAGGAAAAAAATATTTTCCGTTAACCAATTTGACCCAAAACCTAATCGGAACTAAGTCTCAATACAAAGATGCACAATACCAAATTCAGTTTGATATTCTCATGAGTTTTTGAAATTTTTTATAAAAACTAATATTAAATAAATAGATTAAAAAAAATTGTTTCCATGATCAAATTTAATCACCTCTATTTCCTACCATAAAGATACAAAATCTCAAATTTAGTTTTAAAACTTTTATTAGTTTTTAAAATACTAAATAAAGACTAATATCAAATAATAAAACTAAAATTTTTTTTTTAACTTCCAATTTTATTAATTACAATTTGTTACATTACATTTAACATTAAGTAATTGTTTTTGCTATATTTACAAGATCAATAAGTACTTGTAAATTTGTTTATTTAAGAACTGTAACTTTGTTACACGGTATTACATTGACAATAATTATTAACGTTGTAATTTCCTGAAGTATTTTAGAGAAAGTAAATCAGTATTGCGCCAGACCGTTTTTTTTTTAACTCAATTAATTGATCTGGAATTTTACAAATCACCCTTCTTGATACTTGCGGCATTAGACCCGGTTAGTTCTTTTTTTTTCAGTAGATACGTTTCGCAGTTTTTTGGGTGTTTACTGTCGTGTTGTTTACAGGGTGGTTTTAAATTGCGTGGCGCCCAGACCACCAGAAGATAACGACAGTGTGTCTAAAAAGAACACTAAAGATTATTTTAACGCGGAATTCGTACCTCGACGATTAAGTACTAGTCCACAGTATTAGGCCGATCCTCATTCTATCGCTGTTAAAATACCACCCATTTATAAATGGAATGTTTATTTTGACGGGAATAATAGCGTCACAGCTTTTATTAAAAGAATCGAGGAATTACGAGAAGCTAGGGGCGTGATGAAATCTCAATTGTTTGGGTCGGAAACTCCGACATTGTTGAACAAAGATTTCCACTGTTGGAAACAAAATCAAGTTTAGTTTTAAGTTGGTAAATATTTTTTTTTGGTTTAGTTAAGGTTTAAGTTGAGTTTGCTAAGCCAATTAAGAAAACGTTAGGGCTTCAGGTAGATAAACAATGTACTTTGGGTTAAGGAAAAGAGACGCGACTCTTTTCAAACAATTTAAGTGACAGTGGTTAATGGAACTTTACGTGTGTAAAAAATTCAACAGCTAGCAGAATCGAACAGAAGCACATCTGTGCCTTCGAAGGATCCCAAAATCAGCACTATACAAGAAATTTGATAGCAAATCAAGAAAATTTTAAGACTAATAGAAAGGATATGAAAATTGCTTCAAATAAAACATCAGTTCAAGAAAATCTAATCAAAAATAACGTCACAGAAAGTCAAAATGTCATTGAGAACGTCAGAATGGACGAAAGTGTAAAAACAAAATTACATGTAAAAAGACCAAACGACGATCAATTGTCATAAATAAAATTTTAAAGGTAGATAATTAGCAAATCGCAAATTTGAATTTGGATTTGAAAAAAATTTTCGTTTAAAAAATCCGCGGATTTGATATGTATATGACTAAATCCGCGGTTTTGATATGCATATTACTTAAATTATATTGTTTTGATATGAAAATTGGTTTGATATGAAGTTCAATGAGGGTTTATCTTTAAGATATTGTAACAAATTTTTATGCTAGAGCCGCTAGAGAAAGCGAAGTGGGTTAGTTCAAATTGTCTATAGTAACACAGGTTTCTATAATCAAAATACATAAATTATGTAGTTTATCCACAAAAAACTGCATTACAATAGACAATTTGAATTACCCCGCCCTTTCCCCTTTTAGCGTTTTTAATATGAAAGTTCATTAACCTTCATTAAACTTTATAATAAACTAATTTGCATATCAACTAATGACAATCATTAGATCAACATTAGATGACAACAGTCATCTAATCAGCGTAAGATATTCAAGAAAGCATTAATTAAATCACGCAATCTCCCAATAACTCACGTATCAAGTTAATTAGCATATCAAACTAATTAACGACCGGTCATCCAATCAGCATAAATGATCCATGTCACTGAAATAATTATCATATCAAACTATTAATTCAATTAATTCAAGTGACACCTCGCTATAAATTTGTCAAAGGGTTCCACTTTTAAAGCTCATTTGCATAACAAACCAAGAATTTTTTAATTTAGATATCAAAACTACGAAATTATAGTTTTGGAATATGAAAACTGCAGATTTTTTAAATTAAAACGCCGATTTTTTTAAACTGCGAATGAAAATCTCCATTAAAAATCGCTTAAGATGAGCCAGAACTCCTTTTACTTAACTACTTATGAGGAAAACTCAGCATATTCATATTCAGCTACCTGAAACTTGTTTTTTAATAAGTTTAAACTCTTCTAGAACCTCGTGACTCAGAAATTTATTATTTTCTAGATTATTTTTCGCTGAGAAATATTTTTCAAGTTCCATAATTTCAAGTTTTGTCGCCCTCTGGGCTATCTATATATATAAAATGGATGTATGTTTGTGTGTGTGTTTGTGTGTTGTGTGTGTGTTTGTTCCTTATAGACTCCTAGACCGTTCGACCGATCCCAACCAAATTTTGCACAGTTACTCTCTAGGACCCTAAAGAGGTTTTCCGCTAAAAACCAGGACCGAAAAGCTTAATTTAAAAAAAAGTGAAAAATTGCGGACGCGCATGAATGGAACGAGATTCCCATACAGGGTGAATTTAAAATTATCTTCTATCTTCTATCTATCTTCTATCTATATATATAAATGTGAAATGGTATTTCTTTGTCACGCATGATCTCCGAAACTACTGAATCGATCGACTTGCCGTTTTTTTTAAATGATAGAGTACATCTTGGAGCAGGTTTAAAGCCTAATTCCGCGTTTGTAAGTTAATAAACAATGAAGTAATTACATTTTTTGTACACACACGTCTGAACAGATTATCTACAGATTTAATCTGATAATCTACAGATTAGTGACATTTTTTAGGTTGGTTAAATAACCTACTTCAAATCACTATATAAACTAAAAATCTGGAAATCAACTGACAAAAAAAAGGAACGAAGGAATCATAACAAACAGTGGCATATAAAGTTAAAGAGAAAATTAAATCTTGATCGTTCTTCTACTGTGGCCAAAAGACAGCGTTTTTGTAGACAAAATCAAAGTACCGATAACATAAATGATCGTAATGCTTCCGACCCAGCACAGGATTCCATTTCACAGCAAATCCAAGCCCCAATAAGAGTTAATGATGGTGATCATTTGCATGATATGGAAGTAGAAAATGAAAGTGTTCCTTCAGTCCCATGGAAAAGTAGAGAAATGTCTGGATTTAATTATGATGTCTCCATTGATTATGCAACCGATTCTCACGTTTCGATTGAAACCATGACTTCCAGCTGTAACTACTGTCGTGCATTAAAAGGGGAAAAAAGAAGCACCTGGCCTGTGTTGTTGTAGTGGAAAAGTTTTACTCGATGACATTGTTGAACCGCCAGAACCATTAAAGAGTTTACTACTTGGCACTCACTATAATTCGGATAATTTCCTTAGAAATATACGAAAGTACAACTCCGCTTTTCAAATGACATCGTTTGGTGCCACCGAGATACGGCATGGAAATTTTATGCCCACGTTTAAAATTCAAGGCCAAGTTTACCATGCAGTTGGTTCCTTATTTCCAAAAATGCAAGAAGAACCCAAGAAGAAGACAAGATTTCTTTGAATCATCAAACAAATAAATTTGTTTGGTCCGAACAAACAATTTTTACCGTTTCCTTAACTTAAAATTCTCAAACTTTTCGCACAAATATTGCGTTATATTGGACTTTTGACTGCAAATATTTTTATTTTTAAACTTTTAACATTTTTACTGTTCACTTAAAAAATGTATGATTAAATATAATAATAGACCATACAGAGTGAATTTAAAATTATTCAACAGTGCGGCCTTTAGGCCGCACAACCTTGGTCAGCTAGTTTTAATAAGTTTGAACTCTTATAGAATCTCATGACTCAAAAATTTATTGATATCTAAATTATTTTTAGCTGAGAAATATTTTTCAAGTTCCATTATTTTGAGTTTTGTCGCGCTCAAGGATGTTTTTAATAAGTTTAAACTCTTCTAGAACCCCGTGACTCAGAAATTTATTATTTTCTAGATTATTTTGGGTGTGAAATATTTTTCAAGTTCCATAATTTCGAGTTTTGTCGCGCTCAGGGATGTTTTAATAAGTTTAAACTCTTCTAGAACCCCGTGACTCAGAAATTTATTATTTTCTAGATTATTTTTCGCTGAGAAATATTTGTTAAGGTTTATAATTTCGAGTTTTGTCGCGCTCAGGGATATTTTTAATAAGTTTAAACTCGTCTAGAATCTCGTGACTCAAAAATTTATTGATATCTAAATTATTTTTAGGTGAGAAATATTTTTCAAGTTCCATAATTTCGAGTTCTGTCGCGCTCAGGGATGGTTTTAATAAGTATAAGCTCTTCCAGCACCCCGTGACTCAAAAATTTATTATTTTCTAGAATATTTTTGGCTGGAAAATATTTTTCAAGTTCCATAACTTCGAGTTTTGTCGCGCTCAGGGATGGTTTTAATAAATTTAAACTTTTAAAACCCCATGGCTCAAAAATTTATTATTTTCTAAATTATCTTTGGGTGAGAAATATTTTAATAAGTTATAAAGTTTAATTTCGAGTTTTGTCGCGATCAGGGATGGTTTTCTTAATTGTTGCGAAGTTGTAGGTTTTGCTACCATTTGCAATTATATTATAAATATACAAGTCTATCGAGGGTTTAACCGCTGGTGAAGTTTTTGTACACATCTGATGAAGTACATGAAATCTCATGTGAAGTACATAAAGTAATAGTAAAATACATGAACTACGTGTAAAGTAGGTAAAATAGGATTAAATACAAATCAAATTAAAAATGTGCATTCTTTATTTCGGTTGGACCTTTTGCTTTTGAATTATTGAAAAAATTAGCTGGGGTGGGGAGACCTGTTAGCTCCCTCTCCCAATTTTGAAAATAATCTTAATATTCGTTGGTGCTTGATTGTACATAATTTATTTTTGCTTTATCCTTTTTACCCCCCCCCTAAAAATATTTCATAATTTTTTAAAAAACTAAAACGGTAGCTGAGAGTTTCTACTAAATTTTCAAACTTTTAATAATATGTTTGCCTGCATTGTAATATTTGGGTACTGAAGAGTGTTTCACACCCCCGGATTGAGTAATTTATTTTTTATCAGAAGTAAACTGAAGACCTCCCGTTGCAAAGGCACTGGAGGGTGTTCCACACCTCCCAGATCCCCCGAATAAATTAATTTATTTTTTATCAGAAGTAAACTGAAGATCTCTCGTTGCCGAGGCACTGGAGGGTGTTCCACACCCCAGACCCCGTTTAAATCATTTATTTTATTAAAAGTGAATTAAATATATAATTAAGAATAAATATATATCTCTGCAACGAGAGAACTTCAGTTTACTTTTGATAAAAAAATAAACTACTCAATCCGGGGTGTCCGAGGAGTGTGGAACACCCTCCAATGCTTCGTCAACGAGAGATCCTCAGTTTACTTCTGATTAAAAGTAAACTACTCAATCCGGGGGGTCTGGGGGGTGTGGAACACCCTCCAGTGCACACATTTTGAAATAAAGAACATTGCAGAACATGCAGAACTCCCTGGACCTCCGGATCAAGTAGTTTATTTTTTATCAGAAGTAAGCGAAAGATCTCGTGTTGCAAAGGCACTGAAGGGTGTTCTACACCCCCTAGATTAAGTAGTTTATTTTATATCAGAAGTAAACTCAAGATCTCCCGTTCCAAAGGCACTGGAGGGTGTTCCACACCTCCCAGACCCCCCAAATAAATTAATTTATTTTTTATCAGAAGTAAACTGAAGATCTCTCGTTGCCGAGGCACTGAAGGGTGTTTCACACCCCCTAGACCCCACGGATTAATTCATTAATTTTTTATCAGAAGTAAACTGAAGATCTCCCGTTGCAGAGGCACTAGAAGGTGTTCTACGCCCCCCACCCCGGATTAAGTAGTTTAATTTATATCAGAAGTAAACTAATGATCTCCCGTTCCAAAGGCACTGGAGGGTGTTCCACACCCCCCAGACCCCCGGTTTAAATAATTTATTTTTATAAAAGTGAATTAAATATATAAGCATATCTCAAGCTTTTTAAAATTAGTTATATCTCTGCAACGAGAGATCTTCAGTTTACTTTTGATAAAAAAATAAACTACTCAATCCGGGGTGTCCGAGGAGTGTGGAACACCCTCCAATGCTTCGTCAACGAGAGATCCTCAGTTTACTTCTGATTAAAAGTAAACTACTCAATCCGGGGGGTCTGGGGGGTGTGGAACACCCTCCAGTGCACACATTTTGGAATAAAGAACATTGCAGAACATGCAGAACCCCTGGACCTCCGGATCAAGTAGTTTATTTTTTATCAGAAGTAAGCGGAAGATCTCGTGTTGCAAAGGCACTGAAGGGAGTACCTGAGTACCTGGATTAAGTAGTTTATTTTATATCAGAAGTAAACTCAAGATCTCCCGTTCCAAAGGCATTAGAGGGCGATTCACACTTCCCAGACCCCCGGTTTAAATAATTTATTTTTATTAAAAGTGAATTAAATATTTAAGCATATCTCAAGTTTATTAAAATTAGCTATGGCCAAGTAAATGTGTTTAATTTGTAATCTGACAATTAATTATAAACTGCGTAATTATAAATTCCGTACACTCCTGGGGAGTAGTGGGGATCTCTGCAACGAGAGGTCTTCAATTTATCTCTGATAAAAAATAAACTACTTAGTCCGGGGGTCTGGGAATGTGGAACACCTTTCAGTGCCTCGGCAACGGGAAAACTTCAGTTTACTTAAAATAAAAAATATACTACTAGATCTGGGGGGGTCTGGGGGGAACACCCTCTAGCGCACTAATTTTTGAATCTCGGTAAGTCTCTGAAATACTGATGAAGTACGTGAAATACAATAAAGTAGGTGCAGTACCGTAAATTATTGATGGAATATGGTGAATTACTGGTGAAGTACGTGAATTCCCGTGAATTACTGCTGAATTATATGAAGTAAGAAGAAGTATGGAAAATTATTATGAAGTTCGTGAAGTGTGAAGTTAATTGTATACGATTTCCTCTAGCGGTTGACCCCTCGATTTCTCTATTTAAAATTACATTTAGCCCTAAAAATTTATTTTCAATTTACGATGGCCGCGGTTACAGTTTGAAAGAGCCAATGAGAAAATTACATTCGAAGTTAATTTTTAAAGCAGTTTTTTTCAAAATTTGTATACTCTTTTAACTTTTTATGCGTATATTGCAGTATTATCTCTCATTTTAAAAATTGTCGTAATCGGAGTTTCTTCTCATTTTACTCTATAAGTGGCATCTTGTTGGTACCACTGATACTTGTGATGTTTTTGTTTTCGGGGTTTTGACCTCGACGGTTTTTGTTTTCGGTGTTTTTGTTTCCGACATTTTGACTTCGGTGGTTTTCATTTTCGAAATTTTGACGTGGAATCGTTTTTACCTGTCATCCTATATATGCATAACTTGAAACAATGACACTCTGAGTTAAGTACATTTTAGGTTAGAATTTGAAAAGATGGTGAACCTCGGATGTTAGCAATTCTGGACATCCTTCCGGTTTGATAAACGACATATCTAATTTTAATCTTCAAATTCATTAGTTTACTGGATATCTGTAGTAATTCAAATAGCATGGATGAAATTAAAATAGAAGTGGAAGATGTGGTTATCAAGTCGGAAGATTTGCATCATTCCATTGACATAAAAGAAGAAACTTGGACTGTAGAATCTCAATTAGACGAAGAATGGAAACCTCAAACACATGCGGTATGTGCCTAATGTAAATTATTAATTTTCTAAATTTATTGATTCCTGATGTTTAGTTGTCAGGTAAGACACGTACTACTGGCAAAAATTCATTTTCCTGCAAGATTTGCAATTACAAATCGGTACGAAGTGATGATATCAAGCGGCATTTAAGAATCCATACTGGCGAAAGACCTTATGCGTGTGACATTTGTGACTACAAAGCTGCACTCAAGGCAAGTTTGAAGAGCCATCTCAGAATTCATACCGGCGAAAAACCATTTTCGTGTGAATTTTGTGACTTTAAAAGTTCACGTAAACAAGCATTGAAATTTCATTTACAAATTCATAATGGCCAACAACAGTTTTCGTGCGATATTTGCGACTATAAATGTTCTTATGAAAAGAATTTGAAGCGACATTTAAGAGTTCATACCGACGAAAAACCTTTTGTGTGCGGTATTTGTGACTTCAAATCGGCACATGAATATAGCTTAAAATATCATTTATCGATTCACAGCGAAGAGAAACGGTACGCATGTAGAATTTGTGACTATAAATGTGCTCACCCAGACCGTTTAAGATATCATTTAAAAAATCATGCAGTTCAGAAGTCGTATTCGTGCAAAACCTGCGACTACAAATCTTTTCGAAAAGAAGATGTTAAGCGGCACTCGAGAACCCATACAAAAGAAAAACCGTACATGTGTGACATTTGCGATTACAAGTCTGCACTTAAAGGAAATATGAAAGACCACTTAAGAATTCACACTGCCGAGAAATTATTAGCATGTGACATTTGTGATTTTAAAAGTGCACGTAAAAGTTCGTTAAAATATCATTCGTGTATCCACAGCAATCAAAATTTGTTGGCATGCGAAGTTTGTGATTATAAAACTATCCACAAACGGAATTTGGTTCGGCATTCAAAAATTCATACCGGCGAAAACCATTTTCGTGTGAAGTTTGTAATTTTAAATTTTCGAACCAATCGGATATGAAAGTTCACTTAAGAATTCATACAGGAGAAAACCGTTTTCTTGCGAGTTGTGTCCTTACAAATGTACGATCGTGGGAAATTTGAAACGGCATTTAAAAATTCACAGAGAAATACCTAATCATTAGAATAAATCTCGACCAGGCTTTAAGATAAGGTTACCGACAGCCTCCAGGAGCAGCGATCTACTTTTGAAGTCTGCTGACAATGCGCAAAGCGCGGCTATTTATTTAAAATAATTTATGTAGAAACTCCCTTATAAAATTCTCCCACTTTTCAAGTTGATAATAAAACACATTATGCAATATCTGTGTATGTAGTTTATTTTGAGAAAGTTTTACTAAGCAGATGTGAGTTTTACTAAGAGACGGTCAGAATAAAATTCTGACTGCCCAGAGTCGAACCAGGTATTCAGCACTTGCAGTCAACGAACTTAACTTCCATGCCATGATCATTGACTGTCTTTCCTATATTAAAATAGAATTTATGAAAAGTAAGTAGTAAAAAGGTAATCCCGGGATTTTCAGTTGCAGCCATGCGCTATCAACAACCGGGGCCAGGTAATAAACCTGAAATCCGATTTTAACCATTTTTCAAGTGGATTGTGAAAGATGAGGGCCTAATTAGAGCATAAAAAAAAAAATTTGCGGTCGGCCGACAAATTTTGGTAAAAAATGGCTAAAAATTCGAGATTGGCCGTGGTTGCGTTAGTCAAAATGTAGACAAATTTTGTTTACTTCTAGTTTTTTTGATATCTACGGGATCGTCTTGACTGTAGTGGAGGCTAGAACCATTACGGCGTCTGTTGATACGGTTCTGTAGCCGCAGCAAGTTCTGATAGCGCCGCGCCTTTGTACTCTCAGCAGCTTGTCTCTATGACGCTGGAACCGCATGGCGTCCGCTCAAATTGGAGCTTCATACAACATTATTGACTCCGCGACGGAGCCTTCGCTTGACTTCGGACGATCCCCGCAAATTGCGCATTATGCGTGCTAATGATTTTGTGAGTTTAGCGGCTTTCTCCGCCACTCTATTGAGCTGTTGACCAAAGTTGGGGTGTTTGTTCAGATCAATGTCCAAGATCTTTGCGCTCTCTTTGGATACGATGGGTTCCCATGAGTTCCCAATTGCGAAGACAGCCGCGGTTTTTGCGGCACGAGCCGCAATGCCTTTTTTCCATCCAGTCAGATATTCGCCGGATGGCTTCGTTTATATTGTCTTCGAAATCATCTGCGGTTTTAGCGGTTGCCGTTAGGGCAACCCGTTGTGTGTACCCCTGGTGGCATGGCTAACCTAAGAACGCCGTCGTAGTTTACGTTCCAAAGGGGCGGTCCTAGCATTGAACCTCGGGGAACCCCGCTAGTCATCTCCATACATTGTTGAAGCAGTGGCTCCCGGATCTCAATCACGGGCTCCCCGAAATAGCTCCCGAGGGTTTTGATTATATACGGAGCGATATTCCTACGATGTAATTCCTCACTGAGCTGAACGCATTCTTGGACATCCAGGGTAACCACCGCACACAGTTTCTTCGTCCTCCAGGTGCCCGTGTTGGCCTTCTTCACCTGCTCGACAATTTGCTCGACGATCTCGATTTTCGGAATCCATACTAGTTGTCCGAAAGTCCCCCCCCCCCCCAGTTTATTCGATCTTGTGCGCTAATCTGGGTAGGAGCATCTTTTCGTATAATTTCCCGATGTAGTCAAGAAGACATATCGGCCGATACGAACCAGGCGCCTCTTTCCGAGAAGAACAAACCTGTCTACCTTCCACTCTCTGGGGTACTCTCCTTTCTGCAACAATCCGTTAAACAACTCAAGAAAAGACTCCGGAATCATCTCGACCAAGCTCCTGAGACGTGCGGCGGGCACCATGTCCTGAGGCATTGTTTTTTAAACTTCTGGATGCCTCCATCAGCTCCTCCATGCTGAAGAGGGGCACGTCACTCAGAACCGTTGCATCACTGTCGCTCGCGTCTCTGGCCGGATGGGCTAGAAAGAGATCTCCCACAATGAACATAACTATTTCTTCTGTCATGCCGTGGATGGTTGGTTTCCTAGTTTTTTCGTCACCAATTTGTACGCCGTGTCCCTCACGTTTTTCTGTACTTCGGCGACTAGCGCCATCCAGTATTTTTTTGGCTCTCTTTGATTGCTTTGGAGAGCTCCTTCTTTTTGTCGCGTAACTGTTCTTGAGCTACTGTGGCTTCCTCCAGGTGGCCGCGTCTAAGCAATCGCTGATAGCGAGTTTTTGCGCTTTGGCCCTCTCTTCGCAATGTGGCGATTTCGTTGGTCCACCAATATACTCCTTTTTTTTCAACTACGCTTCGGCATGCAGCATCTTACGCTTCCTGCACGAAGTTTCTCATCCATTTGCAGCTCATTTCCCGCCGAGGGAGCTCGCCTCCACGTACGTGCGTAGCCTCGCGACATTAAGCTTTCTCTACGACCATCTCAATGCAGGTGCGTGAAGAGGTAGTCTGAATATAAACTCGATGTAGTTGTGGTCACTCCCGGGGTCAGCGTCGAGGACCCTCCATTTTATGACGTTGCGTCTAGCTGCCGCGAGGGTAAGATTCAGTATGAAGTGTGCTGCTCTCTTCTCGAACGTCGGGGCGTCGCCTATGTTACACACCACGAAATCCAGCTCTGCCTGATGCCCCTCCTATCCGTAGGGGATCCCCACTCCGACGACTTGGTGTTGAAATCTCCACCAATTACGGACGGCTTGTGCTGGCTGCGTATACTGCTCGGCATTTCTTCTAGCGATCTCTCGAATACTTCAATGTCTTCGTTCGGCGAAAAGTAGCAGGAGTACACAATTACTCTCCCCACGTCCGCCCACACGTAACCCAGACCCAGCTATGGACGAAGACGCTCCTGGATGTCCATTTCGCTGGTCTTCCGGAGTCGTCTTGTACCCAGTCGCTTTCCCGTGCTTTGTTTGGCTCGAAAACTAGAGCAAGATCTATGTTTCTGCTGTAAAAGGTGTGCTCCAGCAGGCTTTGGGCAACTTGGGCGTTATTGAAATTTATTTGTAGGATCAGTAAGTGGTTTCGTACAAAGCCAGCTTACAGTTTAGTGCGCTGCCCCGCACTCCAGGTACCTTGGTGCAAGACGTGACCTGGTGATCTTCCTCGCCGCATCTGACCCTCAGCTTGCTTCTATCTTCTCCTCTGCACTAGGGTTTGCTGTGTGGAGGCACCTGTAGCAGAACACACGAAATGGCTCTTTTTAAACTTGCAGCCGCTGAAAAGTCCAATCCTTAGGTTGGCCTTTGTTAAGGTTTCCTCATACTTCTCGCCGACTTCCAAGGTCACTTTCTGAGTACCCCGAAAAGACGCTCTCGTTTGGATAATCTTAACAGCGTCTGCATCACCGAACAATTTTCTTAATTTGGGTATCTCTCCACGCGTTCCTTTTTAAATCTCACGTACTGCTCGCCCAAAGTACGAACCACGGCGTCCCTGATTGGCGCTGCCTTGCCCGCTCTCTCCTGCGCCTCGAGAAGAATATCACCATCCAGAGTATGGCGTATCCTAGCAATGTGGGGGGGGGGAGAGGTTGGCCTTTTTTTAGCTCCGACTCCAATTTACTTAGGGTGACGGTGGGTGTTTCGCCGAACTAAATTTTGACAACGTCCGCTGGTCTTTTTGCCACTGTTTTGATCTGGATTTTGAGTTTTTGATCCTTTTGCTTTACGAGATGGTGTCACAGTTGGCGCCGTTTGATGTTTGGGGGTTGGAAGAGGGTTCGAGTTTCGATGGAAGTTCCTTCATTTTGATTGTCATGATGCCCACGTACTGCATTAGTATGTGCAGTGAGCTCTTCACACCTTCCATCTCATCTCGCATTGCACTCATCCACGAGGTTCTGGTGTGACCCAGCACGTTTTGAAGTACTCGTATTTCCTTCGATAGGTATGTATGTTCTCTAATTCTTCCACTGTCTTTCTTTCTCTGATCTGAGACCAAGCACCTGTTTCTTCCACGATTTTTTTTCTCGTGAAAAGTTTCCATTTTGGTCATTGGTGCGCATATACGTCACGTGGTTAGTGCATAATCTGCGTAATATCACCTTGTTATTATTGTATCATGTGTAAGTACAATGCTCAACAATATCAAAGATAGCTTTATATTATGAATTGCCCTTCCGACACTAAATGGAGCACAAAATAACCCTACCAGAAAAATAAAACAAAAGTCAGTTAGGTTTAGTTATTTTATTTAAATATCAGTTTCACCTGAGACCTGCCCATCTGCGGGCGGTTGGCAAGACCTGGAACGAGCGTAAGTTCGACAAATCAAAAGCCCAAGAGGCGGCCGATAGGCTGGCTCACCACCAAATACACAACGTCGAACAACTGACAGAAGCCCTGCTGGCAATCTGCAAATCCTCCATGCCGGAAAAAGCCAGAAATACTCAAGGGCGGTGTACTGGTGGACCAAAGAGATTGCGGCTCTCGCAGAGAGTGCCAGACAATCAGAAGGCGGTACCAAAGACGGCGGAGAAGTCAAAGCGAAGAGGCGGAAGAGGTCCATACAGAACTAAAATGGCCAAAAGAAGCTGATCAGAGCCATCGAAAACAGCAAAAACAGGCATGGACGAACCTTCTCAAAGAGCTAGACAACGACGTGTGGGGCAAGGGCTACCAGATAGTAGCGGCAAGCTGGCTAAACGCGGCATTCCCGGCCTCACGGAAGAAAGACTGGAGCACATCATCTCTACTCTGTTTCCCACGCATGCTGCCATCCGGTGGGAAAAGGAAAAAGCGGGAAATATTCCCCATTTACGGAAGACGAGCTCAAGATTGCTCTGCAAAAATGTCAACGGGCAAGGCACCGGGTCCCGATGGTATACCTAGCAAGGCCATAAAAACACTAGCGGAGCAGCACCCTGAAATCATCTTGAGGGTGCTAAATGGCGTCTTGCAGGCCGGAAGTTTTCCGTCGGTCTGGAAAAGAGCAAGATTAGTACTGATTAAGAAGGGCGAGAAACCGCTAGAAGAACCTAGCTCGTACAGACCTATATGCCTAATGGACAACTTGGCCAAGCTATACGGGCGCCTCTTGCTCGCCAGACTGATGGACGAACTGACTACAAAAGAAGATCTGAGCCCAAACCAGTTCGGTTTCCGCAAAGGCCGCTCAACGATAGATGCCATTCAGAGGATCGTCGATGACGCAATTACAGCAAAATCCGGCACGTGGCGTACCAGGAAAATGGTGGCGTTAATCACTCTGGACGTCAGAAATGCCTTTAACTCGGCCGGGTGGAAACATATAGTCGAGGAGTTGGAGAAGAGAAGCATCGCCACGTATTTAATAAACATTATAAAAGATTACTTCTCCGACAGGACGCTCCTGGTAGAAGAGCGCAGCCTCAAAAAGCAAATCAAAACTACAAGCGGAGTTCCCCAGGGATCCGTGCTCGGTCCACAGTTGTGGAATGTCAATTACGACGGGGTGCTGCGACTTCCCTTCCAGAGGGCGTCACATTAATCGGCTTTGCCGACGACCTCAATGTGCTCGTGGCGGCCAAAACCGAGGCCGAGCTAATGACGATAGCCAATCTGGCTATGCAAGCAATCGGGGTGTTGATGGCCAAAAAGGGGCTGGTGCTGGTGCCTGGGAATACAGAGGCAATACTGTTAACAGGCCGAAGAAAAATATCTAACGTCTAATTCAGCCTTGGTTCGCACGTAGTGGAACCGCAGGCAGCCCTGAAGACCCTGGGCGTGACATTGTACAAAAGGCTGAGCTACGGGCAACACCTCACAAAAGTGGCGGCAAGCGCCGAACGAACATACACGGCACTAAGCCGGCTCATGCCAAACGAGGGCGGCTCGAACACCGCAAAAAGACGAGTGCTGGCGACAGTGGTGCACTCGGTTATGCTGTACGCGGCGCCGGTTTGGATAGAGGCGATGGACTGTGAGATACATCGCCAAAAGCTGCTAAAAGTTCAAAGAAAGGCGGCACTAAGAGTATGCTGCGCGTATAGAACGGTGTCTGGGGCGGCGCTGTTGGTTCTGTCAGGGTTGCCTCCAATCGATCTCCTTGCTATTGAGCGAAGCCGCAATTACAAGAATAGAGCCCAGAAAAAAATACACAGAGAAGAGCTAATGCTAGAGTGGCAGGCTCGTTGGTCGACGACAGAGAAGGGCGCATGGACCCGCAAGCTGATCCCCTCCATCACGAAGTGGCTACAACGTGCGCACGGCGAGCTGTCATTTTCACCTCACACAGGCGATGACGGGGCATGGGTGTTTTGGTAGTTATCTGTTCAAGATCCGTAGGGCCACGTTACCCACGTGCAACTATTGTCCGGAAGATGACACCCCAGAACACACGATATTCCACTGCCCGGAGTGGCAAACACAGCGAGCGGAAGTGGGGGTCGCACTATCCCCAGAAAATTTTGTAGACCAACTTTTGTCCTCCGAAGAGAATTGGCAAAGCTTCCAAAACATGATTAAAAAAATCATTGGAAAAAAGGAAATGGATGAAAGAGCACGGCAAAGCAATCCAGGAGCTGAGCAACGGTAACAACAACTAATGCGATAGAAATGGCGACAGGAAGTTGCGACTTGTCCTTGACTGACGGCAAGACAAGAAAAAAAACGAATCACAGCGGCAAGGAGTAGTGCAAATGCGGAACACTTGCAAAACGCGTGACATACCATCAGATGCGACATAACACCAGGGAGGTGTTTTAGTCAGTAAAGTCTGACATACCCGTGGGCACGGGTCTGCGGGATCCATGAGGATTTTCACCTCCCACGCAAAAAAATATATCAGTTTCACGGAAATTCAAACAAACTGCTGAAATAGAGAAAAACCTCAATCTTCATCTGCGAGATTGGATATTAATTAATTAAAACAGTGTCGTTATGGACTTGATTTGATTGTTATATTTGGTATTGCTCTGATCGCAAGTTTCGTATGAAAGTACATATGATAACAACTTGTTTTTATATAATAATCACATTATGATTTTCAATTGTTAATAAATTGTTACTCCTATCCTAATCAAAATTGTTAGGGCATCATACATCTTTAGACTAACATGACAAGTCGTCTTTAGAATATAGTAGCTTACGAGGAGGGTTGATGTTGAGTAACGTGAGTATGCTGCCACTACTTTCTCTAAGAGAAAGAAAATCAGGGATGTGAACGGCGGAGTTCGAATTTAGGGGTTCGAAAATACACTTTTTCCTATAGAAATGGCTCTACCAAACGAAAGAACAGGAAAATAAAAGCTCTTGAAGGTGAGGAACATTGTTGTCGGACTTGTAATAAGGCCACAATTTAATTTTGAAAAAATACATGTAATTGTATTATTGCGCAATATTACGTAATTTTTTTGCGTGCGCTGGGAGGAAATTCTCATGGACATCACCCGGATGTTCTGGGTGGTAGTGTCGATCTCTTATCGAGTAAAACCCTCTCCCTTTGGAGGACTGCAGGAGCGTGGTATCCGTCTTCCAACATTTCTTCGCTCCTGCAGATTTCGCGCTATGGAAGTTTTCTTCTTGATGTTCTTGTTTGGTCTTATTGCTGCTTTATTTTCTTTTCTTGTTTTTGTAATTTTATAATCTAAGCTAAGTTTCGAGTAGAGTTTTAGTAGTCTATCTTTTTGGATTTTTAGTTTCTTACGAAAATCTTTAACTAAGGTAATAACTTAGAAATTCACAAATTTTCCAAGATTTTCAACATAAATTCCGTGTCTTTAACGTCGAAAGGTACAAAAGAAATTTTAGAAAATTAAATAACTACAAGTAGTTCATCAAAACATACTAATTAGTAAAAACATTTTACCTAAAACTAAAAATAGTCAGTTTGGAGCGTGAAAAAATTTATAGTACCTTTCCGTTTTACTTTTGGAAGTGTGCCGAAAAACAAAAAATGTTATCAAAAATTTAGAAAAAATATTTTACTGAACCTAGCTGCAACGAAGCAAAACGTATTTGGAAACAGTGCAATGAATTTCTAAAATGATTTTTCTTTTGGGAAAGATGTCATGATAAATTTTATAATTTTACCTCCCTTTTTTCGTCGACAGAATCAGAGAAACCTTATTTTGTCGGTATTTTAAAAATTTAATACAGTCGGGTCAACATTGTGGGCAAACCAAAAGAAATTTAAAAAAAATTTTAATGCAAAATGTTCAGGATTAGTAGGAAATAAATAAATCCACTTGATCCAAAATTAAATAAATTTTATTTTCACGATGATTTTCAAGGGTCATGAAAACTTTTGAAAACTGCGTTCGCTTCTCACGCTTTTCACTGTGGATTTACGAAAAAACCTAAGATACATAAAAATCCTATTTGGCTAGAGGCGTACGCAGCCGTTTTGAAATTAAATATTGCTCATTAAATAATATGTTAAAGAATTTTGAATGATTTGGCTGTACAGAGCATAAGTTAATTGATAAAAGTGCAATTATTATTATTTCAGTGAGGATTTTCTGTCTTAGGTTAAATATACTGCTCTCGGGGAGCCTGAAACCCTTAGAGAGCGCGTCCCCAGGTGGCGGATAGGGAAAGCCTTTCAGATATGAGTGGTAGAGTGAAATTAAATAGCTCCGCGGACCAAACAGGTACTTTGCAGCGTCTGTCCCATATTGGGCGGCTGCAAACAGCGTCTGTTCCCCATGTCAGGGGCGGCTGATTTAACGGGGTCTTTTGACCCCCTCCTAAGTCAAGGTGAGGGAAGTCGTGCCGATGACTGCATGGCGTCCGGGAGTATGCGGACGTCCCTAGCGATAACAACCAAAAAGTAGTAATGACGAGTACAAAGAAAGAAGAAGCGTTTACGGTGCAAGAGCTTGGATCCCCAGTACCGGTCGGGAGTGGTGGCAAGAGTGCCCCGATCGTCATCCAGCGACCGCTCAGGTGTCCCGGCAAGCAGCCAGGCTGGGACGCCCAGTATTGCTACTGGCGTAGAAACATCCGTAGGGAAGGGAAAAGGAAAACCCCCGGAGAGAACACGGGGGGTTACCTTACGAGTTGGGAAGAAATCCCAGTTTAGAGTGGCGAGTGCACCCGTCGGAAAGGTGGGGTCCAGAAGGAACTCTAAGAGACGAACATCAGTCTCCCCTAAGCCAAGGTGAGGAAAGTCGTACCGAAGGCTGCGTGGCGCCCAGGAGGTATGCGGGCGTCTAGCGATAATCAGCGAGGGGAGGCCACGATAAACCTCCCACACAAACATAAACATTTATGATGGATACAAAGAAGAAATCGAGTTTACGGTGCAGGGAGGATACCCCAGTACCGGTCGGATATGGGGTGACGAAGCGGGCCTCCGCCGACCGTCACCAGACGACTGTTTCCGACGCCGGTTCAACCCAGGCCGCGTCGGTAACAAAAGATACTGGCAATAAAGACAAAGATAAGGGCAAGATGTCAAAACCCACAAGTACTCGAAGAAGATATTCATCAACATCTTCAGTCGCAATAGACAGAGTACTCAAAGCCATCGAAGAAGCAAAATCGGAGTGGCCTAAGATGTTTAAGAATAACGCCAAAATACGCCAACACCCATCGGCGTCAGACAATGGGTTACATCAACACTACAAAACATTAAGACAATCTACATAAACGAATCAGAACATAAAAGCGAATTGGCTGAGAGAGACCTAGCCGCTCCCGAAAAGAACAAAAGGACCAACAGGAAATAATAAAATCTCTGTCGGAACAGCGTCAACTAATAGAAGAGGTTATAAAGAACCAGGTGACCCTCAGTCAGAAATCGCTAAAATCAAGAACGAGGCGAGAAAAAACACAGACAAGAAGAAACCGACAAAGTCGAAAAACAAAAGAGAATGGAAAAAGACAACGTAGAACAACAAAGAAAACAAAAAAAAATTTGAAAAACAAAAAAGAAAGGAAGAAGACAAATAAGAAAGAGAAAAACAAAAGAAGATGTGCAAACGGCTGTCCGGGAACTAAAAGAGACCAGACTGGCCATAAACACAGCCGGGTACGGCTCACAGGTGCTCCAGGATACTTTGAAACAGCTGGAAGAGCTAACTTTCGAGACGAGGCTCCCGCCGGACCAAATTCTGGCATTATCATCCTTGGCCAAGGTTTCGGAAAAGTTCAATATCTTACAGACGCCATCGAAGAGTTTACACCCAGCAAAAGACCATCCTTCGCCCCACAAGACGGAACCAAAAACCGTCCAGTCAGACCTCCGGAAGTGCCCCGCAACCAACAACAAGCGACGGGCACAACCAGAAAACCAACGTCGGCGCTAAACTGGAAAGAGCCAATTCAAACCCCTATCTCTGCCAAAAAAAGAGAAGAAGAATACACGGTGGTCCAACACAAAAACCACGAACAAAGCCCAAGATCCAAATGCAAACTCCCAAATGGACCAAAAGACCGGAGGCGGTCATAATATCAAGGCCACCACCAAGAACTGGAAAAAGCAGCCAAGTCCCAAAAGCTGGATCTCAATATCAGCAGGATTCAGACAATCGCGACGGAGAACTCCTTCTCGAAACTGAAGGTCAAGCTAGCTGCCTAAAAGATCAACTAGCCAAGATCGTTACCGAAGATACAATCAGAACCAGACAGAACAAAATCAGACTTGAAATTCCGGGATTGGCCCAATACACCACCGCAGAGGAGGTTGGAGGAAGCCTTGTCGGAAAGACTAACAAAGGCGCGTACTCCATACTAGGAATTTACCCAACGTATGGAAGAACGAGCAAGACAGTCCTTTCGGTAGACAGAAAGACGACGGAGAAATTGAAAAAGGTTGACAATCGGGCTGGTGGGAGGATGCAAGGCCAAGGAGAAATTTGTTCGAGCTTTCTGCCAGAGATGCTCGTCCGAAGGCCACAGAGCCGAAAGCTGTACCAGCAACAAAAACCTCCAAGACACGTGTTTACGCTGCGGAGAGGAAGGACACAAGGCCGTGGAATGCGCCAATAGAGCTAGATGCATCAAATGCACCGGACCACATCAGTTTGGGTACAGATGCTCACAATGCGGGAAACCACCAAATGCCCTGTCGTCATACAGGCCCATCTGCCTGCTAAACCACCAGGCAAGGTTTACGAAAAATTTATCCTGGCTAGACTAAACAATAGCGACATAGAAAATAGGGGCAAACTGGCACCAAACCAATTCGGCTTCAGGAAAGGGCAATCAACAATCCATGCCCTTGATCTATTAACAAAAACCGTAAACCAAGCCAGGATGGGTACTTGGAAGACGCGGAGATTCGTCATGGTCGTTTCTCTGGACGTTAAAACTGCCTTTAACTCGGTCAGGTGGTTGAACATTCTGAAAGAACTAGCTAAAAGAGGCATAAATGGGGCTTTACAGAACCTGATTGCAGACAATTTAAACCACAGAGCAATTATATACCAAGAAAAGAAATACGATGTCACCTCGGGAGTGGCCCAAGGTTCTGTATTGGCACCCCTCCTGTCGAACGTCAGCTACAACGAGGTACTCTCGCTAGTGGTACCTCAAGGCGTGACCCTGATAGGGTTTGCAGATGACATAAATGTAATTGTAGTGTGGAGGACCAAGGATTTTATCGAAGAAAAAGCCATTACTACCATCACAAGTATAAGGGGATGGATGGAGTCCAAAAGGCTGACCCTGGTCCCCGAAAAAACCGAGGCGGTACTCGTTAGTGGAAGACGAAAACATAGAGAGATCCGAATTTGCCTACCAGATACAGACATTACACCAATAAAGACCACCAAAGTGCTGAGTGTATATGTGGACCACAATCTATCCTTTGGTCCACATATAATTGCGGCATCGGCCAAAGCGGAAAAAGCGGCAGCATCCATCTCCAGGCTCCTCCCCAACATCGGGGGATCATCGGAGAAAAAAAGAAGAACGATAGCCAGTGTCGGCGAATCAATCATGCTGTACGGGGCACCCATATGGGCCGATGGGACAAAGATACAGAAGTACGCCGGGCTGATGTTAAAAGTACAAAGGAAGATGGCACTGCGCATAACGAGAAGGTATAGAACCACGTCAACGGAGGCATCAATTCTCTTAGCCTCGCACCCCACCAGAATCGAGATACTGCGAGATTAACAACAATTGAGAAATGGCAAGAGAGATGGAACGAAGGCGGGAAGGGCAGATGGACATACCGCCTCATCCCAGACCTCAGAGGATGGTACAACCGTGACCACGGGGAGACTACGTATGAGTTGACCCAAGTATCTATCGGGCCACGGATGCTTCGAATCCTATCTATACAGATTTCAAGAAAGCACCCAGCCCCAACTGCCCTACTGCCCCACACAGAAGACTCCGCAGAACACACAATATTTCAGTGTGGAAAATGGATAGGTCCCAGAAAGACAGCGGCCGAAAAATGGGACAATGTATGTCTCCAGAAACATTAGTCAATTATATGCTAACATCGAAGAAGCCTGGGACACGATTGAAACGCTTGCCAGAACGATCATCGGAGAAAAGGAAAAAGAACAGAGAACCAAACAGATCGAAAACCAACAAGACAACAACGCCTAGATTAACGCGGTCTCGTTGCGGAAGGCATGGTAACTCCGAATCCCGGACGAGACAAAGGATAGGGTTTAGTCGGTAAGAGTCCGACACTACCACCCAACACCATCTGGGTGGTGTCCATGAGGATTTCCACTCCAACGCCCACAAAAAAAAGAAGGGACTCTAAATCCGGAGGAACCCCAAACCCCTTCGACGAGGCGTTTAAGCAACACGCCCAGATGACCGGAGAAGTGGGGGACGTCCAAGAAGCCCCACTTGAGACGGCGGAGGAGGTGGCAGAGGAGCTGGTTAAAGCTTTCAATAAACGCCTTCACGCGCCGATCTCAATTAGAAAGGCGGCCAAAAAAGCCGTAAAATGTTTACGGCGACAGGCCGAGGTGAATGCGCGCACTTCGGAGCGGGACCTACAGATCCTGGATCTCCAGCTAGAGATGGAGAGACTAGGGGAGGCTGTGGTCCTGCAAAACGATATTTTGCGCAGAGAGGTGGGAGCGAACAGGACGCAGATAAAAATGCTCCTGGAAACGCTCCAAGAATCACAGCGCGCGGCAGATCGCATCGAGGCCGCGAAAATAACCAGGGCAGAGGCGCTAACCGATGCGCTCTGTCGCCTGGACCAAAAGCTGATGGCGCTCTCCAATAACCTTCAAAACCACAGAAGATCCAGGATAGAGCGCAGGTAACTGAGGCGGCGGCGCAGGTTGGGGCGCTGGGGGCTAAAGTTACGGAAAGAGTTGCCGGAGGGTTCAGCGGCGGACAGACCCCCTTAATAAAACGGCGGAGAAATCAGGAGAAAAAATTCACAAAATGCCGCTCCACGTCTTAAAAAGTGGAAGCGGCGCGTCGGCCCCATGGAATCGAAGGCGGACCGCTAACTGCGAAATGCGCGTGTCCGCACTTCGCAAAACTAAAGAAGGGCACCTCCTTGTCGAGGTGAACAGGGAGGGGGGCAGTGCGGAGCAGCTGCATAAAGAGCTCGCACTGTAAACCTCACTCACGGCGTGCCTCTTCACTCAAAGGGCGACGCTGGAAATAAGGGGCTCGATGAGGAGGCCACAAAGGAGGAAGTTGTCTCTGGCATTCGCCAGGTTCTGGGCGACGACTTGGCACCGGTCACGGTGATTGCGCTTACACGTGATCGCCGTGAAGGCGGTCGTCACGGCCCTGGAGGACCTTGGCGGTAGTATCGTCGCTGGTAGGTTACGTATCGGACCTATCAGCGGATGTCGAGCCGCCTACAAGCAGCCCTCAAAGCAGAAATGCTACAGGTGCCTCCAATTCGGGAATTGGCACGTGTCCGGGAATTGTTATCGCTGCTGGCAACCCGGACACGTGGCAGATGCCTGCAAGAATCCCAAGCGGAAACCAGCAGGTGGGCCGACAGGGATTGCCCCCCCCCCCATCACCATCTTATAAGTGAGCGGGAGTGGAAAAGGCGAGAAAACCTCAAGCCGCGCCCTTATTAAAAAAGGGAAAGAAAGTCAGCGCAGGAGGAAGACCTGTTACGGGGTCGAAAGATAGTAAAGGTCTTCCAAATAAATCTCAATAATGCGCGAGCGGCCCAAAACCTTCTCGTGGCCACAGTCAGAAATCGGCGAACTGACGTGGCTATAATCAGCGAACCTAATCGCGCCGATCTTCCCAACTGGTTTGCTGACACAACGGGCATAGCAGCGTTCTTTGTCCGAATCTATCGTGGACCTGACCGTGGCGTCTGCCGACCTACTCAGAGGCGTCCAGGATTGAGAAGTACTGGACACCAAAACTATGAGCGACCACCGCTACATCTCCTTTGTGGTGGAAGCGGCGAGTAGGCCAACAAGCCACCTAGAGGCTGGACAGTCGGCAAACTGAGCTTGGATAGGTTGCGGGCCTCTCGATGTGGAGATGGGAAATGTGGAGACGGTAGGCGCCCGTCGGCTTACGGAGGCGCTGACGCGTGCATGCAACGCGTTGATACCAAAAAGAGATAGCGGGCGCCCCGGTTTACTGGTAGAACGACCACATCGCCGAGCTGCGAAGAAACTGCCAAGCCGCAAGGTGAAAATATCAGCGCACGCGGGCCAGGCACGGCGAAGAGGGAGCTGAGCCATTTCTACAGCTTCTGAGGACCGCACGAAGAGAGCTGCGCTATGAGATTAACAGTAGCCAGCAAGCAGCTTGGCAAAAAATACTGGAAGATGTGACTGCCGACGTGTGGGGTGGAGTACAAAATTGTACGAAAGAAGCTGGGAAGGACAACTATCCCAGGCCTCACCTCCGATAGAATCAGACACGTGGTGGTAACGCTTTTTTCAAGCCACCACGGCACGCCGGCCGAAGACCTACGATCGAAGATCCGGGCACGGAAAGCGAGGGAGACGGGTTTCAATCCCGTCTCCCTGGAAGAGTTGCAGGCGGCGGTCCTGAAGACGCCAGCAAACAAGGCTCCCGGACCAGATGACATCCCCGCGGAGGCCGTGAAGAAAGCGGCCACCAGGCATCCGAAGCCAAAGTTACCACGGCGGCCTATCGCCGAGCCAGTACGGCTTTCGCCGAAAAATTTACGGTGGACGCCCTCGCAGCCATTAAGGCCATCGCGGAGTATGCCAGGAAGGGAACCTGGAGAACGCGTCGTTTGTGCGCAATGATCACTCTGGACGCAAAGAACTCGTTCAATACCTGAGGAAGATAATCGCTAGTTATCTCTTGGGCCACAGTCTCCAAATAGAGGAGGCACTACTCGCTTGTGGTGTGCCGCAGGGCTCGGTGCTCGACCCCACCCTCTGGAACATTTTCACGACGGTGTGCTGCTCTTACCACTTGCGCAGGGGATCAGCATGGTGGGCTTCGCCGACGACCTTACCCCGTAGTCGTCGGTAAATATGTGGCCGAAATAACATCTTCGGCCAATCACTCTATCCAAATAATTTCCCAATGGATGAAGGAAAGAGGCCTCACACTCGTGCCGGAGAAGGCAGAGTTTTGTTATTTTCCGGAAGGAAGCTGATCCCGCCGTAATCCAGATGGGTGGAACTTCCATCTTTCCGGCCGACACCGCGAAGTGCCTTGGAGTTATCTTCGACAAGGCCTTATCTTTTCGCCCCCACATCTGCGCGGTCGCCAGAAGAGCCGAGGAGGTTCTCGGCGCCCTCACTAGGCTAATGCCTAACATCGGCGGGCCAAAGGCCAGCAGAAGAAAGATCTTGGGCTCCGTGATTAATTCGATCTCTTTCACAAGAGGTGGCAGGAAATTTGGAGGGAATCCGGTGTGGGAGGTGGACACACACCTCATCCCGGATTTAGACGTTTGACTGGGGAAGACCTTCGCAGAGCTCAATTTTCATCTCACTCAAACCCTATCCGGCCACGGATGCTTCAACGAGTATCTTGAAAGGATGGGAAAAGCAGCGACCGCAGACACTGCAGAACATACCATCTTCCGTTGTAGCGAATTCGTGGCCGAGAGAACCGCATTGGAGGCCAAGCTCTCCGAACGTTTATCTCCCCAAAACTTGGTAAGGCTCATGCTGCTCTCTAGTGACAACTGGAGGGCTGTTGACCACTATGTCAACAGCATTCTTCCTAGGAAAGAGCAGTACGAGCGGGAGCTGCAGCGGGCCGAAAGGTCCTCGCTGTAGAGTCAGGCTGCATTTCGGCAGCGCCCCGATAGGGGCCACACGCGAGCCCGTGTTAGTGTGAAAAACAGATACAGGTACCCCAAGCGTGGAAATAGGGAGGGGATTTTAGTGGTAGAAATCCCACACTACCACCCCGTCAGGGTGGTGTCTTTTGAATATTTCCCCTTCCCTCTAACAAAAAAAAAAGATTAAATATATTGGAATTTTTAATTTATGCCTACTAATTTCGCCGGATGGATCAGAGAAAAGTCTTATTTTAACAGTATTTTAAAGATTGAACATTTAATTTCCTAAAAAATTGGTTTTATGTAATTTTGTGAAGTTACGCTTATAACTGTAAAGTTGGTTAACGTTATGCATTGATATGCCTAATAATTTTAAGTCACATAACAAATCGGGCACCGCAAATAACTCGGGCCTTACTCCCTCCTCCCGCACTTACGTCCCAGATCCGATTCCCCCTTACATAAGTCTCGTGGGTTAAATTTTTACCCCCTCCTAAAATTTTCGAACGCCTATATCTAGAGAACCGCTTGAGATACCTGAGAGATGGCGTTCGAAGCTGGCTACTTTTTGGAGGCAAAAATCCGGGTAAAATTTGATCCCATTCCGCGAAAATGTCGGAATATGTGAAACCCGCCAAGGACGACCGGTCGAGGAGGAACTCCGCCGCCGCGGACCTAGAAAAGGCCATCAAAGCCTTAGAAGATGCGCTCAAAACGCACCCAAATACGGCGGGAACGGTCAAAACTGTGACGCAGGCTTGAACTCTATTACTAAAACAAGCGCGCCTAGAAGAAAAGGTACGGTTGCGTACCTTTTGGTTGCGGCGGGCGAGACGGTGGAAAATGCGAGTGGCGGCAAAGGAGAGGCTAGAGCAATCAAAATAAACGTTAAAAACTAAAAATGACAAACCCTCAAAATGGCCGATGTCAAAAATATGACCTCGCACAAAAAAAAACTGGGGACAAGAACAATATTCCCCACAGAATGAAGAAACTCTCTACCCTCCCACCTTGGTAATTTCTGACCCGGCGATCGTAGAAATAGACGCTAAAAGCGTGTGCGGGACTTCCGGGAGTGAGAGCGAAAAGTGGCGCAGTGGACTTGATGGTCACCCCACCCTGACTACACCGGTGCGCAAATCAGTGATAGTAACAGTACAGACGCAAACTCGGAAATAGCGGGCGGTATGGCAAATGCGGTGAGTCAAAAGGCCGCGGCGGCAACAGGTGACGGAAAAAGAAGGAAAGAGAGAAGCACAACCGTGAAAGCGGAGCGCACAACTTGCTGCGTGGCTCAACGTCGAGCCCCTCCTCTATAGTGAGCGACCGCATAGTGGCGCCTCAAAGGCCCAGTCGACATCACCCAAGGCTAGGTCAGAAGTGCAAATTATTAAAGTTGACAGATTACAGTACGCCGACTTGGTGGCCAAACTACAGGGTAAGATCGACCTGGAGACCATCGGCGCTGAAGTCCGGTCAGTCCAAGCGACTAGAATCTAAGACGTCATTATCAACAAGGCAGAGGGGAAGAGTAAACAGAGCCGCTAAGACGACGAATTACGGAGGTGGCGAGGACCTGAAATAAGGACCCTCACCCACAAAGACGCGGTCGTCGTAATGGGGTTCGAAGCTACCGCGACGAAACGGCAGATCGCGGCGCCGGCTGCTAAAGTGGTAGGCACGACAGAAGGGTGGAAGTGAATGCGTCTAAACAAGCGCCCCAAGGCACCAAACGAGCTGTGATTACCCTAGTGCCGTCGAAAGCTAGGATCCTCCGAGCAGGTACTTTACAATCGGGTGGTCGAGGTGCACGATACGCGGAGCGCCGGACACTCGGTGTCTGGGTGTTGGACACGGTTAAGGTGATGGCGGCAGCAACATATCTTGCCCGTCTTATGCCAAACATCGGCGGATCGAAAATTGTCAAGAGGAAAACCCTGGGATCTGATCGCGGAGTGGCAGACTCGCTGGAGCGCCTCCGAAAGCGGTCGCTGGTTGTATCGGCTTATACCAGACATTCGTGTGTGGGTCGAGAGAGGGAACGGTGAGCTGACGTTCCATCTTACGCAGCTGCTCTTCGGCCACGGATGCTTTAATGTATATTTATTCCGCTTCAAACGGAAGAGGCCGACAACCCGGAGCACATCTTTTTCAGATGCTGGCGCTGGGAAAGGCAGCGGCAGCTCCTCTCGCTGGAACTGCTCACCTCTGACAACATCATCCAGCACATGCTAATATCTGAGGGAAGTTGGAAACGGATCGAAAACTACATCACTTCGATCCTCAAAACATAAAAACAGGCTGAGAGGCTGGAGCAAGCCGCAGCCTAACAAGTGACAGTAACCGATTAAGACAATAACAAGGAGAAGAGACCAGTCGCCCAACGAGAACCGGGCGATATGGAAGAAGCAGGTTGATAACCATGACAGCTGCCCACAGGGTAGACGGAAATAATGCTGGGAAGCGAATCCCTGTCCCCTGTGGTAGAGGGGGGGGGTAAGTTTAGTGGGTGAAACCCACTCCACACTCGCGGTTCAAATAATAGGATTGTCCGATGATCACATCATTTATGTATTACTCGACAAGAAAAATTTCGTTTTAATTCAGTTGTAATTTTAAAGTGGACAAATTGAGAAATAAATTCTACCAGCAAGTTTAAGAATAAATACACACGCGAGCAATCGCTATCCTTAAAAGAAGCAGAAAAATGGATTTCACCAAAAGAATTAATCGAACCAAAAGAAATATTAAGTTGTCGTGGTGGGTTTATTCCAACAAACCAATTGAAACGTCCCTTACGTGTCACTGAAAGAAAGCCTATCCCAAAGGAACAACAAAACATTTCGTCAATAGACCCGGCTGCTATCAAACCAAGATTCTCTGTAGCGGACAGATTGAAACGACCAGTTGGTACTGGCGAAATACCAGTTACTAAAAGTGCTACCAATATAAAACCAAAAACTTTAAGTACTACGGAAATTAAAGAATTCGAAGATTCTTTTAAAACCGCAGTCAGAAACTATGAATTCAGCGAAAAGTTAGTTAAATCCGAAGAAAAAATTGCCAAGATCCCTAAAAATGTATTATCGCAATTTATGGAAGCAGAACTTCTCGCCCTGCTTACAAGATCAAAGTCGGGGCGATTAAGAGGTGGCAAACTATTTGCCAATTTAATTACACGACAGATAGTTCCAATGGAAGCTTTTTACAAGAGCTCTAGAGCCATGCTTTGGGAGGTCCGCAATCTCACTACAAGTGTTGCTAATATTTGGGAAAATGTAGCGAGCTTATAGCCCCTTAAATTATGGCAAAGCAATTACTTTCAATCAGTTGTCGGAACTGATTGACGAATAAATGACAGATAAATATGGCGCCATATTAGTGTCATTCATATGCAAAATTATTTCAGATGAACATGAGAAGTTACCTAACAAGTACAAAATTGTTGAGGTCATTTGGAGGAGGACCGACACTAAATTAACGTATCTGATTCCACAGTCTCAGCTGATTATTTGCCGAGTCCGAATGCAAAAGGTTTGGAGCATATTATTTTACCCCCTTACCACGGGGCAAGATTAAATAACATACTAATCGCATTGAAAAACTTAATTTCTAGTTTCTATGGAGCGGAAAAATCCATATCGTCATGAATTCCCAGAAGAAGAAAGGAAAAATGTATTTCCGTACTTTTGGACAGATTTGAGTTGGAAAGAAGGAATTTATGTTTTTTCGTTAGAGATCGAGTTTCAGCCAAGAAAACGTCAGTAAGTTCAGGAAAAACATCTCGACGTTCTAATTTCTATGTTTATTCTTTAAAACTTCGTGATGATACAAAAAAGGTAGGTGGCTCATAACTGGATAGAAAACAAAGCATTACAGAAAAACCCAAAGCCAACCCCAGACAAATACTGAAAGAAGTACTACACGTAAAGTATCAAAAAAGTGAAGTAGCAAATACGCACGTTCAGAACTTTTTCAACAAATTACCAAAACTTCCAAGTCGCTATTGTAGACAGAGGACTTCGAAATTATATTTGGAGCCCATATTTTCTTCAAAAAATGAGTTGTATGATGTGTACCTTTCTCGGTGTAAAAACTTCCATATGTAAAACTAAATTTTACCTTTGGAGACCTTAACCTATCGCTATTCCAACCGAAAAAAAAATAGATGCCGTACATGTTGTAGTTATGAAACAAAGAAGATTAGTGGAGAAGCATGGCAAGCACACATTGCAAATAAAAATAGAACAAGACATCTGCAATTTGCCACGGTAAAAGCTGGTATCAAAGAGATTTGGTGGAATTTCCCAGATCTCAGGGTATTGGCATATGCTCCTTGGCTAGCTCAATTGGAGCAAGGAAAAAAACTTAATTGGCGACTACTTTTCTAGCATAAAAAACTTAGGGAGGTAACAGATTTTGCCCTAGGCGTCACGTGATTATAAAACGTTACTCCCCAAAAAAATATTCTACTACCCAAATCACGAAGAGTAGCGTTTAGAAAAGAAGTCACCCGATATAAAATAAAAAAATTGCAAGAGCTGCAAGAGATACGCTTGAACTGTAAACAAATCAATTTATTGTAAACTTACAACGGCACCAAAGTTCGATTCGAGCAAAAAAATAAGTAATATATAATCGCGTTTGTGTTTCTCAAAAGCAAGATTTCCCCGCGTATAGCTATATTTAGGGTTACAATATGATGGCAAAAAAATATTATATATATGCGCAAAGCCTAAACAATTGAATAACAATAAATTAACTCGCAATCAAAATTTTAGCGCAATATCTACGCAATATTATCACAAACAACAAAAAGACAGCACAAAACACTTATCTCATTTAACAGACTTCGATGTTGATTGTCCGAAGATTAAATATTAATTTTCCTCCAAATGAAGTTTCCAAATAAAACAGCCTGATAGAACATATACGGCACCAATAATATTCCAAAAAAAAAAAAATGCGTAAAACCACAATGGTACTCCAAAGCGAAAGGTACCAAATCTCATATCCACAAGATCGAACAGTCCCAAAAAAGGAAACTTGGTTAATATTGACCTATGGAAGGACCCTAAAAGGATTTTCTTTTTGAGAAAATATATTTGCAAAAAAGAACTTTACCTCGTAGATGGTGTAATCGAGGGTATAATTCAAACGAAGGCAAGTACTTGGTTAATGCTGAGTCAAAAAAATATCCAAATATCCACGTTGCACAAAATAATCCCAATTACGGAGCGGCAAAAAATATACCAAAATTTCCGTACAAACGGCACATCTAGGAATCTCTACAATCAACCAGCGAAAAATACCTTCTAAAAATTTTAGTTGTGATCATGTGCTTTCTGGTCTCAAGATAGTAACTATCAAAAGAACAGAGCCGCACTTTAAAATTTGAATAAATAAAAATTCCATTTTCCACCGTGACAAATTAAAAAGGAATGCTACATGGCAACCATCAATTTGCAGGCAGTAAAACTATCACCCATGACAAATCCGGCTATGTACTCGTATAACAAACCAATTTCACTTCAGTATTCTAAATGGAAGCATCTCCAAGAATTAAAGAATGTAATACCCTCATATTTTCCTAGTTTTTATGATAATCTTCCACACCTTTCATCAGACAGCAGTAATAAGAAAAGTAAAAGGAAAAAATAGAAATACCGAATTATTGTATAAACTTTTTTTATTATTTAATTTGTTTTGAAATTAAGAATAAAATTATTTTAATATTGAAATTTACTTTTATTTAATTAATTTCCGATTGTGTTAGTCAGATGTTAATGATAACTAGTCACTTACCAGTGTTGATTGGACGAACCACCTCATTTCCTTGGGTAAGGGTAGGAAGACAAGGATACACTGATAAGCACTATGATAATGTGGTTCACAATTATGAACCACATGGTTGGTCACAAACACTTTTAAGAACCGGGTGATTATTTTGGAAAACAATTTACACACTCGGTTGGTCTATACCACAATAATGTCAGATATTATCAACATTTGGTGCGCTACAATGTGCGCACCGGACGAAGGTAAAGCGACATCGACAATTTGCAAGTTATTTATTTTGATAATATAATACAACAATATGCATTTTTACTACGTTAATCGCCTGCACAATCTAATAAATATTCAATATTTTCAATATAATCTTTTCCCAATTGAACTGATGCGCTTTAGAGTATCATTATAAAAAGTTTTAAATCTTTAATTTGAGTGTTAACAACATTTGCAGCACTACAAACTTTGTTTACCGTCACTTGTGCTAAATATAAGTAGTTCAAAATATTGGGTATAAATGGAAGATTTCCAATCAAAATTTATTCAGGTCTTTAGACCATCGTTTCCAATTGGCGTATGAAATTTCAAGTCAATTGGCGTGCAGTTTGTCCTAAATCATGGATGAAGACGCACACACATCCGGACATCATTTCAAAAATTACCTTGAACGATTTCTATGGTTCATATGGACATAAACCATGAGAAAATGTTAACTAAAAACTTCTACTTCCAAGCTTTTTCTTACTCAAAGTAAAAATCAATGAACGCAAAACAACTTTCTCAAAATGAGCCATTTTTGCCCTCTTTACAACCATATTTTTTGCACATGACCTATTTATAATAATATTCAACAAGTACAGTTTCCCTAAAGGAGAAAACTAAACAATCAAAGTAAGCTACGCTGCAACAATGAGATGTTACGTAGACATAACAATACAGTCGACACTAAAAGTAAATGGCAAATTGCTTACAGGATTTTATCAGTGAATAACAAGCATTGCACATCCAAAAAGTTCCAAAACTCACCCAGCTCCGCATAAGAGAATCGCATTTATATCCTCAAAAATATCCTGCGTCATTGGAAATCCTTCCAACTTTGGTATATTTCTGGTTCAACGTCTATGAACTCTTTGCATAAATCTCACTGCTGAAAGGTAAAACATTCAACGTTTACAGATTATAAGTAGAGCTTATTATAGCGCTTTGGTTTTCTTGAGAACTATGACATATTATACTGGGAAGAATTCATAATCCCCCCCCCCCAATTCTTGGTCACTGCTTTATATTATTTGTACTAAAACTTTCACCATTATCGTTTAATACTAATAACCATAAGTTTGCAAATTTATCTATCATAGTTTGGGTGTACCTGGGGTGCTCCACACCCCAGACCCCGGTCTCTAAAAGTATGGCTTATAATTTTGGCTAATTGGGATATTAGTACTTGAGTGTGACAGGTTAAAGTTGGGATCAATTAAATTTCTAGAGATTTTTTCTAGATCGGTTATGCTGATATCTTCAATTTATTACTAATAAAAAATAAACTGCACAAACCGGGGGGTCTGGGGGGTGTGGAACACCCTCCAGTGCCTCACTGCTGAAAGACAAAACATTCAATGTTTACAGATTATGAGTAGGGTTTATTATAGCGCTTTGGTTTTCTTGAGAACGATGACATAAATTATACTGGGGAATTAATAATCAAATAAATAAAAAACAAATTGGCAGGAGCTGGATGCGATCCCAGTACCCTTCGCAAATGTTTTAATTTTTTTGCAATCTTACGCAATTCCATTAACAACTTACCAAATTTATGTTAATTTTTATGCAGTTCACCAGTAATATATCATTATTCAAATTCAATTTTCTGAAATTGGTAAAAAGCGTGTCATTATACTTGTACCTGTTGAAGTCCAATACAAGACCTATACGCACAATGAAAATGAATCAATGCAGTGAGGGGAAGTTGCCGGTCTCCCCTTGTAAGACACGTGTATTTAATAATAATTATTTGATAGCAAATTAACTTACATCAGTAGATTTTCTTAACATTTTTTTATGTTAAACGTTGAATAGACCTTTTGGCGGTCATTATTTTACTAATTAAAGTTTTGGGAGTTGCTAGTTTAATAGTAATCAATTAATTAAATTAAACTTAGATTTCTTTAGTTAATTTTGTAATTTTTTAGCTCATTTGGTTGAATATCATGGAGGTTTGGTAGCTCAATAAAAATCTTTGGTAATTCATTATTTCGTCATGATTAATTAATTACATTAAAGCGAAAATAACGCGCTTGTCCCTGTTTTACAGAGACGGCTCCAGAATGTAATAATACAATTTAAACTATTTTTATGCCCGATTTCTTCAACTATAGTTATCTATCAGTTAAAATACATTAAAGTTAAATTAACAAAATTACCAATAAGGTGATTGATTTGTTTTGTTTCGTGTTTAGTTATTACGATATGGTCTGATTGGATGGGATTGGATAAGGTGCATATCATCAGCCCCCTTCCATTGCGAATTTTTAATTCAAAAAAGTCTATTGTGCATTCTTTATTTTCGGTTGGACTTTTTTTTTTGAATTATTTAGAAAATTAGTTGGGAGGAGGCTGAAGACCTGCTAGCTACACCCTCCTGATTTTGAAAATAATCTTAATAATCTTTTGTGCATGATTGTACATAATTTATTTTCGCTTCACTCTTTTTTGTTGCCCCCCCAATTATGTCATAATTTTTTTAGAAAACTAAAACGGTAGCTGAGAGTTTCTAATAAATTTTCAAATCTTTAATATGTTTGCCTGCATTGTAATATTTGGGTACTGAAGTACCGACATGTGATGATTATTGTCCAACTGATTATTGCAGGACATATTTATATTAAATCTTAACCTAGACAATGCTTATTACAAACCTACTTAATTATATTACAATACTGAATTTGCTTACCTATGAGGAAGCTTATTATTTGCTTATTATGCTTATTATTTATTTATTATCTAGGACACACTACAATTAATTAGTTTATTTTTATCAGAAGTAAACTGAAGATCTCCCATTGCAGAGGCACTGGAGGGTGTTCCACACTTCCCAGACACCCCGGTTTAAATAATTTATTTTTATTAAAAGTGAATTAAATATTTAAGCATATCCCGAGGTTACTGTCGAGGTTACTGTTGGATATTACAGAACCTAGTCCTAATTTAAGAAGAAGAGGCATATCCCAAGTTTTTTAAAATTAGCTATGGGCAAGTAATTGTGTTTAATTCATAATCTGACAATTAATCATAAACTGCATAATTATAAATTCCGTACCCCCTAAGAAGTAGATCTCTGCAACGGGAGATCTTCAGTTTACTTGATAAAATAAACTACTCAATCCGGGGGTCTGGGGTTGAACACCCTCCAGTGCACAAATTTTGGAATAAAGAATATTGCAGAACATGCAGAACCTCCAGACAGAGTAGTTGTCTTTTATCAGAAGTAAACTGAAGATCTCGACACTGGAGTGTTCCACACCCCAGACCCCCGGATTAATTAATTAATTTTTTATCAGAAGTAAACTGAAGATCTCCTGTTGCAGAGGCACTGGACGGTGTTCTACGCCCCCAGACCCCCCGGTTTAAATAATATATTTTTATTAAAAGTGAATTGAATATTTAAGCATATCTCAAGTTTATTAAAATTAGCTAGGCCAAGCAAATGTGTTTAATTCGTAATCTGACAATTAATTCTAAACTCTTCTTCTTCTTCTTCAGTGGCTCCCGGATCTCAATCACGCGCTCCCCGAAATAGCTCCCGAGGGTTTTGATTATATACGGAGCGATCTTCCTACGATGTAATTCCCCTCACTGCGCTGAACGCATTCTTGGGCATCCAGGGTAACCACCGCACACAGTTTCTTCGTCCTCCAGGTGCCCGTGTTGGCCTTTTTCACCTGCTCGACAATCCGCTCGATTGCTTGGATGGTTAATCTCGGTTTTAGGAATCGTTACTGGTTATCTGAAAGTCCTCCCCAGTTCGTTCGATCTTGTACGCTAATTTGGGAAGGAGCATCTTTTCGTATAATTTCCCAATGTAGTCAAGAAGACATATCGGCCGACACGAACCAGGCACCTCTGGGGGGCTTGTTCCCCTTTTCGAGTAGGACAAGCCTGGCTAACTTCCACTCTCTGGGGTACTCTCCTTTCTCTGGCCGGATGGGCTGGAAAGAGAGCTCCCACAATGAACCTAACTCTTTCTTCTGTCATGCCGTGGATGGTTGGTTTTCCTAGTTTTTCGTCATCAATTTGTACGCCGTGTCTAACGCGTTTTTCTGTACTTCGGCGACTAGCGCCATCCAGCACTTTTTGGCTCTCTTTGATTGGTTTGGAGAGCTCCTTCTTTTTGTCGCGTAACTGTTCTTGAGCTACTATGGTTTCCTCCAAGTGGCCGCGTCTAAGCAATCGCTTTTGCCCTTTGGCCCTCTCTTCGCAATGTGGCGATTTCATCGGTGCACCAATATACTCCTTTTCTCAACTACGCTTCGGCATGCAGGCATCGCACGCTTCCTGTATGAAGTTTCTCATCCATTTGCAGCTGATTTCCCGCCGAGGGAGCTCGACTCCACGTACGTCCGTAGCCTCGCGACGTTGAGCTTTCTCCACGACCATCTCAATGCAGGTGCGTGAAAAGGTGGTCGGTGCTCTCTGAATATAAATTCGATGTAATTGTGGTCACTCCCGGAGTCAGCGTCGATGAGCCTCCATTCTGTGACGTTGCGTAATAGTCTGGCTGCCGCGAGGGTAAGATTCAGTATGGAGTGTGCGGCTCTCTTCTCGAACGTCGGGGCGTCACCTATGTTACACATCACGGAATGCAGCTCTGTCTGGTGCCCCTACCAGCGTGCCCCTCCTATTCATGGAGGGGGATCCCCACTCCGACGACTTGGTGTTGAAATCTCCACCAATTACGGACGGTTTGTGCTGGCTGCGTATACTGCTCGAATACTTCGAATACTTCAATGTCTTCGTTCGGCGAAAAGTAGCAGGAGTACACAATTACTCTCCCGCACGTCCGCCCACACGTAACCCGGACCCAACTATGGACGAAGACGCTCCTGGATGTCCATATCGCTGGTCTTCCAGATTCGTTTTATACCCAGTCGCTTTCCCGTGCTTTGTTTGGCTCGAAAACTAGAGCAAGATCTATGTTTCTGCTGTAAAGGTGTGCTCCAGCAGGCTTTGGGCAACTCGGCATTATTGAAATGTATTTGTAGGATCAGTAAGTGGTTTCGTACAAAGCCAGCTTACAGTTTAGTGCTGGCACTCCAGGTACCTTGGTGCAAGACGTGACCTGGTGATCTTCCTCGCCGCATCTGACGCACAGCTTGCTTCTATCTTCTCCTCTGCACTCGGATTTGCTGGGTGGAGACACCTGTAGTAGAACACACGAAATGGCTTTTTTAACCTTGCAGCCGCTGACGAGCCCAATCCTTAGGTCGGCCTTTGTTAAGGTTTCCTCATACTTCTCGCCGACTTCAAGATCACTTTCTGAGTACCCCGAAAAGACGCTCTGATTTGGATAATCTTAACAGCGTCTGCATCACCGAACACTTTTCTTAATTTGGGTATCTCTCCACGCGTTCCTTTTAAATCTCACGTACTGCTCGCCAAAGTACGAACCACGGCGTCTCTGTTTGGCGCTGCCTTACCCGCTCCCTCCTCCGCTTCGAGAAGAATGTCCGCATCCAGAGTACGGCGTATCCTAGCAATGTGGGGAGAGGTTGGCCTGTTTTAGCCCAGACTCCAATTTACTCAGGGTGACGGTGGGTGTTTCGCCAAACTAAACTTTTACAACGTCCGTTGTCGTGTAGTCGCGCTCCTCCCCCACTTCCACGGTGATGTTTGGTATTTCCGCGACGGTCGGTTTACTAGGTTCGTTGGTCGTCGCCTTCGCGTAGGTTTTACTCGTCCTTGAGCTGTTTTTTTGCCACGTTTCTTACTTTTTTGATTAGGATTTTGAGTTTTTGAACCCTCTGCTTTACGAGATGGTGTCACTGTTGGCGCCGTTTGATGTTTGGGGAGCGCCTCTGGAGAGGGTTGAAGTTTCGATGGAAGTTCCTCTATTTTGATGATCATGGTGCCCACGTATTACATTGGTATGTGCAGTGAGCTCTTCACTTCTTCCATCTCATCTCGCACTGCGCTCATCCACAAGGTTCTGGTGCGGTTCTAGTACGTCTTGAAGTACTCGTATTTTTTCTGATATGTTCTCTAAGTTTTCCACTGTCTTTCTTTCTCTGATCTGAGACCAAGCACCTGTTTCTTCCACGATTTTTTTTTTTTTATTTTGGTAATTGATGCGCATATACGTCACTTGGTTAGTACATAATCTGCTTAATATCATCTTGTTATTATTGTATCATGTGTAAGTACAATGCTCAACAATATCAAAGATACCTTTATATTATGAATTGACCTTCCGACACTAAATGAAGCACAAAATAACCTCACCAGAAAAATAAAACACAAGTCAGTTAGGTTTGGTTATTTTTATTTAAATATCAATTTCACGGAAATTCGAACAAACTGCTGAAATAGAGAAAAACCTCAATCTTCATCTGCAAGATTGGTTATTAATTAATTAAACAGTGTCGTTATTGACTTGATTTGATTGTTATACTTGGTATGGTTCTGATCGCAAGTTTCGTATGAAAATACATATGAGACCAACTTGTTTTTATATAATAATCACATTATGATTTTCAATTGTTAATAAATTGTTACTCCTATCCTAATCAAAATTGTTAGGGCATCATACATCTTTAGACTAACATGACAAGTCGTCTTTAGAATATAGTAGCTTACGAGGAGGGTTGATGTTGAGTAACGTGAGTATGCTGCCACTACTTTCTCTAAGAGAAAGAAAATCAGGGATGTGAACGGCGGAGTTCGAATTTAGGGGTTCGAAAATACACTTTTCCTATAGAAATGATTTTACCAAATGAAAGAATAGAAAATATAAGCTCTTAAGGTGAGGAACATTGTTGTCGGACTTGTAATAAGGCCACAATTTAATTTTAAAAATTGAATTTTTGAAAGAAATACATGTAATTGTATTATTGCGCAATATTACGTAATTTTTTTTGCGTGCGCTGGGAGGAAATTCTGAAATCACCCGGATGTTCTGGGTGGTAGTGTCGAACTCTTACCGACTAAAACCCCCTCCCTTTGGAGGACTGCAGGAGCGTGGTATCCGTCTTCCAACATTTCTTCGCTCCTGCAGATTTCGCGCTATGGAAGTTTTCTTCTTGATGTTCTTGTTTGGTCTTATTGTTGCTTTATTTTATTTTCTCGTTTTTATAATTTTATAATCTAAGTTTCGAATAAAGTTTATAGTAGTCTATCTTTTTGGATTTTTTTAGTTTCTTACGAAAATCTTTAACTAAGGTAATAACTTAAAAATTCACAAATTTTCCAAGATTTTCAACTGAAATTCCGTGTCTTTAACCCCATGTCAGGAGCGGCTGATTTAACGGGGTCTTTTGGCCCCCTCCTAAGTCAAGGTGAGGGAAGTCGTGCCGATGACTGCATGGCGTCCGGGAGTATGCGGACGTCCCTAGCGATAACAACCAAAAAAAAGTAGCAATGACGAGTACAAAGAAAGAAGAAGCGTTTACGGTGCAGGGGCTCGGATCCCCAGTACTGGTCGGGAGTGGTGGCAAGCGAGTGCCCCCCCCCTCACGATCGCCATCCAGCGACCGCTCAGTTGTTCCGGGAAGCAGCCAGGCTGGCATGCCCAGTATTGCTACTGGCGTAGAAAAATCCATGGAGAAGGGAAAAGGAAGACTCCCGGAGAGAACACGGGGTTCCTTAAGAATTGGGAAGAAATCCCAGTTTAGAGTGGCGAGTGCGCCAGTCGGAAGGGTGGGGTCCAGAAGGAACTCTAAATCTGAGGAACCTCAAACCCCTTCGACGAGGCATTTAAGCAACACGCCGAGGTGACCGGAGAAGTGGGGGACGTTCAAGAAACCCCACTTGAGACGGCGGAGGAGCTGGTTAAAGCTTTCAATGAACGCCTTCGCGCGCCGATCTCAATTAGAAAGGCGGCCAAAAAGCCGTGAAATTTTACGGCGACAGGCCGAGGTAAATGCGCGCACTTCGGAGCGGGACCACAGATCCTGGATCTCCAGCTAGAGATGGAGAGACTAGGGGAGGCTGTAGTCCTGCAAAACTATATTTTGCGCAGAGAGGTGGGAGCGAACAGGACGCAGATAAAAATGCTCCTGGAAACGCTCCAAGAAATCATAGCGCGCGGCAGATCGCATCGAAGCCGGGAAAATAACCAGGGCAGAGGCGCTAATCGATGCGCTCTGTCGCCTGGACCAAAAGCTGGTGGCGCTCTCCAATAACCTTCAAAATCCACAGGAGGTCCAGGGTAGAGCGCAGGTAACTGAGGCGGCGGCGCAGGTTGGGGCGCTGGGGCTAAAGTTACGGAAAGAGTTGCCGGTGGGGTTCAGTGGCGGACAGACCCCCTTAATAAAACGGCGGAGAAATCGGGAAAAATTCCCAAAAGGACGGTCCACGTCTTAAAAAGTGGAAGCGGCGGTCGGCCCCTATGGGAATCGGGGGCGGACGGAACTCGGCGGGAAGTGTCTAGCTCGTTAGCAGTTTCTACAGCTGCCAAAAATCTCCCCTCCCCCAAAGAGTCACTAGTGGCCAGGAAGCTATACAGGCCGCCAAATCCCAGGCCGAAGGAAAAGGGGCAGCATCTTTAACAAAGACGGCTTCCAAGTCGTCCAAAGGAAGAAGCGGCGTAAAACGCCAACCGCGAAGGCGACGGTCCCCAATGCAGGCAACAAGGCAAAGGGAAGCCAACTGCGACAGTCCGCCAAACCTAAGAGGAAGGACGGAAAAAGCCTCGCAAGCGTCCTAATACACCGAAGCAAGAAGGCGGCTAACGTAACTGCGAAGTGCGGATACGAGCACTTCGCAAAGCTAGAGAAGGGCACCTCCTTGTCGAGGTGAACAGGAAGGGGGGCAGTGCGAGCAGCTGCATAAAGAGCTCGCACTGCAAACCTCACTCACGGCGCGCCTCCTCACTCGAAGGGCGACCTTGGAAATAAGGGCCTCGATGAGGAGGCCACAAAGGAGGAAGTCGTCGCTGGCATTCGCCAGGTTCTGCGCGACGAATTGGTGCCGGTCACGGTGATTGCGCTTACACGTGATCGCCGTGAAGGCAGGAAGGCGGTCGTCACGGTCCCGGAGGACCTTGGCGGTAGTATCGTCGCTGGTAGGTTACGTATCGGACCTATCAGCGGATGTCGAGCCGCCTACAAGCAGCCCTCGAAGCAGAAATGCTACAGGTGCCTACAATTCGGGCATCTGGCGAGGGTTTGCTCCAACGAAGACTTGTCCGGGAATTGCTATCGCTGCTGGCAACCCGGACACGTGGCAAATGCCTGCAGGAATCCCAAGCGGAAACCAGCAGGTAGGCCGACAGGGATTGCCCCCACCATCTTTAAAGGGCGGGAGTGGAAAAGGCGAGAAAACCTCAAGCCGCGCCCTTATTAAAAAAGGGAAAGAAAGTCAGCGCAGGAGGAAGACCTGTTACGGGGTCGAAAAATAGTAAAGGTCCTCCAAATAAATCTCAATAATGCGCGAGCGGCCCAAAACCTTCTCGTGGCCACAGTCAGAAATCGGCGAACTGACGTGGCTATAATCAGCGAACCTAATCGCGCTGATCTTCTCAACTGGTTTGCTGACACAACGGGCACAGCAGCGATCTTTGTGCCACCCCCCGCTGCAAGTCAGTGACAGCGGAAGTTTGTATGGGTCGAGGTGGGCGGCGTGCGGCTGTACAGCTGCTACTTCTGTCCCAATCTTGGGAAGAAGTACTCCACGACATGCTCGACAGCATGGGGCGAGCGATTTCAACGCCAAGTCGCCGGAATGGGGATCCCTCGCACTTGCCCGCGGGGAGATTACATCACTGAGTTCTTTTCGGCGCTAGATATGGGGTGTGCAACAGGCTCAACCCCAACGTTTTCCAGGCGGGCCACGGTCAATCGGGTAGGGTCCGAATCTATCGTGGACCTGACCGTGGCTTCTGCCGACCTACTCGAAGGCGTCCAGGATTGGGAAGTACTGGACGCCAAATCTATAAGCGACCACCGCTACATCTCCTTTATGGTGGAAGCGGTGAGTAGGCCCACAAGCCACCTAGAGGCTGAGCAGTCGGCAAATTGAGCCTGGAAAGGTTGCGCGCCTTTCTCGATGTGGAGATGGAAGGTGTGAGGACGGTAGGCGCCCGTCGGCTTACGGAGGCGCTGACGTGTGTATGCAACGCGTCGATGCCAAAGAGAGTTAGCGAGCGCCCTCCGGTTTACTGGTGGAACGACCACATCGCCGAGCTGTGAAGAAAATGCCACGCTGCAAGGTGCAAATATCAGCGCATGCGCGCCAGGCACTTCGAAGAGGAGCTGAGCCATTTCTACAGGTCCTGGTGAAAAACAGATACAGGTACCCCAAGTGTGGAAATAGGGAGGATTTTAGTGGGTAGAAATCACACTACCACCCGTCAGGGTGGTGTCTTTGAATATTTCCTTCCTCTAACAAAAAAAAAATTAAATATATTGGAATTTTTAATTTATGCCTACTAATTTCGCCGGATGGATCAGAGAAAAGCTTATTTTAACAGTATTTTAAAGATTGAACATTTAATTTCCTAAAAAATTGGTTTTATTTAATTTTGTGAAGTTACGCTTATAACTGTAAAGTTGGCTAACGTTAGGCATTGATATGCTTAATAATTTTGAGTCACATAACAAGTCGAGCACCGCAAACAAGTCAGGCCCCTCCCGCACTTACGTCCCAGATCCGATTCCCCCTTACATAAGTCTCGTGGGTTAAATTTTTACCCCCCCCTCAAATTTTCGAAGGCCTATATCTAGAGAACGGCTTGAGATACAGAGACCGCAGAGGTGGCGTTCGAAGATGGCTACTTTTTGGACGCAAAAATCCGGGTGAAATTTGATCCCATTCTGCGAAAATGTCGGGATATGCAAAACCCGCCCAGGAAGACTGGCGGAGGAGGAACTCTGCCGCCGTAGACCCAGAAAAGTCTATCAAAGCCTTAGAAGATGCGCTCAAAACGCACACAAATACGGCGGGAATGGTCAAAACTGTGACGCAGACTTGGACTCTACTTCTAAAACAAGTGTGCCTAGATGAAAAGGTGCGGTTGCGTACCTTTTGGTTGCGACGGGCGAGACGGTAAAAACGCAGTGGCGGCAAGGAGGGCTAGAGCACTCAAGATATACGATAAAACTCAAAATGACAAACCCTCAAAAATTGCCGAGGTCAAAATATGACCTCGCACAAAAACTGGGGACAAAACAATATTCTCTACAGAATGAAAAACTCTCCACCCTCCCACCGTGGTAATTCCTGACCCGGCGAACGTAAAATAGAAGCTAAAAGCGTGTGCGAGACTTCCGGGAGTGAGAGCAAAACGTGGCGCAGTGGACTTGATGGTCACTCACCCACTCTGACTACACCGGTGCGCAAATCAGTGACAGTAACACTACAGACGCAAACTCGGAAATAGCGGGTGGTATGGCAAGTGCGTGAGTCAAAAGGCCGCGGCGGCAACAAGTGACGGGAAAAGAAGAAAGAAAAGAGGGAAGCGCAACCGCAAAAGGCGGAGCGCACAACTTGCTGCAAGGCCCTCTACCGAGCAGAGGAGCCAGACGCGGCTCAACGTCGAGCCCCCCCCTCCTCTAAAGTGAGCGACCGCATAGTGGCGCCTCAAAAGGCCCAGCCGACATCACCCAAGGCTATTGTCCGAACCGCATCCAGCTGCCTTCAAAGATCTTTTAACCTGCCCCCACTACAAAAAGCGTTCAAGGCAGTGGGAAAGGAGAGGGGTTCGTCTGGGTAGAGATAGATGGGATAACGTTTATCAGCAGTTATTACTCCCCAGTAATAGACAATAATAACCCTAGACGAGTTCATCAGGCAGCTGGATGTGCTGAGCACCCTGGTCTACCATCGAACAGGGATGAAAGTGGTCGGCGGCGATTTCAACGCCAAGTCGCCGGAGTAGGGTTCCCTAGAAGAAGATCCCCGTGGCCAGGCGCTTGCAGACATCTTGGACGTCAGTCATGGACCTTGGGGTGGCCAATGTAAGAAATACACCGACATTCGTTGGCAGGGGGGCAGGATCAATCGTACACGTCACCCTGGCTTCAAAGACGCACCTCCGCAGGAGTACCGGCTGGGAAGTTCTGAATACCGAGAACTTCAGCAACCACCGGTACTTGATCTACAACGTGGATGAGTCAGGACACGTAAGAACGGGGAGCTCCTGAGGATGGGCGCGGCAAGCTGGACGTCGACAAATTCAGATGCGCGTTCGACATCGAAACCCGGAAAACTTATTGGGGCAATAAGCCGGGCCTGTGACAAGGCAATGCCAAGACGGGCTGGACCACGCAGACCATCAGTCTACTGGCGAACGCAAGAAATTGCCGAAGCCAGGAAGACAGCCACCGGGTTGAAGCAAAAGCTCAAAGACAACCTGCGGGAACCCTCACAAGAACCGAGGCAGATCGCAGATACAAAGAGGCAAAAAAAGCTCGACAAACTGATTGACCGCAGTAAGAGAAACTGCTAGCTCAAGATTTTCAACAAACTGGAAAAAGACTCCTGGGGCCTGGCCTATAAAATAGTCCAGAAGAAACTTAGAGGTCAAAAGCGTCTCGGACTATCACCACCCATGGTCCGGGAAATAACAGCAACCCTTTCCCCCAACACGACGCGTTCAGGGAACAGCGGATGGATCTCCCCCAGAGACCAGATGAGAGTCAAGGTCCGCTTAACCCATTCAGTATGCAGGAACTGAGGAAGCAGCGGCCAAAATCCCGACAGACAAAACCCCAGAACCCAGACACCCCCCGAAAAGAAGCGGTAGCCCAAAGCGGTGAACACTTCCTGGCCGTCTTTAATAAATGTCTTGAACAAGGAGACATTACCGCATGGTGAAAATCGCCTCACCCGCAAGGGCACGAAACCTGCAGAAGAAATAATGACCCAATTATCTTAAAAACGAGGTCACGGTTCTTGGAGTGGTGGTGGACAGGCACTTTAGTTTCACCCCAGATATCAAGGTGGTCACGGTTAAGGTGATGCCGGCAACAACATATCTTGCCCGACTTATGCCAAACATCGGCGGATCGAAAATTGTCAAGAGGAGAACCCTGGGATCTGATCGCGGAGTGGCAGACTCGCTGGAGCGCCTCCGAAAGCGGTCGCTGGTTGTATCGGCTTATACCAGACATTCGTGTGTGGGTCGAGAGAGGGCACGGTGAGCTGACGTTCCATCTTACGCAGCTGCTCTCCGGCCACGGATGTTTTAATGCATATTTATTCCGCTTCAAACGGTTGGTGTGCAACACGTGCCGCTACTGCGAAGAGGCCGACACCTCGGAGCACACCTTTTTCAGGTGCTGGCACTGGGCAGGTAACTAAAACTTTATAAGATAGATGTCGTAATTAGATGATTTGCTAATTAATCCTGTGATTAGATATTGGTTGAAGTAATTGCATTTATGTAATTGCTAACAAGGATTTTATTGACTGAATTAATTATTAATTCTTTCATTAATTATTAAGCTGTAAAACTCAAGCGCTTTAGTAGATAAACTATGCCGGTTCTGGACCAAATACGGATTCTAACTTGAGATTTTATACGCTAGTTGGAAACGATTGCTGATTAAATTTTGTTTGGAAATCTACCATTTATACCCAATATTTTAAAACTACCTGGTAAATTCATCTTGGTTATGGCCAACCTCCGGGAGACCGGATGTGGTACACGAAAAAGAATTTTGAAAGAATCAAAATTGTTAGAGTGTCAAACGTCTTAACACTGATATAACAAGTAAAATATTAGGATTTTCCGATGATCAAATCATTTAGTACTTGACAAGAAAAATTTCGTTTTAATTTAGTTGTATATTTAAAGTGGACAAATTGAGAAATGGATTCTACCAGCAAGATTACGAATAAATACACACGCGGGCAATTGCAATCCTTAAAAGAAGCAGGAAAATGGATCTCACCAAAAGAAATTTTAAGTTGTCGTGATGGGTTTATTCCAACAAACCAATTGAAACGGCCCTTACGTGTCACTGAGAAGAAGCTTATTCCAAAGGAACAACATAATGCTTCGTTAATATGCCCCTGCTACCAAACCAAAATTTTCTGTAGCCGACAGATTAAAACGACCACTTGGTACTGGCGCAATACCCGTTACCAAGAGTACTCCCAATACAAAAACGAAAAGTTTAAATACCACGGAAATCGAAGACTCTTTTAAAACCGCAGTCAGAAGCTATGAATTCAGCGATAATTTACTTAAATCTGAAGAGGAAATTGCCAAGATTCCTAAAAATCTATTATCGCAATTTATGGAAGAGGAACTTCTCGCCCTGCTTACAAGATCGAAGTCGGGGCGATTAAGAAGTGGCAAACTATTTGCCAACTTAATTACCAGCGAGGTAGTACCTATGGAAGCCTTTTACAAGAGCTCTAGAGCCATGCTCTGGAAGGTCCGCGACCTTACTACAAATATTGCGAATATTTGGGAATGTCTAGCTGAAATTATAGCTCCTTTAATTTATGGCAAAGCGATTACGTTCAATCAGTTGTCGGAACTGATTGACGAATCAATGAAAGATAAGTATGGCGCCATATTAGTGTCATTCATGTGCAAAATTATTTCAGATGAACATGGGAAGTTACCTAACAAGTACAAAATTGTTGAGGTCATTTGGAGGAGGACCGACACTAAATTAACGTATCTGATTCCACAGTCTCAGCTGATTAATTGCTGAGTCCGAATGCAAAAAGGTTTTGAGCATATTATTTTACCCCCTTACCACGGGGCAAAATTAAATAAAATGTAAACCACATTGAAAATTTTAATTTCTAGTTTCTATGGAGCGGAAAAATCCATATTGTCATGAATTCACAGAAGAAGAAAGGAAAAATGTATTTCCTTACTTTTGGACAGATCTGAGTTGGAAAGAAGAAGAAATTTATGTTTTTTCGTTAGTAAATCGAGTTTCAGCCAAGAAAACGTCAGTAAGTCCAGGAAAAACATCTCGACGTTCTAATTTCTATGTTTATTCTTTAAAACTTCGTGATGATGCAAAAAAACTTTTAAATACCCTTGGTGTAAATGAATGGATGTCTCATAACTGGATAGAAAAAAACGCAAAAAAGCATTACAGAAAAACCCAAAGCCAACCCCAGACAAATACTGAAGGAAGTACTACACGTAAAGTATCAAAAAAAAGTGAAGTAGCAAATACGCACGTTCAGAACTTTTTCAACAAATTACCAAAACTTCCAAGTCACTATTGTAGACAGAGGACTTCGAAATTATATTTGGAGCCCATATTTTCTTCAAAAAATGAGTTGTATGATGTGTACCTTTCTCGGTGTAAAAACTTCCATATGTAAAACTAAATTTTACCTTTGGAGACCTTAACCTATCGCTATTCCAACCGAAAAAAATAGATGCCGTACATGTTGTAGTTATGAAACAAAGAACATTAGTGGAGAAGCATGGCAAGCACACATTGCAAATAAAAATAGAACAAGAAAAGAAAAAGACGAGGATACATCTGCAATTTGCCACGGTAAAAGCTGGTATCAAAGGGATTTGATGGAATTTCCCAGATCTCAGGGTATTGGCATATGCTCCTATGGCTAGCTCAATTGGAGCAAGGAAGAAAACTTAATTGGCGACTACTTTTCTAGCATAAAAAACTTAGGGAGGTAACTGATTTTGCCCTAGGCGTCACGTGATTATAAAACGTTACTCCCCAAAAAAATATTCTACTACCCAAATCACGAAGAGTAGCGTTTAGAAAAGAAGTCACCCGATATAAAATAAAAAAATTGCAAGAGCTGCAAGAGATACGCTTGAACTGTAAACAAATGAATTTATTGTAAACTTACAACGGCACCAAAGTTTGATTCGAGCAAAAAAAATAAGTAATATATAATCGCGTTTGTGTTTCTCGCAAAAGCAAGATTTCCCCGCGTATAGCTATATTTAGGGTTACAATGTGATGGTAAAAAAATATTATATATATGCACAAAGCCTAAACAATTGAATAACAATAAATTAACTCGCAATCAAAATTTTAGCGCAATATCTACGCAATATTATCACAAACAACAAAAAGACAGCACAAAACACTTATCTCATTTAACAGACTTCGATGTTGATTGTCCGAAGATTAAATATTAATTTTCCTCCAAATGAAGTTTCCAAATAAAACAGCCTGATAGAACATATACGGCACCAATAATATTCCAAAAAAAAAAAAATGCGTAAAACCACAATGGTACTCCAAAGCGAAAGGTACCAAATCTCATATCCACAAGATCGAACAGTCCCAAAAAAGGAAACTTGGTTAATATTGACCTATGGAAGGACCCTAAAAGGATTTTCTTTTTGAGAAAATATATTTGCAAAAAAGAACTTTACCTCGTAGATGGTGTAATCGAGGGTATAATTCAAACGAAGGCAAGTACTTGGTTAATGCTGAGTCAAAAAAATATCCAAATATCCACGTTGCACAAAATAATCCCAATTACGGAGCGGCAAAAAATATACCAAAATTTCCGTACAAACGGCACATCTAGGAATCTCTACAACCAACAATCAACCAGCAAAAAATACCTTCTAAAAATTTTAGTTGTCGATCATGGGCTTTCTGGTCTCAAGATAGTAACTATCGAAAGAACAGAGCCGCACTTTAAAATTTGAATAAATAAAAATTCCATTTTCAACCGTGACAAATTAAAAAGGAATGCTACATGGCAACCATCGATTTGCAGGCAGTAAAACTATCACCCATGACAAAACCGGCTATGTACTCGTATAACAAACCAATTTCACTTCAGTATTCTAAATGGAAGCATCTCCAAGAATTAAAGAATGTAATACCCTCATATTTTCCTAGTTTTTATGATAATCTTCCACACGTTTCATCAGACAAAGTAAAAAGAAAAAATAGAAATACCAAATTATTGAATAAACTTTTTTTATTATTTAATTTGTTTTGAAATTTTTAAGAATAAAATTATTTTAATACTGAAATTTACTTTTATTTAATTAATTTCCGATTGTGTTAATCAGATGTTAATGATAACTAGTCACTTACCAGTGTTGATTGGACGAACCACCTCATTTCCTTGGGTAAGGGTAGGAAGACAAGGATACACTGATAAGCACTATGATAATGTGGTTCACAATTATTAACCACATGGTTGGTCACAAACACTTTTAAGAACCGGGTGATTATTTTGGAAAACAATTTACACACTCGGTTAGTTTATACTACAATAATGTCGGATATTATCAACATTTAGTGCGCTACAATGTGCGCACCGCACGAAGGCTAAAGCGGCATCGACAATTTGCTAGTTATTTATTTTGATAATATAATACAACAATATGCATTTTTACTACGTTAATCGCCTGCACAATCTAATAAATATTCAATATTTTGCATGCAGCATACAATATGCAGCATGGCATGCTACACCTGAGCAAAATGTAAAGAACAAGAAGGAACCTTGCCCAACTTCAATTAAACAAAGAATTTCTGAAAAAGAAAAATTCGAAAGCAATGGCAAGCCTTAAGAACACCAGAAAATAAAGCAAAATTTAATAAAGCTGCAAAGGAACTCAAAATACTCCTCCAACAACTTAAGAATCAGCATTTTGAAAATTATCTTAGTAATCTATCTAATACCAAGGCAAATGACTACTCTTTATTGAAAGCCACTAGACGATTTAAGCATCCACCAAACCATTTCCTTCAACATCACCAATGGAAGGTAGCAAAATATACAAGTATTTGGAGGCTCCATTCCAGATGGATCTCCCAATAAAACCTATCAAAATGAGAGAAGTCAAACAAGTTATATTACATGAATGCAGCCCTAAAAAGCACCTGGTTTTGACTTAATTACCGGAAAAGTGCTACACGAAATAACACCTAAGTGCTACAAGATGCTTACATTTATTTACAATGCAGCTTTAAGATTAGGATATTTTCCAAGTCAATAGAAGGTTGCTCAAATAATCCTAATACAAAAAACCAGGAAAAAAACCTGAAGAAGTAACATCATATCGACCGATTAGTTTACTACCAATGCTAGCAAAGGTATTTGAAAAGGTTTTCCTCAAGCGGTTACGACCAATTTTAGAAGAAAAATCTCTGATTCCAAACCATCAATTTGGCTTCAGAAGTCAGTATGGCACAGTTGAGCAAGTCCACAGAATAGTAAATCAGATCAATAACGACTTGGAATGCAAGAGCCACTGTTTTGCAGCGTTTTTAGATATAAGTCAGGCCTTTGATAAAGTATGGTACGAGGGCCTGTGCTACAAACTGAAAATGAATCTACCACATAATTATTACCAGGTATTAAAACCCTACTTAAATAATAGACATTTTTTAGTTAAATATGGCGAAGAATACAGTGAGATCTGTCCAGTTCATTCAGGCGTTCCTACAGGGAAGTGTTTTGGGCCCAATCTTGTATTTGCTTTATACTGCAGACCTTCCAACAACTGAATCGACAACGGTGGGTACTTTTGCTGATGACACCGCTATACTTTCGTCACATGCTGATCCGAGAGCTGCCTCGAAGAACTTACAGGATGGCTTAAATAAAATTCAACAATGGCATGGAGGATAAAAACCAATGAATCAAAATCCTCGCATGTCACATTTACCATGAAAAGAGATACTTGCCCGCCAGTAACTTTGAATGATTGTGTTTTGCCTCAAGCTGATGATGCAAGGTATTTAGGTATGCATCTGGATAGAAGAATGACGTGGCGTAAACATATCTTTAATAAAAGGAAACAGCTGGGAATGAAGTTTAGCCAAATGCTTTGGATGATAGGTAGAAAGTCACAACTGAGTTTGGAGAACAAACTTTTAATTTATAAAGTGATACTAAAGCCAATCTGAACATATGGTATCCAGCTCTGGGGAGCTGCGAGCATATCAAACATCGAAATTCTCCAAAGATTTCAGAATAAGACACTTCGTACGATTGTAGGAGCCCCTTGGTACGTGCCAAATGAATTAATTAATCGTGACTTGCAAATTCCAACAATAAACAATGAAATAAAAAGATTCTTTGTTAAATATGAAAACCGAATTGATTCGCACCCAAACGAATTGGCAAACAAGCTGTTGAATTGTCCGTATGAAGTCAGAAGATTAAAACGCTTTAAGCGTGTAATAAAAAAACAACATTTGCAGCACTACAAACATTGTTTACCGTCACTTGTGCTAAATATAAGTAGTTCAAAATATTGGGTATAAATGGAAGATTTCCAATCAAAATTTAGTTTCCAACTAGCGTATAAAATTTCAAATCAATTGGGATGTGAATTTGTCCGAAATCATGGATGAAGACGCACACACATCCGGACATAAACCATGGGAAAATGTTAACTCAAAACTTCTACTTCCAAGCTTTTTCTTACTCAAAGTAAAAAACCAATAAACGCAAAAACAACTTTTTCGAAAATGTGTCATTTATTGCGCTCTTTACAACCATATTTTTTGCACATGACCTATTATAACGATAAATTGTCAATTTATCTTTTATGCTAATTAAATTAGCACCTTTATTGAGCCCATCTCTAGGTTATCAGGTCACAAGCGGTACGAGAGGAAGGGGAACGCCGCGCTCGAACGAGGTCAGTCCGTGGGGTTACAACTGTCGACCGAAACGTTGACTTCGAGAATTATTTTTGAAGTCTTGGATTTGTTCACCGAATTTAGGTGAAATAGTTTAGTTTTTGTGAATCGACTAGTTCTTTTGTAACCGCTAATTAGCGCATAAATGCGGATATTGTTGGTTGGTTCAAGCGTAGGTGTAACAGCTGTTTCGATCGCACATGGTGCCGACTTCGACTGCGCGCCAGATTTTTCTTTACGAGTGCGAGATAGCGTAGAAGGTCAACGTCTACGTAGTGTTTGGGCAAATTATTTGCAATTATTACACCTCCGATAATCATCGTAAATTATTACAGCCACCGAATGTGGAGTAATCTACGAATTAATAACACCGTCCGACTTCAATTTCACCTGCGATTTAATGCGTTTAAATTTGAACGCAACTTGTTTCTTGGTGCTTCAACCGCTCCCAAAATCGTATTAAGTGCTCCGTTCCACAATACATGTGCCAACCCCCGCCGAATTGACGCAATTCCTTCGCTTCGAGGTCGACGCCTGATGAACTTTTTCCCTCAGTGCCAGTGGTGTGCGTACTTTTCCATCTTCAAAAACCAGCTCCCGATAGTGCCTTAAGTGATAACCAGTGTCGCCAAATACATCCTGTACAAAACTACCCGGCCGGTAAGTTTTACATTTCATTACTTAGGGTATTTTTCGTTTGGAGCTTGATTATTTCATTAGTAATTTTGTTAAATTACACTGTAGCGACCCACTGTCGCTGGATCTGTTGTGTGGGTTCATTTAGGTTGTTGATTAAATTATTTTGCTATTTTGTTACATTCCGCAGAGCAACTCAACTTGTAATTTCATTTAATAAATTGTTTAAAATTAAATCAACCGAGTTTGATTGTTGTTCAAGTTACAAAAGCAGCCATAAGACAGAGTAATTCCGGACCTGCCTCTCGCTCACCGCGACAAAAAACAGCTAGTCGAAAAACTAATATCAAAGGCAAACACAGTATAAATTTGTGTTTCTGGAAGCCGAGATAATTTTCCATTATTCCCGGCTTTCACGACACTATTTATAATAATATTCAACAAGTACAGTTTCCCTGAAGGAGATAAATAAACAATCAAAGTAAGCTACGCTGCAACAATGAGATGCTACGTAGACATAACAATACAGACAACACTAAAAATGAATTGCAAATTGCTTACAGGATTTTATCAGTGAATAACAAGCATTACACATCCAAAAAGTTCCAAAACTCACCCAGCTCCGCATAAGAGAATCGCATTTATATCCTCAAAAATATCCTGCGTCATCGACAATCCTTCCAACTTTGGTATATTTCTGGTTTAACGTCTATGAACTCTTTGCATAAGTCTCAATGCTGAAAGGTAAAACATTCAACGTTTACAGATTATGAGTAGAACTTATTATAGCGCTTTGGTTTTCTTATGACATATTACCGATGACATATTATACTGGGAAGAATTCATAATCCCTCCCCAATTCTTGGTCACTGCTTTATATTATTTGTACTAAAAACTTTCACCATTATCGTTTAATACTAATAACCATAAGTTTGCAAATTTATCTATCATAGTTTGGGTGTACCTGGGGTGCTCCACCCCAGACCCCCGGTCTCTAAAATTATGGCTTATAATTTTGGCTAATTGGGATATTAGTTACTTGAGTGTGACTGGTTAAAGTTGGAATTAATTAGTATTTCTAGATCGGTTATGCTGATATCTTCAATTTATTAGTAATAAAAATAAACTGCACAAACCGGGGTGTGGAACACCTTCCAGTACCTCTGCAATGAGAAATCTTCAGTTTACTTCTAATAAAAATTCCAAGGGTGTGCGGAACACTGTCCAGTGCTCAAATTTTGGAATCTCGGTAAGTCTCTGAAATACCGATAAAGTTCGTGAAATACAATGAAGTATCGATGAATTAGGTGAAGTACCGTGAATTATTGATGACGTACGGCGAATTACTGGTGAAGTACGTGAAGCCGCGTGAATTATATGAATTACGAAGAAGTATGGAGAATTATGATGAAGTACGTGAAGTGTGAAGTTAATTGTACAAGATTGCCTCTAGCGGTTGACCCCTTGGTAATTACATTAAAACAAGAAGGACCAACGCATTTGGTGTAATACAAGAAAAGGCAGCTGCATCTGAGGGCCAACAACCACGAGGTCAGAAAACGGCACATGTTTGAATGAACCTAAATTATTAATAAAAAACCATTTAACGTCCATTGTTCAGGTGGAAGCATTTAAGAAGGAGTCAGCGCAAGGATTGGATAAAATAAATGATTCTTTATATGATACAATCACATAAATGCTGCTGATCAATTATTTGAGGCATTAATAGTTAATCTTGTTTCGGAACAATTAGATGTAGTTACACTGCGCGAGTGGAAAGACTTTTTTAATAAATGCGCTCCCGACCTACCAACATTGGAACAATTTAAAGATTTCCTAGAGAATATTCGCAAAAGACCAGAGGTCCCTGAAAAGACTAAAATTTATTCAAAATCGTTGGTTACAAGCAATCAAGTTTGCACATTATGCGAAGACATTCACATTGTGTGAAGACTTTCTTGAGTTACCACCAAGCGGCAGAAAAGACAAAGCTCAAGAGTTGAAAATTTGTTTCAATTGCCTATCAAAGGTCACTTCTTGACCCAATGTAAATCCAAATTCACTTGCAAGGGCAAGCACCATTCGCTACTCCATGTCGAGGCTCAAAAGATCACTACGATGATTCACCAGCAACACCGATTACTGAACCCACTCAACCTATTTCGGCATTATGTTTGAACTCAGTTCAAATTCTGTTACCTACGGCAACCCCACAGATCCTTGATCTTTCGGGAAAATGCCACAAGATTCGAATTTTGTTAGATTCGGGATCACAGTCGAATTTTGTACATGAAATTCTTGTCCAAAGATTACACTTGCCCACTCAGGAGGCAAACATTTCGGTATGGGGGTTGAATCAATCAAACTCGCGCATAAGTTCTAGGCGTGACTTAGAAGTAGGTGCCCACCACTCAAATTTCAAGCTATAACTTTCATGTTTAGTAATTGAAAGAATCACTGGAACCGTTCCTGATATCAACATACAACGAGAACAGCTCAAGTTACCAGACAACATACAGTTATCTGACCCGTCATTTGACAAACCAGGTGACATCGATCTGCCGATTGGTTCACCAGCTTTTTTTGAAATTTCATGTATCGGGCAGGTTCGATTGGGTCCAAACCTCCCAATAATACAAAAAACTTTTGGTTAGATTTTAGCCGGTCCTACCAGCATAAATTCAATTACGCAAGTGCAATGTAACCATAGCACATCGCAAGAAATACAACATCAACTTTGCAGATTTTGGGAATTAGACGCGTACCCCAAAAAAAGATCATTTTCTTTAGAAGAAAATGAATGCGAATTACATAATTCTAAAAATACCTACAGGGACACAGATGGTAGATTTGTGGTCTCTATTCCATTCAAAAGGCCAACAGATGGCGACTCGTTAGCTACCGCAACTAAGAGATTCTTAGCATTAGAACACCGTTTTCTAACAAATTCAGACCCTTTATTTTACTAATTTTCGTGAGAACACAAGACGCGTTGCGGACGGCAGGTTTGGTAAAGACAAAGTAGAATTATTAGGCGAGTCCTACAAGCGTGCAGAAAAGCGCTTTCTATCTTTAGAAAGAAAGTTACAGCAAAATTCAAAATTAAAAGAACTTTACGTTCATTTCATGAACGAGTACGAATCGTTGGGACATGTGAAGAGGCAGAAAGGTCGCGGTATCACGACAAAACAGAAAGCCGTCTTCGATGCTTCTGCTCCAACCGACACTGGGGTGTCTGAACAACTGACAGTTGGCCGGGCCAACGATACAAAATGATTTGTTTGCAATCTTGCTAGGGTTCAGACAGCACCCTTTCGATTATCTGGGGACATAGCAAAGATGTACCGGCAAGTCCTGGTGAAACCAGAGCATCCTGTGGCGTGAACAGCCTGTTCAGACTCTATCAACTTATGAGTTATAAACTGTAACATACGGCACAACAATTTTGCGATTTGCCTCACGCAGAGGAAAACCATTTTAATAATTCTCAGACAATGGCACAAATTTTGTGTCTGCGGATTCATAAATGTATAATTTTATAAAAATTTGGAGATCAATTAAACGGTGAATTTTCTCTTGAAAATATCAATTGGAAATGAATTTCGTTTTCTTTTCTCCATTACATTTCTCAGTGATCTTATTCTGTGTGCTTATTTTTCACAATATAGTAAAAGATAGTTGATAAAGCACACATGGAACCAAAAATTCTAAAATAGAACATACTATATAATTCGTACACTCAGTAAAAAAAATTAAAGAGATTCTCACTAATAAACTCATTTTACAATATGCACATTTTACCAAACCATTCATTGTAACTACGGATTTGAAACTCAGCACAATTTATTAAAAAAATCAGGTGTAGTAATTACTATGAACTCTTACGAATTGATTCAATTAATCACTTGTAACGTACATATTGAGAACAATGTCATAACATTTATTATATAAGTACCAACATTTTCAGAAAAATATGCTTATTACAATTTACTTGCTATCCCAATAAGCAATAAAACACTAATGGATGTTCCAACTTTTTATTTAGTATCTCAAACCAACCGATGGATTACTAATAACCAATGTATAGAATTAGAAAATTAACATTTCTGTAATGAAAAAGAATTGAAACCATTCCATGGGATATTTCAAGCAATCATGAAAACTTCTAGTAATCCCGTATTACTAAATACAACTTCTTAAAAAAATTATAAACCTGGTGATTTTTTACGCAAGATTACACAAACTAGAAGTAAGTTCTGTACATCAATTCTGTACAAGAAGAGGACTATAAAATTGCTAAATTCACCACTGCAATTACAGAAGCTCACCAAGCTACCACCATAATTAAAAAGGTTTCGAAACAAATTTGTTGCAGATCAAGCAATTGATGATCTCAAACGAGACGTAATAAAGCTCGACGTAAGTGGTTGGAAACTGGAGACGTGCGCTAACGTGTTGATAAGAACCAGCTTACGGAAGAAATTCAATCACGAATTAAATGGTTGAATAAAACCAGAGATCTCACCACTAAAGACAACTCCATGTGGAAAGTGTATAGCGCATTGAGAAAAAAAAACGAGCCTACGCCAACCATAAGTAATGCGAATATTAATAATTAGTATACTGATAAAGAAAAGGCCGAGGTTTTTGCAAATATTTTCGAAGAAGTACACCAGGTGACTACTAATTCAATTTCTCCCTTACAGGAACAGGTTAAAGCGAACGTAAACCTGCTTCGAGATACAAACGATTCACTTGATTTTAATATTCATATCACCCCTAAGAGAGTACAACGAATTATCAAGGATCGTAAAATCAAGAAGGCTCCAGGAGGAGATAGTATCACAAACAAACATCTGAAGTATTTTCCCAAAAAGGAGGTGGTACCACTTTTTTATATTTTCTTCTTACCTCCTTCGAAAAATTGTACAGAGCTATTTAACTGACCGCAGCATCGCCGTAGTGGTTGGCAATTCTAGATCCAGTCTAAAATGCATACCTGCTGGTGTTCCGCAGAGTTCGCTTCTCGGATCGACACTGTTTAATATTTACATCAACGATATACCAATGCACGAGCATACCAATATTGCCGTGTATACCGACGACACTGCCGTTTATTCTTCGAGTTTAAACAAGGAAACTATCGTCGTAAACGTCATCGAACATCTGGAGTTGATTGGTAAATGTCCTATTCGTGAACATTTGTAATCATATATTCCACAAACAAACGGTTTCTCACCGGTATGAGTTTTTAAATGGTCTATTAAATGTCATTCATTCGGCGCCGAGAGCTCGTTGCGATCGGTCGTGTTGTTACTGCGCGATACTAGTGTGTGACGTAGTATTAATAATTTAACATTGTGCAATATTGTGCAATTTTTGATTTATTGTATCTAGTTAATTTAAAGTAAATTAAATTGTAATATCATAATCATTGAAGGAAACGAAAAAATATCTACTGTGAATTGCGCTAAGTCGGCGCATCTAATTACAAATTTTATTTTAGGTTATGAAACTAAATTTGCTCCCGACAAAATGAAGGGCAAGCAAAAACTTAAACGGGGTAACAGTTCACTTACTCCGGAAGAGAACAAAACTGCAATTGCCGAAACCAATCAGGCAAAAAAAAACCAAAAGCAAGGATGAGGTTAAAACAATGTATAATGTTAACGTTAAAAACCAATTCGAGTTATTAAACAATACTCAAGATATGGAACAGGACGTTGTGACATCAAATGCAACTTCGTTACCTAAAAAAATTAAACCTAAACCAATCGTAGTCTCCGGATTACCAAAAAGTCATGTAAAATTCACCAACGACATCAAGGAATATGTAAACAAGAATTTCCACTTAAAATATTTAGGTAATAAGGTTAAAATAATTACCGAGGATATCGAGGATTACAACAAATTAAAATCGAGATTTATACAGGAAGGCACTCAATTTCATACCTACAGTGTGGGTAACGACAAGAAAATGATAGCTGTTTTAAAAGGCGTTCAGTGCCTCACCGAAGTTGAAGTACTCGAAGCTTTGAAATTGGTAAATCCAAAAGTTTTTAGTGTTAAATTACTAAACAAGGATAATAAATTTTATCCCAAATTTAAAGTTGCGTTCGAAAACGACGTAACATTTACTGAAATACAGTCGATCAGGGGTGTTGGTAACATTCGTGTGTATTGGGAAAAGTACCGAGCAAGAAAGGGCATTACGCAATGCTACAGGTGCCAACAGTTTGGGCATGCAGCTAATAACTGCAATTTGAAAATCGCATGCAGGAAATGTGCTGGAAATCATCTCTCCAGCGAATGCACAGTCACCGAAAATGCCACCCCCCAAGTGCGCAAATTGTCGTGAAGCCCATACGGGAGATTTTCGAGGTTGTTCCGTTTACTTGAAGGCGGTCAACAAGACGGCTAAGCCAGTACCGAAAGCAGCCAAACAGCAGGCTTACTTAATTCGTGAGGCCGACTTTCCTTCTCTTCGACCAAGTAGGCCAATTCAAAATTTTGCACCAACAACAACTCCTACGATGAGTCAAGCCTTGCAAAAAAGACCAATTATTAATCAACCAAGGCCGATTACTCAACATCCGGCTTATCGCGTTGATACTAATTCTGTTTTTCCACAGCTACCAGCACCTAAGAAAATCAAGCCGAGGCCCATAATCATCAAACGCGGTGTTTATGGCAACAAAGATTATAAAGATACCCTCAAGGATATCAAAGATTCTGTGAAGAATCGCTTCACAATTAAAAACCTTGGTTCGCAGACCAAGGTAACTGTTGAAAACATGGAAGACAACGTTCGGCTGACGACAGACCTTCAAAGCAATAACATCGAATACTTTTCGTATGGTACGGAAGATTTGAAGAGAAGTTCGTTTGTTCCGAAAGGGACTAACGAACTCGACACCGACGACATCCTGCTAGATCTGCAAGAACAAGGCCTTAAACCCGAAGCTTGCCGGCTCCTAGCCAGTAAAACTAACAACAAGCCGATCCTGTATCCAAAATACAGGATATCGTTTGCCAACGGAACCACTCTCCAGCAGGTGAGAAGGATCCGATACATTCAACACAACACCTGCTACTGGGAACCTTACAAACCCCCCAGAACCATCATGCAGTGTGGCAACTGCTTAGATTTCGGACACGGCAGCCGATATTGCTTTGCAAAAGCAGTGTGCGGCCACTGCAGCAATGGGCACAACACATGGAATTGCCCAACTCAGGAAGAATCTCCTTTATGTGCCAATTGCAAAGGAGATCACAGGGCTACATCCCAAATGTGCCCTAATTACATAGAAGCGAGAGAAAAGCCAATGAGAAAAAGACCAACCAAAATCGCAAGGCTACCAAAAGAGTTGCCGACAAGAAACGGAAAGAGTTCATAAACAACCTGGCCAACTTCCCAGATTTACCTCCAACAAACCGAGCCATATCGTCGCTGATGGTAATCACGGCCACTCCGCCAACACATCAATTCAACCACCAGTGGCCGCAACGTGACCACCCGCGGAGACCCATACCTCAACGACAGCCACCACCAACACACCCAATATCGAATTCCAACGACTTTCAAACATTCATAAAAGAACTCGAAGAGCTCAATCGAATGTTTGATTTTAAAAAACTAACGAACATGGTAATTCAGCTAAAGACGGACTTATCTCGGGCTAATGGCGCATTCATTTGAAGCTATTGAGGCTATTAAAAGCGTAGATGATGCATTTGCAGCTATTAAAAATTTGACACATGGATAAAAAGGCAATAAAAGAATTGAAAATAGCACACTGGAATGCCACCAGCGTAGTGAATAAAAAGGAAGAAATGGAGGACTTCCTTTTAACCAACACAATATACATCGCACTTATCAGTGAAACCTGGCTTAAGCTCAATATTAAATTTTAATTCAAAAAGTACCACTGTCGCAGATTGGACAGGGTTGCCCATGAAAGAGGTGTCGCTATTCTGACAAAGAAAGGCATCCCCACGAACCCACAAAACCCGAGACTTCCCAAAACCTGGAAATCGATCACTATAAAAATAAAACAAATCCGCCTCTTCACATTGGCGTTGCCTACAACCCTCCAGAGCAACACGAATATTTCAAAGAAGACCTGCAAGTGTTCCTGGACCAATACTCCAACATCGTCATTGGAGGAGATTTCAATGCCAAACACTCGTTTTGGAACTGTAACAGCAACAACCGCTGCAGTACTATCCTGCGAGACCTTTCCCTCAAAAAGAACTTCTCAATTGTTTACCCAACCGAACACACTTATTTTCAAGAGCCTAATTTCCAACCATCCACGCTCGACTTCTTCCTCCTCCAGGGTGTCGGGCGCTAAACCAGACCATCGGTACTATAAGACCTTTCGTCAAACCACTATCCAGTGGTGATGACACTCTGCTTAAACTGTGATCATTACGAAAGAGAAATAAGCACTACCGATTGGCGGAAATATAAACAACTCTGCAATGATAGAATCCAAATTAAAACCGATCTTATCAATAATTCCGACATCGATGAATCCATCACCAAAGTTACCGAGGTAATGCAGTCGGCTTTCAATGATGCAACCACCAAAAAAACAGTGAGAGAATCTTTCAAGATCGATCCAGCCATCAGACGACTTAAAACTCTCCGCAACCGGGAAAAGAAACAGTGGCTCCGCACTGGTGACGTAACCCATCGCATCGCGAAAAATCACCTAACCGATGAAATCCAACAAGTTCTTCAAACGGAACGACATCGGCAATGGTCAAAACTTACTGAAAATCTTGCTTTCCAGGACAACTCCCTTTGGCAAGTGTACAAAACCTAAAAAACAAGCGGGATCCAATCCCAATTATTAAAACCAGCACCAACGTAAACTTGTACACAGATAGAGACAAAGCGGAAGCATTTGCAAATATCTTCCTCGATGCGCACAGCAAGACCATCCACGACGCCTCTCCCATGGACGACGATATAAACAGTAATTTCGAGAACTTCCAGCTAAATCTCGATGCGCTAGACGAAAGCGTAATGACAACGAGCCCATCGAAAATCGTCAAAATCGTGAGAGGCCTAAAAAACAGAAAAGCTCCTGGATTGGACGGCATCTCCAACAGACAAATTAAATACCTTCCAAGAAAAGGAATATGCCAACTCTATTATATCTTCCGCTCTGTCGAACTGCTACTTTCCTTCGCAGTGGAAGCTAGCCAAGATAATCGCGCTGCCGAAACCCAATAAGGCCAGAAATGTCGCCATTAACTACCGACCCATCAGTTTACTCCCGACCCTCAGTAAACTGCTCGAGAAGATTATATTGGAGGAGCTGAAACATCACTTATCAGAAAATCACATACTGGTAAATGAGCAGTTTGGTTTCAGAGCAAAACACAATTCATTAAGTTGCAAGAATCAAAGAGAGGATTACGATGGAGACACGTAAACTGTGATACGGGCATGGTGTTACTAGATCTCGAAAAGGCATTTGATGTGGTTAGCCATAAAGCACTATTGTACAAATTAGTGAAGCAAGTTAAAGCACCTGTTAACTTAATCAAAATTATTGCTCACTACCTGGAAAATAGACAATTCTTCGTCAACGTCAATCTAGCGAACTCCTCGGTATTCAACATCCCAGCGGGTGTACCCCAAGGGTCTTTATTGGCACCAACCCTCTTTCTCATCTTCATCAATGATATCCCACATCATCCAAAGACAAATCTAGCTGTCTATGCCGACGACATTGCGATGTTTGCCCACTCAACCGATATAACAAAATACGTCAAGTATCTGGAAGAACATCTGGTTTTAATTTTTGATTTTTCCACCGGTGGAAATTAAAAGTAAACAAACCTAAGACGGAAGCCATACGTTTCACATTTAAACGCAAACCTGCAGAAGTGCCCGGTATAAAAGCCGGTAACATTACCATCTCATGGCAAAAGACAGTGAAATATCTGGGTACCATCCTGGATTCCAAGCTCCTCTTTAGTCGAGAGGTACGAACCCGACTGGATAAAACCAACTTTGTTATCCAACTTTTATATCCATTCATCGGACCAAATTCCAGGGTATCGAAAAAGGAAAAAGTTACGCTCTACAAGTCATGTGCCAGATCCAACCAATCCCACTTTGGAAGAATTTCAACATTAATGTTGAGGAACTCGAAGAAAAAAGATAGAACCGTTAAATGACTACATGTTGTCAACTTGTACAACAAAGATACAACGAACCAATAATAGGAAAAGATTCAATCAAATGGCTTCAAGCAATTGAAGAAGAAAACAATTCTCGAAAAGAAAATAAAACTTGTACTTTAGTGAACAAAAGTGAAATAAACAATAAAAACGTCCTAAGCCATAAGTGGGTATTTAAAATTAAAGAAAACGGTTCAGCAAAGCGCAATTCGTTGTACGCGGTTTTGAACAGCAAATAAGAATAGACTACAACGGAACTTCACCGAAATCAATTAAAGAAGACTACGTTATTCTTGCTATTGTTGGTTCTACGGATGCTGTTTAGAAAGCTAAATGATTTGCCGAATAACTCACATTCCTGTAAGTACTAGTACTTTCTTTAAATATTGGCAAATTGATCCAAATGTATATTTCAGGAAGTACAAAGTTTCACTGATCAAATTTAAGGTCCACCAAAAAATATTACATATTGTAAAAGTAAACTAACGAGCAACTCAGTTTCTAATCGGACCAACAATACTAAACAAGATTCTTATAAGTTATAATTAATTATTATTAGTTATTCTTCTTATTCTTCTTTCTTATTAGTTATAATTTAAATTAACCTAAACCCAATTACTATTTACCTACAATTTCGTCGTAAATATAATTAACATTTTCTTACCCTAAAGTTATTACAAAAATCATCATGAAGAAACTCGACATTGCAAATCCTCCTTCTACTCGATCTCTTCGATTCCAGAGCACATACGTAATTAACTCATTTATTGATTTTACCTGCCGCTTCCTCAACGTGCCTTGCAAATTGCCGATCTTTAAAATCTATATCGTTTACTCGTTAATTCCCCTTATTGGTAACGGAAGTGCCTTTCCGCAAATTTTGCTTGCATGCATTTTTATTTTAAGTTCATGAACTTCTGATTTTTCACATTATTATTTTCATATGACAAAACCAATAATTAGAGAAATAAACAACAGATCAGATAGATTTTCTGAAATTTAGTATTTTCTAGTTATCCTCCTATCAATCAAAAGAGTCTGATTGAGTTTCATTCACTAAGTGGTTACTAAGTAACCTGACCAGCTAATTAGAAATAAAAGGCAGACGAAAAATAATGGGTAAGTATTTAAAATTACTTGAGAAAATATATAACATGTAACATCAATTCGTGAGATATTTCAAGCAATCATGTCAACTTCTAGTAATCCCGTATTACTAAATACAACTTCTTAGAAAAATTAATAAATTATAAACCTGGTGATTGTTTACGCAAGATTACGCAAACTCGAAGTAAGTAGTAAGGAAGAGTACAATTTAGTTAGTCCATTTGCACAAAACTTCTCCATTTGTGTAAATGGAAAATGGAATCCATCGCCAAAGCCATGTAGTCGTTTGTCCAGGTGCTTGTTCATCGTTAATATCAACTGAAAGTACTATAGTAAAATGCAGTAACGCAGGACTTGCTAAAAATTGCTTTAACCCTGCAGATAAGGCAATAGTAGTGTTGTCATGTACTCCATAGTACGAAGAAGTTAGCCTAGACAGAAATCCATACCGTTTTTTATATTTTTTGTATTTTATCATAATTGTGGCCATTCGCTTCAGAATGACGTAATAAACTGTAATGATCTTTATTATAATCATATTACCTGCATTATGTTTGAACTTATAGTCAGTCGAGTCAAGACACTAAAGTATAATATTTTATTCTAATAAACGCAATTTTTCTTTATGGAATTTTGAATTATTATTTCGGCAACTCGTTCCGTCAATTTTGGAACCACCATCGTGCAAAATTTATTTTATTGGCACAGCCGCAAAGAATACTTTTACAAAATTGCAAAGAATCGACAGTTTTTTGGTGAACTTTAGTTCTTTAAAAATGATCAAAGACCAATCACGTACAAAAGTAAGTATTGAATGTAAGTTACACCTAAAATCGGTACTGGAACGATTAAGCAATACCAGAAAGAAAAAGGCTAGAAATAAATCTATTTCCTGTTACCGGAAGTAAGCTACGACAATGAACAAACCAACAAATACGTAAATTTTCGCCAAACATGCCTTCCCAATCCTATAAACATATTCTTCTTCTTCTACACTTTTCACATTAAGCTTTAAAGCCTGTCACGGTGTCCATCTCATTATAAACATATTATTTAAAAATTCTATAAAAATAGAATTAGTATTTTCGCTAGCAAGAAAACATTTTCCTGATAAAATATGTAATTATAACACCAGGGTTGTATGTTTTAACAATTCTACTCTGCTAAAAGAGCAAGTTATAATTCCTTTGTTGTTCGATTTCAATATAAACGATAATATTGGTTGTTTATTATAGATTGCAAATAGATTTAACTAATAATAGGTATAGATTAAATAATAAATGGTATCAAGTACCAATTCTAAATTATACGTCATCTCAAAATAAACCATTCTTCTCCATCTGTATAAATGGAAAATGGAATAGATCGCCAAAGCCATGTAGTCGTAAGTAAACTTTATGCACTGTTTTTTTTGCCACTAACCAATCTAACCATCACATTATATGCATTCAATATTCCTATCAGAAATATTTTAGGTGCTTGTCCATCGTTAACTTCAACTGAAAGTACTACAGTAAAATGCAGTTACGCAGGACTTACTGGAAATTCCTTTAACCCTGTAGATAAGACAATAGTAATATTGTCATGTACTCCATACTACGAAGAAGTTAGCCTAGACAGAAATCCATACAGTGTGTTTAGAGACGGTAAGTGGATTCCTTCGATAGTACAATGGTTTTATTCGTGTGAGATTCTAATACACAAGAATTTTAAAAATATTTAATGATGTATATTTTTTAGTTTACGGTATAAAATCTCCCAAAGGAATTTCAACCATAGTTAATGGTTAAAATGTTACACGTGGTGATTACCCTTGGCAGGTAGGAGTTTACAATACCAAGGAGTAGATTTAACGTGTTCGATTTATAATTGACCACACCGAGCTATCATAATAGCATCCTGAGAATATTTTCGGGAATATGACATTCGAGACGAATTGACTTTAACGAACTAGATTAGTTTAGTTAAATTTATACGTTCTTGCAATACACGGCACAGAAAGATATAAGGAACCTGTCCATTTTTTAAGCCATGGCAGCTATTATAATATTAAAAGATTCGTAGATGTTCTTTGAAGTTGTTGAACCCATGCATGAAATTAAAGAAGAAATTAAACACTAGCATTTATCTCAAAACGACAATGGCACGGTACTAATAAGTTTGTTAAATTATATTAAAGAAGGAAAATAACTTAGGTTACTGGTTGGCGCAAGACAAAGAAGGTAAGGAACTTTCAGATGTGTTAAAGGAGCTGATAGTGCCAAACAATATGTCATACAACAAATGTTATATGAAAATTCGATCAGAAATTTCAGAAAGTTTACGATAAAATCTGAGATAGCTACGTACACCAATGTAAGTATCACATAAATTAAAAGAAATGGTTTTTAGGAAAACAGTTTAAACAAGCAACAGAAAATGATGATAGAGTGGTTTTAAGCAAAATAATTGCAAAACATTTTTGATGCCTTTGAAGATCATAAACATGTAGATGCTGTGTATACGGATTTTGCTAAGGCCTTCGATCGTGTCTCCATTTTTGCCCTTCTAGCCAAATTAACTTCTCTAGGATTTGGACCTAAGGTTATTAATTGGCTAAGAAACTACTTGCAAAACAGGATTCAAAATGTGCGAATTCAGAATTTCCTCTCGTCGGATATTTTGGTACATTCGGGTGTTCCGCAAGGTTCCCACTGTGGACCTATTTTGTTTTCACTGTTTATCAATGATATTGGTCGTTATATTAAGTATTGTTCATATTTATTATTTGCCGATGACCTAAAAATCTTCAAAACTATCGAGTCCGCTGAAGACTGTACATTACTACAATTGGACTTGGACAACCTGTATCAATGGTGTGATGACAACAATCTAATGCTCAATCTGGATAAATGTTCAGTCATTACATACAAAAAACATAATTGTGATGTATTTAATTACAACCTAAATGGCATTCGATTAAATCGAGTATTTGAAATCGACGATCTGGGTGTTAGACTAGACTCCGGTTTATCATTCAAGAGTCACATTGCCATAATATGTAATAAGGCTCTTCGCACATTAGGCTTTATACGTCGACAAAGTAGATTTTTTTCTGCTAACACAGTAAAACTACTCTACTTTTCACTAGTTAGGTCACAACTAGAATATGCTTCAAGCGTTTGGTTCCCCTACTATCAGGTCAACATTTCCAGGCTAAACCGTGTCGAACGTAAGTTCCTAAAATATCATAATTTCAAATCTGGAAGCGGAACGGACGAGTTCTCTCAAGAAAGAAGCCTGATTCAATGCAGGACCAAATCTTTAGAATACAGAAGAACCGTAATTGAACTCTGTTTTGTCCATCGCCTATTGCATGGACAAATCAGCTGCAGTGTTCTGCAAGATCGCTTCAAGCTTCGAGTTGCATGCCGTAACACAAGGCTTGATGATGTGTTTACAGTCGCTCACCACCGTACGAATTATGGTTTAAACAGCCCCATCACCAGAATGTGTCGATCAGCTAACAAGTTGAATAAGTTTCCGTGTTTCGACATCATCTACAGCTCATATCGTAGCTTCAAAGATTGCCTTATGTGGAGAATAAACGCACTTCAATCCTGAAAGCCTAGTTTCAACATTTGTTACTTTTCTTTTTGCTACTAATTGTATAATTTAAATGGTTTATCCGTATATTTGCGTGAATAAATAAATAAAATAAATAAATAAATAAATAAATAAAACAGCATTAACTTTAAATGGTAAATTAAAACCCAAGAACTGATTATTAAACCATTCCACAGTTTTCCGGATGCAATGTGCGATGAGAAAATTAAAATCAACGATATAAATAGTTATTTTCGATACTAGTACTTAAATAGGCTACATTTCCATTCGAGGTTGATTTTGCTGACGAGCCCGAAGGGCGAGTCAGCAAAATCAACCGAGAATAAACAAGCTATTGAAGTACGTGTAACGAACACTATTTTTTGCAAATCTGAAATTCGGTAAATAACGAATATTTTAACAAAATTTACGCAATCTGTATAAAGCTGAAATGAAAATAACTCGCCAGTAGTGTTGAAAAGTGCAGATAAAGTCGTCTCGCGAAAGATAAGATTACGAAATATGATCAAATAACATGAGTAATCGTACGTGCAGAAAACATGCCGCTTTTAATGCCATGTAACGTGTACGAAATGATAACATTTCACAACAGAATTGCAAAAATTTTTTCGCTGCTGAAGCATGGGAAGTAGTGAAAATATATACATATAGTGAAAAGAAAACTTTAATCACTGGAAACGTTTCCACTACAATATTGATTTAAATCAGGATATCAAGAACTCTTCAAAAAACAGTTTAAATTGGTTTCAATTCAAATGCGTTGATTTCGATAGAAACAATTATAACAGTAAAGAATAGTTTTGTCTTAAGTGTTCATATAACGCGAACTTATATTTCGATTTTAATCTCTGTGATGTTTTTGATTTTGAATCCTAAAATGTATTTGATATATTTGTTGATATAATATTTGATAAAACTGAATATTATCCTTTGCAATTAATTAAAAATAAATGGAAATTATGCAATTATTTCCCAAATGAGTTTTTTTAATTAAACAAAAAATGTTTAACAAACACCCTGTATAGAGAATATTTGAATTTTTTTTCAATTTCTATTAAATGTCACTACAATATGTAAATTACAATTTACAATAAAAGAATTAGGTAACTATATTGTCAACCTTACCATGTGCACTAAATTAGTGCTTCATAATAATTATTATCATATAAACACTTTCTTAAAAACTTTAAAAAAAATTATTAATTAAATAATTAAATCGGAGTAAATTATAATTATTACACTTGCATAAAATATAACTGACATAAACGACCACATTCGGCAGACAAATTTGCTTGCACGGTAAAGGTGCGCGAAATTCTGGTGAGCAAAAAAATCCTCGAAGTGACAATACTGATTATAATAATTTATCACTATGGTGATACAAGTATTCAACCTTATTATTAATACCTATTATTGTAAAAGTTATGTCGACTTATCATTTTATAATAAAATCAATTAAATCGATCCCCACGTATAAGTGAATCTTAAATAAACTCTACAACTAACATAATCCTTGTACGCGACAATAATATATTAAAATTTGTTAACATGTAATAATGTAACTACTTAAAATTGAATAAATAATATATCATATCTATATATGTATATAAAAGAAAGTCGTGTTAGTTACTCCACTTATAACTCAAGAACGGCTGAACCGATTTAGCTGAAAATTGGCAGGGAGGTAGTTTAGAGCCAGGAGAAGGACATAGGATACTTTTTATCCCGTTCGACAGCATTCCCGTGTGACTTGACATGAAACGTCAGTCACTATAAAACGTGGTATAACAAAAAAGAATCACACTTGGAATAACAAAACGTACATGACAGCTATGTAATTGACGTATAATGACAGATATGTAATGACGTATGGATTACAATCCTCAAATACCAACGATGAAATTTCACGCTATCAAGTTGGTCGTTATGTGAACTGTAATGAAGCGATTTGGCGTATATTCGCATTTCCCATTCACGAACGTCATCCTACTGTTACGCATTTGGCGGTGCATCTGGAGAATAGTCAACGAGTATATTTCACGGCTTCGAATGTTACGCAACGTGCTGAAACACCTCCAGCAACTACATTGACCAGTTTTTTTGCAATCTGCCAAAGCGATCAGTTTGCACGAACTTTGCTTTACTCGGAGATGCCACGTTATTATACTTGGAATGCTTCATCGAAGAATTTTCAAAGACGGAAGCAAGGCGATGCGGTTCCTGGGTATCCAGATGTGCGTTCTACTGATGCTCTTGGTCGTATGTATACAGTTCATCCAAAGAATAATGAATGTTTCTATTAGCGGTTGTTGCTGGTAAATGTGCGTGGGCCAACGTCCTTTGAGTCACTACGAACAGTTAATGGTGTAATATTCCCAACATATCGTGCTGCATGTGAAGAATTGAAGTTATTAGAAAACGATAGTCATTGGGATACGACAATCGCTGAAGCCATTATCTCTGCATCTCCAAGTCAGATACGCACATTATTCGCTATCATAATTTCGACATGTTTTCCATCAAACCCATGTAACCTGTGGCACAAATACAAGGATAATATGTCAGAAGATATTTTACATCAAATTCGTGTCAGTTCCAGAAATCACGATATTGAGATGAATGAGGAGATACATAATCGTGCTTTACTCTTGATCAAAGATATGTGTTACCTCATGTGCGGTAATTTATTAATCAGGTTAGGAATGCCAGCACCATATCGTGAAATGAATGACGCATTTAATCGAGAATTGGAACGGGAACGTGAATATGATCACCAGGAATTAGATTTAGTAGTTCAAACGAAAGTACCCCCTGTTGAATTACCAACAAAAGGAAGTTTATGATACTTTAATGAAGGCAATCGATGATGAAAATGGTGGTTTATATTTCCTAGATGCCCCCTGGTGGAACTGGCAAGACATTCCTCATGTCATTAGTTTTAGCAACTGTTCGGGCGAGATCTAACATAGCGGTTGCAGTTGCTTCTTCTGGAATAGCAGCCACATTGTTAGAAGGATGCCGTACGGCTCATTCAGCATTCAAATTACCGTTAAATCTTCAAACTATTGAAGAACCAACGTGTAATATTGCAAAACACTCAGCAATGGGCAAAGTTTTAGCGGTATCGAAAATAATCATCTGGGACGAATGCACAATGGCGCATAAACGTGCATTAGAAGCACTTAACCGAACATTAGAAGATTTACGCAATGACTCGAGATGTTTTGGAGGAGCAATGATTTTACTGTCTGGCGATTTCCGCCAAATACTGCCAGTAATTCCAAGATCTAGGGCTGCCGACGAAATAAACGCTTGCCTCAAATCGTCAAATCTATGGCGCTATGTGAAGAAACTGCAACTGACAACAAACATGAGAGTTACATTGCTTAATGATACATCTGCTGAAGATTTCTCGGAGCAATTGCTGACTATCGGTAATGGTCAAGTACCTGTCGATGAATCGAGCGGATTAATATCATTTTCAAATAATTTCTGTAATTTTGTCTCATCAAAAGACGAACTTATCAACAATGTTTTTCCCAGAAATTATTTCTAACTACAAAAATAATGAATGGTTGAGTGAGCGAGCAATTTTAGCGGCTAAGAATAAAGATGTAGATGACCTAAACTACATAATTCAAAATAAGATCATTGGAACAATGCATTCATTCAAATCTATTGACTGCGTCACAAATGAAGATGAAGCCACCAACTATCCAATTGAATTTTTAAACTCTTTGGACGTGCCTGGCTTACCACCGCACAATTTACGCCTAAAGGTTGGCTCCGTAGTAATCATGCTTCGAAACATAAACCAACCAAAACTGTGCAACGGTACGCGTTTGGTGGTTAGAAAATTGATGAACAATGTAATTTACGCTACGATAATGATAGGAAAATTCAAAGGTGAGGAAGTTCTCATTCCGAGGATACCGATGATCCCAACCGATATGCCGTTTGAATTTAAAAGACTTCAATTTCCGATACGTCTTGCATTTGCCATGACCATCAACAAATCACAAGGCCAATCCTTAAAAGTTTGTGGTTTAAATCTAGAACATTCATGTTTTTCCCATGGTCAATTATACGTGGCATGTTCACGGGTCGGAAGACCATCTGCGTTGTTTGTTTTTGCGCCTGATAATAAAACAAAAAATGTCGTGTATCACAAGGTACTTAAATGAAGAGCAACCTATGTACTAAAATACAGAAATAATTATGAATGATTAATGTAGGTATTTAATTTTTTTTGTATTTTTTCCAATTAAAAAAAAAACTGCTTATTTATTGCCTTTAAGGCGGAACAAAGTTCGCCGGGTCAGCTATCTATATATATAAAAGAAGCATTCCCGTGTGACTTGACATGAAACGTCAGTCACTATAAAACGTGGTATAACAAAAAAGAATCAGACTTGGAATAACAAAACGTACATGACAGCTATGTAATTGACGTATAATGACATATGTAATGAAACAGATGAAAAACCAACTAAATAAAGTTATAGGGATATCCAAGGACCCAAAGAATAACAATTACCAACGCCAGTTGCAGTTAAATCAGTTAAGGTTTAAGTCATTTCAAGAGGTAATAAAGAAATATTGCTCAAGTCCAGAGCGGCAAATAGAATATGATATCGCTGAAAAGTACGCTAACGCATGCGAGGTTAGAAAAAGAAAAGCGGAGGAGAGATTGCTTGCCGAACATAATAAGAGAGCAAAACTAGAAGCCGAAGAACGTGAATTGGAGACGTTGATATTCTTAAAAGATATTGAAGAAGACGAATTCATTGATTCAAAGTAAATTTGTAATTAAATAATAAACGAATTTAATTTTAAGTAGAACTTGGAATATAATAAATGCTCAGATGAATTTGAAGCATATAACAGCAGGACAAGGTTTGAACATGAAATATTTATTTTATTTTTATGATTTTTAAGCGGGTATCCGGTTATTAATTCAATTATATAAATAAAATAAATAATTTATCAATTTTATATTTTTATAATTATTCAGTCTACCCATTTAAATTCTTTTTAAGTCCAAGAACCTAAAGTAAAGTACTTCAGACAAAGGCAGAGTTCCACCATTTTAATGAGACCCCGGGCGAAGCCGGTATCCAACTAGTTATATATATTTTGAATAAATCATAAACGGCTTCTCACCTTTGTTAGTTCCTAAGTAGGGTAAATGTGTATAAGATCACGCATATGTATAAGAGTACGCATCACTGTTATTTCATTAAGCTACCACCTATTGCTAATTTCTAAGAGTTAGTTGCAATCAAAATTGCATCAAATTTAAAGCAGTCAAAAGCGAGATCTGCAATTAGCGACGTGGTTTGCAAGATATACAGGTTAAAAATTTTCATTGCCGCGCATTGTATTCTATTGTAGTCAATTTTTTTGTGTTTGTGGAGGTAAGAACTACTGCTTTAATTTTACAAATGTTGAATTTAGATAGTCCATGATTTACTACATATGCAGTCACTTGAAATTGGTTGAAAACTTATTTTTTGCCAGAATTACAGTCAATAATATTGAATTTCACGTATGTGTGTAAGAGTACGCAAAGTTTGCTGCAAAAGAGTACGCAGTACGCAGTACTCTTACACGTACGTACTACTGAATTTTTGAAACACGGAACTAACTTGTTTATTTGCTAAAAAAAAATAAAATTAAATCTGCATTTAACTTGCTTTATTAAGATTATTTACATTATGGTCATTATTTTACATTAGTTGATTGTTTACAATTGAAACAATTAATTGCTTATTTCCTCTTGGTTAACCAGGACAATGAGTCGGTACCTAAGAAAAGTCAAAGAAAGCTAATATTTACAGAAGAAAATATGCAGGATATAAAGCGCAAAATCGCGGCAGGCTTCAGTAAGAGAAGTGTAGCCAAGGAAATGGGAATAAACGAAGCAACGTTGAGAAAACGATTGAAGTGTGGAAATGTCCCACAGTCACTAGGAAGGTTTACAAGTGATATTCCTGCTAATTTAGAAGCCGAACTAGCCCAACAAGTACGAGATTTGGATGAAAGATTTTATGGCATTACGAAGAAAGATTTACAAATAGCTGTTTACAGATTTGCTGAAGCAAACAAGATTCAACACCGATTCAACAAAAATAAAAAAATTGCCGGTGAATCTTGGGTAAAAGGATTTTGTCAGAGACATAAAATAACACTCCGACAGCCGGAAAAATGTTCGATGGGGGAGAATTATGGGTTTTAATAAAATTCAAGTAAATAGATTTTATGAAAACCTAAAAATTCTATTACAGAGAAAAAATTACTTACCAAGTTCAATTTATAACATGGACGAAACGGGTTTATCTACAGTACCTAATAAACTACCAAAAGTATTGACCCAAATAGGCAAGAAACTTGTAGGAAAAGTAGCAAGTGCGGATCGAGGACAGCTAGTAACAGCGGTTTGCTGTATGAGTGCTACGGTATATACATTCCCCTGCCTTGATATTTCCCAGAAAAAGAATGAAAGAGGAGCTTTATATAAACGCTCCAGCTGGTACCTTAAAAATGATATCGGAATCTGGTTTTATCAATACTGAACTATTTTGTCAATGGTTGGTGCACTTCCGGAATTACAGCAAACCGACAGCCGATAATCCAGTCCTTTTAGTCCTAGACAATCACAGTTCTCATCGTGATTTACAAGCTATACGGTACTGCAGGAAGAATCATATCGATCTACTGTCATTGCCACCTCATGCAAGTCATAAGATGCAACCTCTCGATTTGGGATTTTTTGGACCTTTAAAGGGAGCTTACAGTAGAGAATGTGACCATTGGATGATAAATAATCCAGGAAGAGTCATTACCCAAATTCAAGTTGCCGGATTGTTCAACGCTGCATATGCAAATGTTGCTAATATTCAGAAAGCCCAAAATTCATTTAAATCATCTGGAATCTATCCGTACAATCCTGATCAATTTCAAGATGAAGATTTTGCTCCATCCCTCGTAACGGATATACCACTAAATACAAATTTACGAACGGAAATCCCACAAGATGCTGTAGAAGTGGATGATATAATAGATGCTGTTTCTTTAAGCAATAAGCAGTCCATTGTGGAAATCGACGACCCAGCCACCCCATCAGTTCCACTAAATACAACACCACCACCTACATTCCAAGACATCACCAATCTGGACATAGTGTGTGAGGACGGAATAGTAATAGCAAGCACTTCGAAAATAGTTGATGAAGTTGCTGTAAATCTGTCGGCTTCTGATCTTTTACCTTTGCCCAAATTACAAAAAAAACCCAATCGCAATAAACATAAATCGCAAAAATCCGAAATATTGTCAAGTACTCCTTTTAAAGATGAACTGGAAGCACTGGCGCAAGAAAAAAGAAGAAAGAAAAAATGAAACAAGCAACGGCAGCAAAAAGAAAACTACGTAAATGTACAGAATCTGGAACGTTACGGAAGCAGCAAAACAGAAAAGAGAGCAGAAGCAGATGAGGATGTCAATTGCCCAAGATGTGGTGATTTATTCTCAAAATCTCAGGAAGACTGGATTATGTGCTCTCTGATATTTATTTGTTCCGAGTGTGAAGAATAACTTTTTGTTATTTTGTTAAGTACGGTACAAAATTATATGGATACCTCAAATTTGTATTTAAAAGAATGTTTAGTTACTTAATATACCTAGTTTTTGTATTTCTCAAAGTTTATGTTTATTAATTAAAAGTAAAGTTAATATTGTTCATGTTGCGTTTAATAATAAATAAAAATTTATTTTTCTGTCCATTACTTATTTGTTAACCGTTAAATTAATGAAATATTGTATTGTAATAGTGTGCGTACACTTAAGCACAATCATGCGTACTCTTATACACACCAGTGTGTAAGAGTACGCACTTGCAGATGTTCAGGAAAACCTGAAAATCACATATGTATTTATATAACATTTGGATATGTGGCACCACAAAAACAAATTCTATAATAACCAAGCTCAACTATAGTACATAAACTACGGTCTTTGTATAGAAAATCGATCAGATATTGTACTTTATTCACTAAGTGCGTACTCTTATACACATTTACCCTATGCTTCGTAGTAACAAATGTCACAAACAGGAAATTTCTCCTCGGTGTGTTTTTAAATGTCTAGTTAATGATCCTTTATTTGAACATTTGTACTCACAAATTCCACAAACAAACGGTTTTTCACCGGTATGAGTTCTTAAATGATCTATTAAATGTCCTTTCATTCGGCGCCGAGAGCTCGTAGCGATCGGTCGTGTTGGTACTGAGCGATACTAGTGTGTGACGTATTAGTAATTTAACATTGTGCAATATTGTACAACATTGAAATTATTTTAATTAGTTAATTTAAAGTGATAATTATAATCATTGAGGGCAACGAAAAGTTATCCACTGGGAAATGCGCCAACTCGGCGCATATAATACAAAATTTTCTTTTGGATGGTGAAAAGAAATTTACCAACGAGAATATCAAAATGAAGAGTAAACAAAAACTTAAAAGGGGCAATAGTTCACTGACCCCCGACGTGAGTAAAAGTAATTCTGAGGTAACTAATCAACCAAAGAAAACAAAAAATCAAGATCCCGCTGAAATAGTTTATAACGTTCAGGTAACAAACCAATTTGAACTTCTAGAAGCCCAACAAATAATTCAAGATGTCAATATGACCTCGAATAAAACTTCCGAATTACCGGAGAAATTAAAACCGAAGCCCATTGTGGTACCTGGTTTACCAAAAAACCACTTCACGTTTACAAATGACATCAAAAGTGTTGTAAGTAACAAATTTCACTTGAAATATTTAGGTGATAAAGTAAAATTATCACCAAGATATTGACGATTTTAATAAATTAAAAGCGCGATTTTTACAAATTGGGACCCAATTTCATACCTACAGCGTGGGTAATGACAGAAAAATGATGGCAGTATTAAAAGGTGTGCAATGCCACACCGAAGAACAAGTGCTTGGCGCTTTAAAATTAATAAACTCAAAAGTTGTTAGCGTCAAATTATTGAACAAAGACAATAAATATTATCCGAAATTTAAAGTTGCTTTTGAAAGTGACGTTACCTTTTTGGAAATTCAATCAATACGGGGTGTCAGTGGCATTCGTGTATACTGGGAGAAGTACAGGGCAAGAAAGGGCATTACGCAGTGTTACCGATGCCAACAGTTTGGACATGCAGCTAATAACTGCAACCTTAAAATAGCTTGCCGAAAATGTGCTGGAAACCATCTTTCCAGTGAGTGCACAGTCGCGGATGGTGCCGCGCCTAAATGCGCAAACTGCCTTGAGGCCCACGCCGGAGATTTTAGAGGGTGTTCCGTCTACGCCAAGGCTCTTAAACAAGTCGACCAAATCGTTGCCAAAAGCAGTCAAACGGCAGCCTTATGTTGTACGTGAAGCGGATTTTCCAACCCTTCGTCCAAGTAGGCCAATGCCAAACTTTACACCTGCAACGACTGTAACGATGAGTCAAGCGTTACAACAAACGCCGATTAATCAGCAAAGACCGATTACTGAACATCCGGCATATCGAGTCAGACCAGCAAATGTGAGTCACGATGGCGTAAACAATAATTTAGATTCTCTTTTCAATGAATTTAAAAAACTTGAATCAATGTGCGACATTGATAAAATGTTTAACGCTGTGCGCGAGTTAAATCGTGTCATGGCAACTACGGTTGATGGTGCTACACGAATGTCTGCATTCATAAAATGTGCGAAAGAGTTTGATGGATAATTACAACGTCGAACAACTAAACATAATTACTTGGAACGCTACCAGCGTTGTAAAAAATCAGAAGATCTGGAACTTTTCCTGGAAGAAATCGATGTTCATATTGCCCTAATTACGGAAACGTGGTTACAGGTAAACGATAATCTAAAATTTAAAAATTATTTTGTTTTTAGGAAAGATCGATTAACCGACCGAGCAGGTGGTGTTGCCATCGTTATTAAAAAAGGGTTACCGTACGAATCGACAGAGCAACCCGACGTAACAGCTGAACTTTTGGTTATGAAAATCAATTTGAAGAGTCCTTTTTATGTTGGTGCTATGTATGTCCCACTATCGACGAATCTAACATCAGTTGAGTTGGATAATATCTCAACAAGTACAACAAGATAGTAGTCGGGGGGGATTTTAATTCCAAGCACCCCCAATAGAACTGTCGGTATCCGAATAGGAACGGTAACACCTTAAAAACGCATAACGATGTAAACAACTACTTGCTGTTATACCCGCCTACACCTACGTTTAGTCCACCAGGGTTATTACAATCAACCATCGATTTTTTTTTGGTACAATAAATTCTGGTAAAATAACCAATTTTACGCAACCTTCAGCAATTAATGATTTGAGTTCGAATCACTGGCCAGTGTTGATGACCTTGCCTACCTCGTACATTCCACCTAACTATGTCATCTCTGATACCAATTGGCGCGAATTCAGGCAAGAATGTTCCAACAGAATTCGCATAACTCCGAACATCAATTCTGTGCAAGAAGTGAACAATGAAATTGCTAAATTCACCACGGCAATTACAGATGCTCATCAAGTTACCACCAAAATTAAAAAGATACGTAACAAATTTGTCGCCGATCAAGCAATTGATGATCTGAAACGACGACGCAATAAAGCTCGACGTAAGTGGTTGGAAACTGGAGACGTCCGCTATCGTGTCGATAAGAACCAACTTACGGAAGAAATTCAATCACGAATTAAAACAATTGTCCAATTAAATGTCCTTTATGTGAAAATTTGTATCGACAAAGCCAGGTAGTCGTAAGTAAACATTAGGCACTGTTATTTTTACCACTACTCCACCTGCCTAAATTGAATATGCATTCAATTTTCCTATCAATAATATTTTAGGTGCTTGTCCATCGTTAATATCAACTAAAAGTACTATAGTAAAATGCAGTAACGCAGTACTTGCTAAGAGTTGTTTTAACCATGTAGATAAGACAATAGTAGTGTTGTCATGTACTCCACACTACGAAGAAGTTAGCCTAGACAGAAATCCATACCGTGTGTGTAGAGACGGCAAGTGGATTCCATCGATAATACAATTTTATTCGTGAGATCCTAATACTCGCAAAATTTAAAAAATATATCATAATGTACATTTTTCAGTTTGCGGTATAAAATCCCCCAAAGGAATTCCAAACATAGTTAATGGTAAAAACATTACACACGATAATTACCCTTAGCAGGTCGGAGTTTACAATACCAAGAAGAAGTGGATTTAATGTGTTGGATTTATAATTCAATCTAAAGCGATCATCTTTGTTTAAACAAACAAATAAATGACAACCCTGGATTAGTTCCCTTACGATTAGGAAACGTCCACAACGAAATTTCCTCTTGGATTTTCGTTCTGATTTTCGACTTATCTTTGATTATAAATCAGTTCCATTCTTTGGAAAATCAATATAAATTTATCAACTACATACTTCACAATACCCTTATTGATAAGATTTAATAAACTTGATAAACAAATCTTACAAATTAATCCCTCAAAATTAAATAGGCAAAAACGCGGAGCTATAGATGGACTCGGGTCTCTAATCAAAATTATCTCAGCGAATTTGGAGCATGAAGTCGCTATTTGTTTTGAAAATGCGATTCAAAATTTAAATAATAATCAGAATAAAATGAAAACTGTTGGTAATGATCAAATAACATTAATGCAATCTGTTATAACAAAATTTAATCAAACAGTACCTTAGTTTTTAAAAAATTAATTGAAACATCCAAAATATTACTCGACGAGTTATATATTGTCATAAGCTTCATTAATAACCTGAGATAATAGTTTCCAGTAATATAACTAAAATCGTGAAACAATGTTTTAAGTTGATTATAGATGAAATTAACATCAGATATTATTTAAAAGCACTTCATGAATTTTTTTCTTAATATGTATATTGACTTCAATACATTATTCATCAAGTTTAGCTTCGTAAGAGTAGATGTAGGAAAATTGTGTTAAAATTAACAAAATCCATTAAAATAAAATATTAAAAAAAGAAAAAAAAAGAGAAAGTAATGACAGACTTACGGTTAAAATTAAAAGCCCGTAAGTCCCCACACAGGCGGCGGTCACCGCCTAGTCGACGGCATCGATCGCCGAGAAGGTCGGCGCCTAAAAATATTTTCTACATTTACTAAATGCTTATTGTCATGGACAGATTGCTGCAGTTAAAATAAAAAAAAAATTTACTAAATAAAAAAACTTCACAGTTTGTTATATTTTTTTATTTGCTGATAATAATAATGATGATGTTTACTAGGTCGACAGTCACAAGTTGTGGAGAGCTACTAGTTGCTCCCTGATATCTGTCGGGTATCGAAATTTTGCTGGGCTTCTTTGTTGATGTCCATTAGAAATTTTTAAACATACTTTCAAAATTCAAAAATTTCCAAATTTTGCTAATCAGCCGAATTTAAATTTTCAAAGACCAAATCATCACTTTCAAAATATTACACCTAATAATTTTCAACCAAAACAAAATTTCCAAAATTCAAATTTTTAGTCTAGACAAAATTTTAGATCACACCCCCAAAATTTTACATCAAATTTTTAAAATAAACAAAATTCAATGAGATCAAACAACGCCTTTAAGCCCACCCCGATGGACGTTGACACTAACAGAACAAATCTTTCCAAATTTACTCGTCCTAATTTTCAAACTATCATAATTTGGCTAATGAAAAGTGGAATTCATCGCCAAAGCCTTGTTGACGTAAGTAAACTTTATGCACTGTTATTTTTGCCACTAACCAACCTAACCATCACATTATATGTATTCAATATTCCTATCAGAAATATTTTAGGTACTTGTCCAACGTTAACTTCAACTAAAAGTACTACAGTAAAATGCAGTCACGCAGATTCCATCGTACCAAATTGTTTGAACCCCGTAGATAATGTCATGTACTCCATACTACGAAGCAGCTAGCTCAAACAAGAACCCATACCATGTATACGTAAAGACGGCAAGTGGATTCCTTCGATAGTACAATGCTTATTCGTGCGAGATTCTAATATACAAGAATTTTAAAAATATTTAATGATTTGATGATGATTTTTTAGTTTACGGTATAAAATCTCCCAAAGGAATTTCAACCATAGTTAATGGTCAAAACGTTACACGTGGTGATTACCTTTGGCAGGTAGGAGTGTACAATATCTAAAAAAATTCGGCAAACAAGACGATGACAAGTATTTCTTCTGTGAAGAGATCGACACGCCGGAGCACACGCTTTTCCTCTGCGAACGCTGGGAGCAGGAGAGAAGCGAAGCAACAACTCAGCTAGGCGAAAACATCACAAAACGCAATATCACTGAGCTAATGCTCAACAGCGAAGACTTCTGGAACATCATACAGGGCATGATCCAGAGAATCATGAGCTCAAAGGAGGACTTCGAGAGAGATCTACAAAAGACCCAAAACCAGCTGGCATAGAAAGAACAAGACATAGAAAGAACAAACACATAAGAACAAATCCCCGAAAGGGCAGAAGAACACCCAACAGCACGGTGCAATTGCAATCGGAAGCAGTCGAACCCAGCACCTCGCCCGGGCACCCACCCCAGGCAGCGGCCGCAGAGGAAGCAACAGCGGCACCAACAGTAGAAACAGTGGCACCAGAAGATGAAACAGTGGTACCTGAAAACGTAACAGAGGTACATGACGAAACAGCGGAGGAACCGGTTGAACCTGAGGCAGCCGAGCCGACAACCTCGACCGCACCCTTCTCGACTGTTCGGCCTCAAGTCGCTGCCACCCCTAATGCGACTCAAGGGTTGGCAATGGAAAGCCAACCGGAATTCCAACTCAACCAAGGCAAAAGAAGAACAAAGCCAAGGCAAAACGCAGAACCCCGACAGAGAAGAACGAAAAGACCCGGCCATCATCATCCACCTTGGTGAGGAGAACAACGCCGAGGAATACGGAAAAGTGATCCGCAAGCTGAAGAGTAGCATCAGCAGCGGACCCGCGGCCATAGTCAAAACGGCTAGGGTCACGCAGGCGGGCAACGCGATCCTCACGATTGAGCGAAACCGAGCGGAGCAAAACAAGCTCCTGAACGAGGTAAGAGCGGCTTTGGGCGACCATAAAGTTGTCGCCAAATTCGAAGAAAAAACGACAATGATGTCCCTGCTTGTCAGGGACATTGACCGCACAGCAACGGAAGACGAGGTGATCGCGGGTCTGCGGCGCATCAGGGGGGCCGAAGGGCACATAATCCTTCAGTCCCTACGAGCCAACACAAGGTTCCAGACCCAGAGCGCCTTGATCAAGAAGTTGCTTGGCGCAGCTAGCATGGCCATTGGATTCACGAGAGTATGCCCGATCACTTCAAATTCGAAGTGCTTTCGATGCTGGGCCCCCGGTCACGTGGCAGCGGAGTGCGGAGGCCCAGACAGATCCTATGACTGCTGGAACTGCCGCCAACCAGGCCACAGAGCAACAGAGTGCCCGAATTCCACCCCCACATGCTCCAACTGCGGGGGGCGAAGACCATAGGGCCACGAACACCAACTGCCCAGGACGCAAGAACAGGGGCTCACCCCCCTCCCCAGAAACAACACAGTCCTCGTGATCTCAAGTTCGTGAGATATCGACAAAAAGAGTGGAACGAGCATCAGAGCCAACAACGACCGACTGATCAAAACAGCGAAAGCCCTGAAACCACCGGCAAAGCGAAACCCTGGAAGACCCCCCAAGGGATGGATGGAGAGCTGGGTGTCCACATGAGAGGAAACGTGAAGAGATGAAAAAGTGTGCAGAAAAACAGGCAGATGCCTATAATAAAAGAAGTATTTTATGCCCACTTTACGGTTTTGTGCACAGGACTTGCGGAGTTGTTTCTGCGAACTGCTGCCCACTTTTTGGCAGTGTGAATCGTATCTGAATCGTATAAACTAAGCGACAATACTACATCCTTGGTCCTTCGAATCGGATTTTAATATTTGGATATTCACAATTTACAAATTAACACAATTATAATTTATGGTTGGGTCTACCACGTGTAAACGTGGCATTCCTGCCGAGAGCGATAAGGAAGTACAGTGTATACGAAAATCATACGAGTAAGACATTCCATTCCTGTTACATTATTTACTTGCATTCCTTTTCATTTGTTTACCAATTTGGTTTTGATTAGGCACAGTGTAAAAAGGAAAAACAAAATTACAGTTTTAATTTCAAATCGCGCTGCTTTAACAGCAAAGGTGGAGTCATTCAAAAATTACGTTTTAAATTTACAACAAAAATGCATTGATAAAACTATTACAAATTGCGACACAATAGAATTACAATTGCGGGTAAGTTCTATTGAACCATTAATGGTTCACAATCACTTTTTAATATAAAACACATAACAAAGGAATCACCTTCAGAGTTGAGAACGCTCATTTATGATACTTGGAAGCATTTGAGATCTCTTAAAAGTTTGGGACAGCCAACAGACAGTTGGGACACGTAGATAATATTCATTTTACACAGTAAAATCGACAATACAAATTTAAGGAAATAGCAAGAGCATCAAATTAACGGAGAATTTCCAACCCTTAACGAATTTATTGCATTTTTGAAAAACAGGGTTGATCTTGTCACGTGATTTCATTTCCTAGGGTAGTGCACGGTGCCCTAATGCAGATTTTGTTAAAAGTTAAGAAGTTTTTAAAATTTCAGTTAAATTCATTTAGTTTCATGGATCGCTCAAGTTTTATTCCGTAGAAGGAAGTTTTGAATTACCACCACGCGCGGTTTTGTAGACAGCCTTGGAAATTATCGTTCAAGCTGAAACGTGCTTGTAACAGTTGAAAGCACAGCTGCCAGTAAAGCCGCTCTCCGATTGGCTACAAGCGCACTGATGCTATCCCTCCTTTCGAAAAATGGAACATTCACTCTTTAACCAGCAACGAGTGAACCTCGAAAAGTTGGAGGCAAAATGTGGTGTTAGTTTTGTAGACCGGTGACGTCAGTTTATTGATAAGATGCGAGTGCCACCAAATCTTACGTACCGTTTTATTTTTTTGAATTACCGTGTGTAGTATGATAATACACCTATTTACCCGTGTTTGGGGAGAAAAATCATTGGTGCACCAAATCGTTCTTTGTCGTTCCGTGTTTGGAAACAGCCCGCTGAGGGGAAAAGTTACGTCATCACCGTGTCCAGCAACATTACAAAATCACCTTGCGTCTCTACAAATTTTCAACAAGTCAATGACCCCGTTTGAGACCGTCACAGCTGATTCTCACAGTACCGCCGTCAGGATAAAGCAAATTCGATCGCAACAGCTGGATCGCAATAATTAAGGTTAGTTATGTACTTTCGATTAATCTCACAACTTCGACACAGTGTGGTGCATTATCGCTGTTGTAAATTTTTAAGTGTTACGTCATCATTTTGTTTGGTCAATTTTGACACACCTTTTCGCCATTTAATGATAAAAGTGACCACGAACGCCATCTGCGGTCGTCGGCCGAAAGCATTAGCTTTTGTTTTGATTTGTGATCATATGTTAACTGTCAAACTTTTAAGTAACTTTAAGTCTTCAAGAACATTTATGTTTGTTTGTTTAGTAATCATCGGTTTACTACCAATACCGTTAATAAGTTTTACTTGTAATAAATTTTAGTTTTACTTATAATAAATTTTAATATTTAAGCGAGTGCACTCCAACATTAATTTGAATTTATGTATTGTGAATGTTACAACCTATGGTTGTTGTGTTTTTATATTACCCGTATTATATTGTTGTTTACCGAACCTGTGTTTGTTTGCTTTTGTACTCTTTTGCAGATCCTAGTTTGTGAAGCTGTGCGAGCGAATTACGCTTTATCAACGGTAAGGTACAGGTGGATAATTTTCAGCCTCTCGTTTTTAAAGGTGTATCGGTCTAGTGTACGATACATTATTATTATTTCTTATCACACTAGTGGCGCCCTTAATTTCCCCATTTCGAGATTATCGCGATTTCGACGTCCCCTTTATTTTTTTTTTGGGCGCACACAACCCCCAAAATTTACACTTTCTCGTTCAACCCAGACCTCACGACGAGTTAGTCCGGCACCTTTCGGCATTTGTTACACCTGTGTGCGCCGACGACCAATTTATCCGTAACAATCTGTTAGAAACATTAGAAGTTAACACTGATACAATTAAAAATTCTGACAAGTCATTACAATAAAAAGCCTAATAAACAGTTTTATTACTTTTAGACGGCAAATAACCCTTGTGTCATTTGCAAAGATGCCGAGCATCAAATTTTAAATTGTCCAAAATTTACGGCTCCATCAAAAAATGATAGAATAGAGCAAGCAAAATGGTGGCATCTTTGTTTTAATTGCCTACGAGCTGGTCACATGTCATCAAGCTGTACCTTTTCAAATTGCAAAAAATGCAATGGAAAACAACACATTATTACATTTTGAACAAATAAACGATTCAGGTTCAAACGACGTTCCAATTTTAAACCACTTACAATAACAAATTCGTTTCTCAACAACACTCAAGTCTTATTACCAACCGTTCTTATTTTAGCCAAAGTACGGATCTGAATCTCACTTTATGTCAAATTCGATAAATTTCAACTGTCAAAAACAGAAATACAATATTCCGTCAGGGGAATTAATCAAATTTCATCTTCGATAAATGAGTCACCTATTTCCAAAACCGGCTATATCCATTTTTGCTCAAAATGAGTTAGTAGTGCCATCTCGTACCTTACGACCATGTCTAAGAACTGCATATAAAAAAAAAATTCCATAACAGTCTAAACCATGTTTAAAAGGAACCCAAAAATTAGATTTAGTTACAAAAGCGGCTAAGTACCTCCCAAATTTTATTCCAAAACCGGATATATCCTCCAACCATCATTAAAAAACAAACTCGGCTAAATCCAAATTGTATCATAATGTTGCAACTGACTTTATAAACGAAAACGACTAAAACCGTCAACTCATTCTTTTAATCTTTCAAGAGTGCTTAGTGTGGTAAATGATGTGATAGTTTAAAGGTGTTTTTTATATTATTTGACCGGTATCTAAAAAAGTACTTTTTGTTGTGTTTTCAATTTCTACAATGATGCAGGTGAAGGAAACACCACCAAATAAAAGCAGAAAAAGGAAATTTTCACCTGCTACTTGGACTAAAAATATATCTAAGAAAGCTAGGTTAGTTTATTGTATTATTTTTTAAAATGAAGGTATTGCATTACGCTCTATCATCGTTGTATCACATCGGTATATTATTGAGTGTAGAATTATTAAACATTGTGTTTTTATTAAGTTACAGATATACAGCAAAACATGGAGAAATATCGGGTGTAACTTTTCAGCGTAGCAGTACGAATCAGCCCTTTTTAATGCTAAAAATAATTTTGAAATAGAGTTTTTTATGATGAATTCGTTTCTGAGGTGGTTGCACTGTCAAAACCTATTCTACTACTACTACTGGTACTACTACTTTTTTTTAAATATTTGGAAATTGATCTAAATGTATATTTCAGTAAGTACAAACTTGACTGATCAAATTTAAGGTCCACCAAAAAAATTATTACATATTGTAAAAGCCATAGTAAACTAACGAGCAACTCAGTTTCTACTCGAACCAACAATACTAAAAAAGAATCTTAGATAAGTCAATTGACACCACAAACAGATGATAACGATGACGAAGTGTTTATCTAGAGTTTAGCAAAATAAATTTGGATATGTCCACACAATCTAGCAAAGACAGTTTTTGTGAACCTACGATATAATACTGTCGCACATGGGTTTATTTTCGACTTACCATCATTGTCGCACGGAGGTTGTAGATCAGATTTCTTGGTAGAAATAATTATTCCCAGGTTTTAGTTATAATTTAATTTAACCTAAACCCAATTACTATTTACCTACAATTTCTTCGTAAATACAGTTACTCACAGAAAGATTCGGACGATGTAATAATTTCCAATAAATCGCTTGTATCTTAATTATTTATTATAAAAAACAAATTATTTGAAATTATACTTAACGATGTGATTCTTGTAGTTAGCCAAATTAAAAAAATTGTTTAATTTTCATACAAATAAAAGTAATTGAGATTAAATACATTGTTGCACTATTCTAATGTTACAGAAAGATCCGTACGATCAACAAATTTGCAGTTTTGCATTAATTTTCTAAGAATTATAATGGTTGTATGTGCAGTTTTTGTAAGCAATATAATTCATACTTTAGTTATATGTAATACACGTAACAGTTTACTTACATATACAGTACTGTGCAAAAGTCTTAGCACACTTAGTTAATTTCTAATTAACGTTTAATTATAACTTTTATAAATGCAAAATACTGAAATGCGTATATAATTTCGGTAAAGAAACACAATTTGGTTGAACCACTATCAAAGTTGACAACACATTTTAACAAAAATACAAATTTTACAATCGGTAAACCCGTAACTCATAAAAACACTCAAGTCCTAAATTAGTCATCGGCTTTACAAAAAGAAATTTTTTCACATCTGGACTATTATTTTATGGATTTCGATGTATTTTTGTTAAATCTTCTTAGTTCTTCTTAAATCGTGATCGTGTTAAAGCTGTTGGTGTATACACTGGCTCACAAAATTGATGACACAAAGTAAACTTAATGATAAAACGCTGAATTTTTTCTAAACTAATAAACTTTGATCATTTTTCTTTTCAAATAATTATTCCAATTTGATTTGAAATTCTAGAAAACGTAGTTAAATTTAAAAAAAATTATTTCAAAAACGAAAACAACAAGAAACATGTAAAATGTAAGAATTGCATTACATAAAATTAATGACACAAGCATACAAGGAAAACTCAATACGACACCCTTGTACTTTATTGATGACACAAGGTATCAATTTCTGATTACAATAATAAGAACAACGACATTCTGTACTAGTACATCACTTGGATTAGTTATAAAGTGATAATTTCTTTAAAATGGAGCGAACGCGTAAGGAGACTAATATTGAAGAAAGAAAACTTATCTTAAAATTAGTGTGTGAAGGAAAAACATATCGTGAAGTTGGAAATTTAATAGGTAAATCATTTTCGACAGTTAAATATATCGTAAAAAAATTTAAATACGAGGGAACATTACAAAATAGTGCTGGACGGGGTCGAAAGAAAATACTAACACCTCATAATGAACAGCATATAGTGAGAGAAATTAAGAAAAATCCGAAGAAGTCAATTTCTAATTTAAGAACAGAAATATCTGATATAATTAACAAACCCATATCGACTGAAACAATCCGCAGAACATTGCGAAATAATGGTTACAATGGTCGTGTAGCACGTAAGAAACCATTTATTTCAGAGGTTAATAGAAAGAAGCGATTAAAATTCGCTAAAAAATATGTAAATGAGAGCTTAGAATTCTGGAATAATGTGCTGTTCTCAGATGAGAGCAAATTTAACATATTTGGATCAGATGGAAGACAAATGGTCTGGAGGAGACTCAACACCGAGTTGAAAAAAGAAAATGTTTGTGCTACCGTAAAGCATGGCGGTGGAAATGCTATGGTTTGGGGGTCGATGGCTGCAAGCGGCGTCGGCAATTTAGAATTTATCGACATAAAAATGAATAAAGAACATTATTTAAATATTTTAAAAAGAAATTTAAAAGACAGTGTCGTTAAATTAGGCTTTCCAAAGGTGTGGTGGTTTCAACAAGACAATGACCCGAAACATACTGCTCATGTAGTTAAGATGTGGTTACTTTACCACGTACCAAAACAACTACATACACCGCCCCAATCACCGGATTTAAATCCTATTGAACATCTTTGGGCGGAACTAGAACGTAGAATTAGAAAATCTACAATTACCAGCAAGACAACCCTAAAACAGAGGTTAATTGAAGAATGGGGTAAAATAGACGAAAATATTACTCGAAAGCTAGTTTACAGTATGCCGAAACGATTGCAGGCTGTAATCGACGCCAAAGGTAACTCAACAAGTTTTAAAAATTAAAAATTAAGTAAAACTAATGAATTTATGTGTTTGTGTCATCATTTTGTGTTTCGAAATTCTTACATTTTTCATGTTTGTTGTTGTTTTTGTTTACAAAATAGTTTTTTTAGTTTAATTGAGTTTTTCAGTGTGTCAAATCGTGTTTGAATAGTTATGTAAAAAAATTTAAGAAAGATTGCTATTATAGAAGAAATTCAGAATTTTATCGGTAAGTTTGCTTTGTGTCATCAATTTTGTGAGCCAGTGTATTTAGTTTATTTTCGAAAAGTTTTTAAAACTAATTAATTTGATTTAAAAAATTTTAATATCAAAATTGTTTCAAAATGGTGAAAATAAGTGAATACAAAAGACATAAAATAGTTTTCTTCATGAAGAAGGCCATAGTTTGCGTGAAATTGCAAAAAAAACTAAAGTATCGGTGACTGGAATTCGACATCTTATTAAAAAATTCCGTGAAACCGGCTCTGTAAAGGATCGTGAACGGTCAGGAAGGCCTAAAAAACTTAAAGAAAGGGACGAAAACTATTTGCGAGTCCAATCTCTCCGGAATAGAACTCGAACATCGAGAGAATTGACTGAAGATCTGCACCGTGCTACGGAACTTCAGTTGATGCTTCTACAGTTCGTCGGAGTTTAGATAAAATGGGGTTAAGAGGATGTGTGGCAATAAAAAAACCATTATTACGTAGAAATAATAAAGTAAAAAGACAAAAATATGCTATGGAACATAAGCACTGGACTTCAAACGACTGGAATCAGGTTCTGTGGACCGATGAGTCCAGATTTGAAATATTCGGTTCCAAAAGAAGACAGTATGTTCGCAGAAGACCCGGCGAAGCTTACAAATCCGCTTGTTTAAAACCAACAATTAAACATGGGGGTCAATAAATGTTTGGGGCTGCATTTCTGCAAATGGTGTCGGAGATTTAGTAAAAATCGAAGGCAAACTAAATGCAGAGGAGTATTTAAAGCTCTTACGCAAGAACGGCATTCCATCTGGTAGAAGATTAATTGGGAAAAACTTTATCTACCAACAAGATAACGATCCCAAACACACTGCTAAAATAGTAACAGCCTATTTTAATAAAATGGAACAGAAGGGTGTGTTAAAAACCATGATCTGGCCCCCTCAAAGTCCAGATCTCAATATTATTGAACATGTGTGGGAGTATTTAGATAGAAAACGTCATGAACGTCAGCCGACAAATACCCAACAGTTATTTGACATTTTGAAAGACGAGTGGTCAAAATTCCACAAGATTTTATAAAAAAACTGTTCGATAGTGTTCCAAATAGAATCGCGAGTGTGATTGCAGCTAATGGGGGACATACAAAATACTAGATTTTATAAGTCCAAATGTTAATTATTAACTGAATTTTTCATAATTATGTATTATTTAATAAAATGAATTCATATTATTATATTTAAACCTTATTTACATCATGTTAAATAATAGATTTCTGCAAAATCTAAGGTGTGCTAAGACTTTTGCACAGTACTGTAATTTAATTTGTTCGAAAATGGGGCGTAAAAGTAAAAGTACTAGTTTTGATATTAGACAACTTGTCATTTATAATCGTGAAAAGGAAAATCTTATGGCCAAATATGAAAATTTATTAAATATAAGTAAAAGCACGGTAGCGGATATCATAAAACGCTATAAATGTGAAGATAGGATTGAAAACAAACCAATACTGGGCCGTCCACCAACATTTAACGAAAGAGAAAAAATGCAAATTCTACGAAAAATACAAAAAAACCCTAGACTGAGTGCCCCAAAATAACCACCGAAGTCTTACAAGAGATAGGAAAGAAGGTAAACCCCCAAACAATTCGCAGGGTGCTTCAAGAAAAAATTATCACGGTCGCATAGCTAGGAAAAAGCCGTATATAAGTATATAGTGAAATTAATAGGAAGAAGCGTGTGAATTTCGCCAAAGACTATGAATGTAAAGATGCAACGTGGTGGAATGATGTGATATTTGCGGACGAGAGCAAATACAATGTTTTTGGCTCAGATGGACGTACTATGGTATGGAGGAAGCCCAATACAGAGCTTCAATCTAAAAATTTACAAGGCACGGTTAAACACGGCTTCGGAAGTGTAATGGTTTGGGTTGTATTTCAACTACAGGGGTTGGTACACTTGTGTTTATTGAAGACATTTTAAATAAGCATAAATATTTAGACATTTTAAAACTAGTTTATTGCAAAGTGCCGCTAAAATGGAGATTGTTAATACATTTAAGTTTTATCAAGACAACGATCCAAAACACAGATCACGTTTAATACAAGAGTATTTACTTTACAAGTGTCCAAAAGTATTACATCCTCCTCCCCAATCACCAGACTTGAATCCCATAGAAAATCTATGAGACCATCTAGATAGTAAAATTCGAGAAACTCCGATAAAAACCAAACAGGAGTTAAAACAAAGACTGCAAGAAGAATGGGACTCAATAAGCGTAGATTATTTAAAAAAAATTATTTGTAACATGCCTAAACGATTGAAGAATGTTTTAAATTAAAAGGGTCATGCAACAAAATATTGATTAATCCTAAAAATTTGTAAAATATTTCCTTTTTAATATATTTTTTATAATTCGTACGAATCCTTTTGTAACATAAAATTAGCTTATTAATTTGTTTAATGCAAATTATTTCTGTTTTATTGCAAATTTTGCAAACTTTTTTTAAATTTTAGCAAGTACAGTAGCGATCTAAAGTAAGTTGGCAAACAGTTTTTTTTTCAAAGTTCAATATTTTGCTTTAATTTTTCAAATATTTATTCCTTAAAAGGCTTTAAATTAAAAAATATAAATATAATTTTCTAGAAAATTTATTAACGTGAAAAAATTCAAAAAACGAAAATTTCGAAATATTTCTATTTATCAAGTTATGACAAAACGCTCTTAAAACAAAAAAATAAAGAAATACATATAGTAACAACTATGGATTAAAAACATTTAGTACTTTGTTGCAAACCCTTTTGCAGCGATAACAGCTTTACATCGTGATTGCATCGAGTCAACCAGCTTCTCTAAACGTTCTAATGGTATTTTGACCATTCTCTCTGCAATGCTTCCCATAATTTAGTGGTATTACTATAATTTTCACTTCTTATTCGACGTTCGAGCTCTTCCCACAAATGCTCTATGGGATTCAAATCTGGAGATTGACTGGGCCACTCTAAAAGCCGAATTTTAGCTTTGTCCATGTACTGCTTAACATGCTGTGAAGCATGTTTTGGGTCATTATCCTGCTGAAATATCCAGCCGCGCGGCATTTTCTCTTGCCATGTGGTAGCATATGATCCCTCAGTATGTCGGCATACATAAACCGATCCATAATGCCATCAATTCTGTGTAGAGATCCAATGCCATCACGAGAAAAGCAACCCACACCATGACGTTCCCTCCACCATGTTTTATAGTAGGAACTTGATATCTAATATCATATCTTTTACCTTCTGGACGTCGAATATACTTAATACCATCCGAGGAAAACAAATTATACTTACTTTCGTCACTCCAAAGAATTTTGGACCAATCTTTTTTCCCAGTGTAAGTGATTTTTAGCAAACTTCAGACGGGCTATCCGATTCTTTTTTGATATAAGTGGTTTCTTACAAGGACGTCTGCCAAATAGTTTAGCTGCATATAGTCGACGTTTCACTGTCGAAACATGTATATTTTCTTCGCGATTTTCGTTAAAACTTTGAACAATTTGTGTAGCCGTTACACGAGGATTTTTTATTGCTTCACGAACGATCATTTTATCTTCTCTTTTGGTTGTTTTCGTGGTCGCCCTGTTCTTGGGCGTGTCTCTACTGATCCATATTTATTATATTTGTGACACCAGAGACTTATTGTTTGATTTGGAATGTCAAATTCGCGTTCTGCTGCTCTCAATGAATTTCCATTTTTTAACCATTTAAGAACCGTGTTTTTTAAATCTTCTGAATACTCTTTCCTTCTGGGCATGTCGATGTATTATCAAGAAAGATATATTTCAATCAAATTAACTTTTATGAACGCTTATTATTGTTTTGATATTGTTTGGATGTTATGCCAATTTTCTTTTGAACCCTCCATAAAATTCAATTCGCTTATATACTTCTTTGTTTTATACCAACTGCAAGTTTTATACGTTAAACTACGTATTAATCTACATACTTTTAGAAAATATATGATAGTCCACTAAATGATTTCTTTTCTAATAATTTTTTGTAAAAACTGTTTGCCAACTTACTTTAGATCGCTACTGTACATAAATCATTTTGTTAGTACAAATATAAATAATTTATTTTTAATAAATAATTCAGATACAAGCGATTTATTGAAATTTATTACAGCGTCCGAATCTTTTTGTGAGTAACTGTACATATAATCAACATTTTGTTATCCTCAAGTTATTATAAAAATCACCATGAAGAAACTCGACATTGCAAATCTTCCTTCTACTCGATCTCTTCGATTCCAGAGCACATACGTAACTAACTCATTTATTGATTTTGCCTGCCGCTTCCTCCACGTCCCTTGCAAATTGCCGATCTTTAAAATCTATATCGTTTACTCGTTAATTCCCCTTATTGGTAACGGAAGTGCCTTTTCGCACATTTTGCTTGCATGCATTTTTATTTTAAGTTCATGAACTTCTGATTTTTCACATTATTATTTTCACGTGTGACAAAACCAATAATTAGAGAAATGAACAACAGATCAGATAGATTTTCTGAAATTTAGTATTTTCTAGTTATCCTCCTATCAATCAAAAAAGTCTGATTGAGTTTCATTCACAAGTGGTTGCTAAGTAACCTGACCAGCTAATTAGAAATAAAAGGCAGACGAAAAATAATGGGTAAGTATTTAAAATTACTTGAGAAAATATATAACATGTAACATCAATTCGTGAGATATTTCAAGCAATCATGTCAACTTCTAGTAATCTCGTATTACTAAATACAATTTCTTAGAAAAATTAAAAAATTATAAACCTGGTGATTGTTTACGCAAGATTACGCAAACTCGAAGTAAGTTGTAAGGAAGAGTACAATTTAGTTAGTCCATTTGCACAAAAAACTTCTCCATCTGCGTAAATGGAAAATGGAATCCATCGCCAAAGCCATGTAGTCGTAAGTAAACTTTATGCACTGTTATGTTTGCCACTAACCAACCTAAGCATCACATTACATGCATTCAATATTCCTATTACTAATATTTTAGGTGCTTGTCCATCGTTAATATCAACTGAAAGTACTACAGTAAAATGCAGTTACGCAGAACTTACTGGAAATTCCTTTAACCCTGTAGATAAGACAATAGTAGTGTTGTCATATACTCCATACTACGAAGAAGTTAGCCTAGACAGAAATCCATACCGTTTGTGTAAAGACGGCAAATGAATTCAATCGATAATACAATGTTATTCGTGTTTAAAAAATATTTCATAATGTACATTTTTCAGTTTGCGGTATAAAATCCCCCAAAGGAATTCCAAACATAGTTAATGGTAAAACGTATAGGTACGTGATGATTACCCTTGGCAGGTCGGAGTTTACAATACCAAGAAGGAGTGGATTTAATGCGTTGGATTTTATAATTCAATGGAAAGTTACCATATTTGTTTGAACTTGTGGACTTCAGGTCTTCAACCTGGGTTCACTTTTCCTTAATTTTGTTTAATATTATATGACTTGTAGTTGTCTAATATCTTGGACATTTATACACACACTAACCAAATGAAATTGTTAATAAAACATCTGTACATTGACAAAAACTTTTTCATTAACAAGCAAGAAATTCAACAAAAGATTCAAGAATCAAACGAGATATTATTTTTGTATGACATTTTATATTGTCATATAAATATGTAATCTCATATTTTTGTATTTTATAATAATTGTGGCCATTCCCTTAAGAATGACGTAATAAACTGTAATGATCTTTATTATAATCATATTACCTGCATTATGTTTGAACTTATAGTCAGTCGAGTCAAGACACTACAGTGTACTACTTTATTCTAATAAACGCAAAATTCTTTATGGAATTTTGAATTATTATTTCGGCAACTCGTTCTGTCAATTTTGGAACCACCATCGTGCAAAATTAATGTTATTGACACAGCCGCAAAGAATACATTTACAAAATTGCAAAAAATCGAAAGTTTTTGGTGAACTTTAGTTCTTTAAAAATGATCAAAGACCAACCACGTACAAAAATAAGTGTTGAATGTAAGTTACACCCAAAATCGCTACTGTAACGATTAAGCAATACCAGAAAGAAAAAGGCTAGAAATAGATCTATTTCCTGTTACCAGAAGTAAGTTACGACAATGAACAAACCAACAAATACGTAAATTTTCGAAACCATGCCATCCTAATCCTATAAACATATTCTTCTTCTTCTACACTTTTTGCATTAGGCTTTAAAGCCTGTCACGGTGCCCATCTCATTATAAACATATTATAATTTAAAAATTCTATAAAAATAGAATTTAATTTTCGCTAGTAAAAAAACATTTTCCTGATAAAATATCTAATTATAACACCAGAGTTGTATGTTTTAACAATTCTACTCTGCCAAAAGAGCAAGTTATAATTCCTTTGTTGTTCGATTTCAATATAAACGATAATATTGGTTGTTTATTATAGATTGCAAATAGATTTAACTAATAATAGGTATAGATTAAATAATAAATGGTATCAAGTACCAATTCTAAATTATACGTCATATCAAAATAAACCATTCTTCTCCATATGTATAAATGGAAAATGGAATAGATCGCCAAAGCCATGTAGTCGTAAGTAAACTTTATGCACTGTTTTTTTTTGCCACTAACCAATCTAACCATCACATTATATGCATTCAATATTCCTATCAAAAATATTTTAGGTACTTGTCCATCGTTAACTTCAACTGAAAGTACTACAGTAAAATGCAGTTACGCAGGACTTACTGCAAATTCCTTTAACCCTGTAGATAAGACATTAGTATTGTTGTCATGTACTCCATACTACGAAGAAGTTAGCCTAGACAGAAATCCATAGTGTGTGTAGAGACGGTATTAAACACTAGCATTTATCTCAAAACGACAATGGCACGGTACTAATAAGTTTGTTAAATTATATTAAAGAAGGAAAATCTAACTTGCTAAAAATAACTTAGGTTACTGGTTGGGCCAGACAAAAGAAGGTAAGGAACTTTCAGATGTGTTGAAGGAGCTGATAGTGCCAAACAATATGTCATACAACAAATATTATATGGAAGTTTGATCAAAAAGTTCAGAAAGTTTACGATAAATGTAAGTATCACATAAATTAATATAAAAATATACTTAAAAGAGTGCATTTAAAACTGAAATTGACAGGTTTATAGCAAATAACTTTTAGATTCAAGAAGTTTACTGCAATTTCTAAGCTAATACATTAGATAAATGTCATTTATGCATTTATACAATATGTATGTATTGTATAAAATACAATATTCTAAACCAGTTTCCTCTGGTTTGGTATGGTATCCTCTGAATTCTAATTAACGAAATAATCGCATTCACATGCGGACGAAATATTAAAATGCCGCCAACAATTAAACAAAAAGGACGTCCCAAAGGCGTGGAAAAATAGTATTGGATATTCCCAAAAAACAGAAAAAAAAGAAATGGTTTTTTAGGAAAAACAGTTTAAACAAGCAACAGAAAATGATGATACAAGTGGTTTTTAAGCGAAAATAATTGCAAAACATCATTACCTTTAAATGGTAAATTAAAAACCCAAGAACTGATTATTAAACCATTCCACAGTTTTCCCGATGCAATGTGTGATGGGCAAATAAAAATCAACGATATAAAAGAGTTTTTCGCTGCTGAAGCATGGGAAGTAGAGAAGAATATATACATATAGTGAAAAAGAAAAGCTTAATCACTGGAAACGTTTCCACTACAATATTGATTTAAATCAGGATATCAAGAACTCTTCAAAGAACAGTTGTTTAAATTGGTTTCAATTCAAATGCGTTGATTTCGATAGAAACAATTATAACAGTAAAGAATAGTTTTGTCTTAAGTGTTCATATAACGCGAACTTATATTTCGATTTTAATCTCTGTGATGTCTTTGATTTTGAATCCTAAAATGTATTTGATATTTTTGATGATATAATATTTGATAAAACTGAATATTATCCTTTGCAATTAATTAAAAATAAATGGAAATTATGCAATTATTTATCAAATGAGTTTTTTTAATTAAACAAAAAATGTTTAACAAACACCCTGTATAGAGAATATTTGCGTTTTTTTCAATTTCTATTAAATGTCACTACAATATGGAAATTACAATTTACAATAAAACAATTAGGTAACTATATTGTCAACCTTACCATGTGCACTAAATTAGTGCTTCATAATAATTATTATCATTTAAACACTTTCCTAAAAACTTAAAAAAATGTATTAATTAAATAATTAATCGGAGTAAATTATAATTATTACACTTGCATAAAATATTATCTATGTTTCAACAATTCCATAAGTGATTCCATAAATGCATAAAAAAATGCATTGTAATTTTTATACCAATGTGAAATGTTCATAATTATCTTTGACATCGTGATAACATTTATTGTAATAAATTTATTGTCACAGAACGATTTAACAAAAACAAATTATCGAAAAAGTAAAACATAATAATTATCGTAATAACATACAAAGTAATAAAAAAAAACTTTAAAGGCCTTTCCTAAGGCTCCGTTCCTAAAGCGGCATTCACATAGGGTATTGTATTTGGATGGTAGTTGCATGGTAAGAATTCTTCCAGCAGATTTTTACACAGGCGAACTAGCCATTCACATAAACTTATGAATTGATGGAAAATTAAGCGAATGGCTACATTCATAGTAACTTTTCGTTTTGTGTGTTGTTGACAAGATCTTTTTATCTGTTCTGTGGTTTTTATAACCATAAAATTAAAGGCGTATTTCGTTGTCGACCCTTTGTCTTAATTATTGTATTTTTTAAAGTTATTATATTCAATCATTTAGATTATCTTGGATTATATAAGTTTTTTGTATTATAAGTTATTTGGAAGTTTTTTGGATTATACATATTATTGTAAAGGTAAGAAATTAATTTTAAGTAAATAATTTTTTTTTAATTACAAAAACAATTCATTTCAAAAAATCTAGATGGATTTCGAAAGTTTTCAAAAACAAATTGGCAAAAGAAAATTCGTTTAGCGATATAGCTAGAATTTTAAACACGACAGGTATGTTTAATCAAATTTTTATTGTTATTTTTAGTTCAACACGTTCAAGATCGTTACAAGTCTATAAGAGAAAAGTACCGTAAGGAAAAATACAAGGAAGAGATGAAAAATAGATCTGGTGCCGGAAGTGGCGAACCGAGTGAAAGCTGGGAGTTTATGAGTGGATTGAGATTCCTAGATGAAGTGATGCTGACCAGGAAGTAAGTTTTTTATTATTATTAGAAGTTCAACTAATGTAAAGAAGTGCGGGGAGACTTCGAATGTCCTATCATTAGAAGTAAGGATTGGTAAATATGATTTAATGTTATCTTAAATTCATACTAAACTTGGTTAATTTTCAGAAGAACCACCGAGTCAGATGCAGGAATCTGAACCTAGTTTGCTGCTGAGTCAAATGGAAAAGGAGGTGCCTGAAAGCAGTCCAAGCACTTCATTAATTTCGCCATCGAGTTCCTTGTTTGGCAGTTTACGAAAAAAAAAGAAAACTGATGGCCCGGCTTTCGAAGGCGTCTTTGACATCTTAAAAGAAGTCGCAACGTCGTTACGCCCAGTTGGTACTCCCACAAGGTTTGACTGGGCGGGAAAGTATATTGCTGATCGATTAAATACCATGGACCCCGGTGCAGCAGACAAAGCGGTAGAGAATATACTTGTACTGCTGAATAAAGAGCCCTAACATTATCGTAAATTTTTAAAAACGTTATTTTATTGTGCTTGCAACATGGATCTCTATGAAGATGACGACAATGTTATCCAACGTAAGTTGTTTATCTTGCAACTTCTGCCGCTGCTATAATGATTTCTGAAGAATCGAAAGAGATAACACGAAAGAAGCCTCGAAGGAAACGTCGATGGTGGATCAGACCTCTCAACCGTAGGAAAATTGATCAAGGAGATTATCATAATTTATATATGATAAAAACCATGCAATGTACATACAACTATTAGTGACGTCATGGATATTTAATGTAACAAAAAGTGATTTTCAAGAAAATACAACGAAGAAAAAGTTAATAAATAAAAATTTCGTATTTACCTGTGTAAATGTTACACGAAACCACGACGACCCTACGTTTTGATGCCACTGGATATCGAAGAGGGATTGATGACCTACTTTAACAGCTGTTTGTGAAACACGGGTTAGTCGTCTTTAATTTAAAACTCGTATCATAAACGATTTTTGCACCACTTTTAGTTTAATTTAGCTTTAAGTAATTTAATTTCAAATGATCACTTGCATATTAGTTTAAGTCACAGAATACACTGTTCAAGCATCCACACCTACAGTATAATGCACCAACAAAAAGTAAACTCATTGTAACTTTGGCTATGTTGGTGACACCTATAGTCATTTGTAAAAATTTAATACAAGGTTTAATACAAAATGTCAAGATTAGCGGCAGTTTATTTAAAGATTACAAAACAATTTATTCACATTAACAGGAGCAAAGTTTTATTTCAAGATTGCATCGAGAGCAGTACAAGTAAGTACATCACAGGTAACATTTTATCTACCATTTAGCAATTTTACATGCAATTACAGGTTTATTTGTCTTACTATTTATCGTACAAATATTTTCAAATTATTAACTATTATTTACGTAGAGGCATTTTATTACAATAAACAGAAAGTGACGAGTGAGATATAATAATACACAGAACAATAGAACAATAATTATGGAGCGAGATCTTTTTCTGGAACAGATGAAAAACCAACTAAATAAAGTTATAGGGGTATCCAAGGGATATCTAAGTCAACTATATGTCGCTTGCTCGAGAGTGGGTACGCCAAAAGAGTTATACGTTTTCGCTCAGGATGGGAAAACAAAAAATATTGTATATTGTAAAGCATTACAATAAAATTAAATGTGTTATTAATTAATTAACGATTAATAAATGATTTTGGATACGGTTTTGTGAACCAACCACAGAAGTATTTTTGTTTTCAGTACAATTTGGATTAGCACTATATTATTTTAATCATGCATGGCAATGAGCTGAAGAGTCCAAAGCATACATTTTATGACATTTTGAAATATCCATTAATATTAAATGCGGAGCCTATTTTTTCGTTATGTAACTGGATTAATATTCCACATTCATTTAAACCCCGGGCGAAAGCGGGTATCCGGTTATTAATTCAATTATATAAATAAAATAAATAATTTATCAATTTTATATTTTTATAATTATTAAGTCTACCCATTTAAATTCTTTTTAAGTCCAAGAGCCTAAAGTAAAGTACTTCAGACAAAGGCAGAGTTCCACCTTTTTAATGAGACCCCGGGCGAAGCCGGGTATCCAGCTAGTTAGAAATAAAATGCAGCCGAAAAATAATGGGTAAGTATTTAAAATTACTTGAGAAAGTATATAACATGACACATCAATTCGTGAGATATTTCAAGCAATCGTGTAAACTTCTAGTAATCCCGTATTACTAAATACAATTTCTTAGAAAAATTAAAAAATTATAAACCTGGTGATTGTTTACGCAAACTAGAAGAAAATTGTAAGGAAGAATACAATTCAGTTAGTCCATTTGCACAAAACTTCTCCATCTGTGTAAATGGAAAATGGAATCTATCGCCAAAGCCATGTAGTCGTAAGTAAACTTTATGCACTGTTATGTTTGCCACTAACCAACCTAAGCATCACATTACATGCTTAGTAATATTTCAGGTGCTTGTCCATCGTTAATATCAACTGAAAGTACTACAGTAAAATGCAGTAACGCAGGACTTGCTAAAAATTGTGTTAACCCTGTAGATAAGGCAATAGTAATGTTGTCATGTACTCCATACTACGAAGAAGTTAGCCTAGACAGAAATCCATACCGTTTGTGTAAAGACGGCAAATGAATTCAATCGATAATACAATGTTATTCGTGTTTAAAAAATATTTCATAATGTACATTTTTCAGTTGCGGTATAAAATCCCCCAAAGGAATTCCAAACATAGTTAATGGTAAAACGTACACGTGATGATTACCCTTGGCAGGTCGGGTTTACAATACCAAGAAGGAGTGGATTTAATGCGTTAGATTTTATAATTCAATGGAAAGCGACCATATTTGTTTGAACTTGTGGACTTCAGGTCTTCAACCTGGGTTCACTTTTCCTTAATTTTGTTTACTATTATATGACTTGTAGTTGTCTAATATCTCGGACATTTATACACACATAACCAAATGAAATTGTTAATAAAACATCTGTAAGTTACACCCAAAATCGCTACTGTAACGATTAAGCAATACCAGAGAGAAAAAGGCTACAAATAGATGTATTTCCTGTTACCAGAAGTAAGTTACGACAATCAACAAACCAACAAATACGTAAATTTTCGAAACCATGCCATCCTAATCTTATAAACATATTCTTCTTCTTCTACACTTTTTGCATTGGGCTTTAAAGCCTGTCACGGTGCCCATCTCATTATAAACATATTATAATTTAAAATTCTATAAAAATAGAATTTAATTTTCGCTAGTAAAAACATTTTCCTGATAAAATATCTAATTATAACACCAGAGTTGTATGTTTTAACAATTCTACTCTGCCAAAAGAGCAAGTTATAATTCCTTTGTTGTTCGATTTCAATATAAACGATAATATTGGTTGTTTATTATAGATTGCAAATAGATTTAACTAATAATAGGTATAGATTAAATAATAAATGGTATCAAGTACCAATTCTAAATTATACGTCATATCAAAATAAACCATTCTTCTCCATATGTATAAATGGAAAATGGAATAGATCGCCAAAGCCATGTAGTCGTAAGTAAACTTTATGCACTGTTTTTTTGCCACTAACCAATCTAACCATCACATTATATGCATTCAATATTCCTATCAAAAATATTTTAGGTACTTGTCCATCGTTAACTTCAACTGAAAGTACTACAGTAAAATGCAGTTACGCAGGACTTACTGCAAATTCCTTTAACCCTGTAGATAAGACATTAGTATTGTTGTCATGTACTCCATACTACGAAGAAGTTAGCCTAGACAGAAATCCATACTGTGTGTAGAGACGGTATTAAACACTAGCATTTAGCTCAAAACGACAATGGCACGGTACTAATAAGTTTGTTAAATTATATTAAAGAAGGAAAATCTAAGTTGCTAAAAATAACTTAGGTTACTGGTTGGGCCAGACAAAAGAAGGTAAGGAACTTTCAGATGTGTTGAAGGAGCTGATAGTGCCAAACAATATGTCATACAACAAATATTATATGGAAGTTTGATCAAAAAGTTCAGAAAGTTTACGATAAAATCTGAGATAGCTACGTACACCAATGTAAGTATCACATAAATTAATATAAAAATATACTTAAAAGAGTGCATTTAAAACTGAAATTGACAGGTTTATAGCAAATAACTTTTAGATTCAAGAAGTTTACTGCAATTTCTAAGCTAATACATTAGATAAATGTCATTTATGCATTTATACAATATGTATGTATTATTGTATAAATACATATTTATACAATATGTATGTATTGTATAAAATACAATATTCTAAACCAGTTTCCTCTGGTTTGGTATGGTATCCTCTGAATTCTAATTAACGAAATAATCGCATTCACATGCAGACGAAATATTAAAATGCCGCCAACAATTAAACAAAAAGGACGTCCCATAGGCGTGGAAAAATAGTATTGGATATTCCCAAAAAATCCATAAAAAAAGAAATGTTTTTAGGAAAACAGTTTAAACAAGCAACAGAAAATGATGATACAAGTGGTTTTTAAGCGAAAATAATTGCAAAACAGCATTACCTTTAAATGGTAAATTAAAAACCCAAGAACTGATTATTAAACCATTCCACAGTTTTCCCGATGCAATGTGTGATGGGCAAATAAAAATCAACGATATAAAAAAGTTTTTCGCTGCTGGAGCATGGGAAGTAGTGAAAAATATATACATATAGTGAAAAGAAAAGCTTAATCACTGGAAACGTTTCCACTACAATATTGATTTAAATCAGGATATCAAGAACTCTTCAAAGAACAGTTGTTTAAATTGGTTTCAATTCAAATGCGTTGATTTCGATAGAAACAATTATAAAAGTAAAGAATAGCTTTGTCTTAAGTGTTCATATAACGCGAACTTATACTTCGATTTTAATCTCTGTGATGTCTTTGATTTTGAATCCTAAAATGTATTTAACATTTTCGATGATATAATATTTGATAAAACTGAATGTTATCCTTTGCAATTAATTGAAAATAAATGGAAATTATGCAATTATTTCCCAAATGAGTTTTTTAATTAAACAAAAAATGTTTAACAAACACCCTGTATAGAGAATATTTGTGTTTTTTTCAATTTCTATTAAATGTCACTACAATATGAAAATTACAATTTACAATAAAACAATTAGGTAACTATATTGTCAACCTTACCATGTGCACTAAATTAGTGCTTCATAATAATTATTATCATATAAACACTTTCTTAAAAACTTAAAAAAAAATTATTAATTAAATAATTAAATCGGAGTAAATTATAATTATTACACTTGCATAAAATATTATCTATGTTTCAACAATTCCATAAGTGATTCCATAAATGCATAAAAAAATGCATTGTAATTTTTATACAAATGTGAAATATTCATATCTTTGACATCGTGATAACATTTATTGTAATAAATTTATTGTTACGGAACGATCTAACAAAAACAAATTATCGAAAAAAGTAAAACATAATAATTATCATATATAATTTCCCAAGTGCATAGAATATTATCGATCATTTTGTTCGATTACATATTTTCGACAACAATCGGCCCGAGTCGCAGACGAGGGCCGATTGCAGTCGAAAATATGTAAGAGAACAAATGATAGGATAATATTCTATGCAAGAGGGAAATTCCGAGTAGTGAAAAATTGAAAGAGCAACCCCACCACTTTTCCCCACCACTGACTACAAGCTCCTCCCAATTTCCAAGGTCAGCCACGCCCACATTTTCAATGTCAAATCTTTCAAGGTCATATTTTCAAGGATAAACATTTCAAGGTCATTTGCACACAGTTGCTATAAATATATTGACTTCACATTGCTTATAATATTAAGTGTATACCTACATACATAATCAACTCAACGTGTATATCAAATCAACTTGAAACAAGTGAGTTAGATTATTAATTATTTAATTATTATAATTGATAAGTACTTTGTTACAGTGGAATTGTTAAATGAAAAATCTTACCCACTAAACAAATCTCACTCTAAGAATATATCAATCGGTTTATGTAAATATAATTTACAACCTAGCATTGCAATTACCGGTGTAAAACAGAAAGCGGTTTTAAGTGAGGACAGTTGGAAACGATTTATGTTTTACAAACCCATGCTAACATCGTATTTTAATGAAGATGGTTTAAAATTGGCTGCAGTATATGATGTGTTTACGATTGAATTTCATAATTTTAAAAACAGGAAACTTATCAAATTGTATCAAGATAATGAAACTTGGGTTTATTTGGGGGTTGAAACTATCACTGGGTTATGGGGATTAACTGATTTAATAAACGCATATTTTTCAGTATTACATAAACAAACGTTTGATATATTTTACTCAAACATTATTAAAAATAATGTAAACCTATTAGCAAACCCAGATAATATTATGAAATTTATCAATATGGAAACTGATGGAATTAAAGCATATACACTTATGGAGATAGCACATTTCTTTCCTGAAAAAATTATAGTTGATGTAGAAATTGCTAATACGATTAAATTATAGGATGTGGATGGCTTACGCTGAACAACATTATCCAAAAGCTGTAGATTTAAATTCATCCATCGAACGAGCCAAGTGTACTTTAACAGATATGGCATTCGATGTTGAACATGGTGCTGTATATATGAAATCAGGGTATCCGAACTTGCAGGAGGCTACAGCTATGGCGGAAGTATGGAATTCAAGTAGAGTTATGTGATAAATTTTAAAAAGTTAATAACATTAGAAACATTTTGTAGAATATTATATATTGTAATATGTAAAATAATAGATTTTCTGCCTTATGGACTTGTAATAGAAAATAAATTATTAGAATGTATTAATAATGAAATATAACAATAATATTAATAAAAATGATTATAAAACTATGTGTGTATTTAATGTTTTACTTATTAGCACTTAGTATCTCCAACAAAGTAGATGTGTGTGTAAAAAAAAGCAAGCAAGCACATAAAGTGAAAATGAATTCAACATTAATTTATTTCATCGCAGCGATATGGAACAACACAATTATATTGACGTGTCCAAGAAATCTAAAAAACACCATGATTTGCACTCAATATCTGGATATTTCGGAACCAATAAAACATTGCGAAAAATTTCATAAAATGTCCATTGATATCATGCAAAGTGATCAATACATTATCACACACCCACTATTAATTCAGAATGATAAACTGGTTTTATATTATGAGACCATCTTCGAATTTCAAGATACAAGTCAAATAAGAAATCCTGGAGAATATTTGGTGCTCAATTTGAACAAACTCAGAAACAACTACAACACTCTTCATATGAGTTTAATTGTTTTAGAATCTTTATTTTTTTATAAGCATTATATTATATATTTTAATGGCTGCATATATTAGTTTAAGAGTTAAATTGAGACAAAAATTTTTTACATAATTTTTATTGTATTTTATATATGCAGAAATTGTACAGTGTAATTTGTGTCGCCTTCTTAGCCAATTGCTAGCAAGATCTAATTTTATTACACTTTTTCTTAGATAAACTTGACTGCAAAATAACTAGAGAAAATATTTTATTTATACTGTTAATTTACGGATAAACAATACAAGCGTATTCCCCTTAAGGTTACATAATATTGCATGTATTTATGGAAACTTATGATTTAGATCCTAGCCATTACTTCACTTTACCAGGTTTCACATGGGATTGTATGTTGAAACATACTAATCAAGAACTAGAACTTTTAACCGATATAGATAAATTTCTATTTGCTGAACGGGGGATTCGAGGAGGTCTAAGTCAAGTTTGTTCAAAACGAAGAGCTCATGCCAACAACCGCTATATACCAACTTATAATCCATCAAAGCCAGATACATATTTAATGTATTACGACGTTAATAATCAATATGGCTGGGCAATGAGTCAAGCTCTACCTTACGGTGGTTTTAACTGGGTTTCAGACATGAACATAGATGTAGCTTCCATACCAGATAATTCACCAGAAGGATATATTTTAGAAGTAGATTTGCAATATCCGCAGCAACTTCACGATATACACAAAGATCTTCCTTTCTGTCCAGAACATATTGATCCGAAGACAGGCAAACCTCCTGCTACTGCAGCTCAAATGCCTAAGTTGATGGCTACACTTAATTCAAAACAAAAATATGTCATTCACTATCGCGCCCTAAAACAAGCACTTAAACATGGGTTGAAATTAACAAAGATACACCTTGAAATTTGACCTTGAAATTTGACATTGAAAATGTGGGCGTGGCTGACCTTGGAAATTGGGAGGAGCTTGTAGGCAGTGGTGGAAGTGGTGGGGTTGCTCTCTCAATTTTTCACTACTTCGAGGACTATCTCCCGATAATTAATTTAATTGGAGAAGAGCAATTAATAAAAATGAGTGGCCATAGCAGCACCCACTCAATTCGCCCGTATTTGCAGATTGATGCAGAGCATCACGAAAAGATTGTTAAGGCTATGCGAGCAACTGAAGTTAGTGCTGATAATAAAATATTGCCTGTTGTTTCTACGCCATCCATAGCTCCAACCTCTTTGGTGACACCTATATCAACTTCGTTGGTTGAAAACCACGAAACCATTTCGAAAACGGTACAACATTTGTACACTAACTGCACCATCACTAATAATTATTATAATTCTTCATAAATGTCTTTTAATCTATAATTTGTTATTGATTATATAATTATAAAATGTTTATCGATTGTAAAATAAAATGTTTTAAAACTATTTATTTTATTAGAATTCATTGTATTTTTAAATTAAGGAATAGAACTTTATAATAGTGCGTCATGATTATAAAAAATTATCGAAAATGATCGGTAATTCATTCATCTTACTCGTGATTGGTAGATTTCACTAGGCACCTTAAATGCTCGCTAAATTGAAATCTGATTGGAGTACATTTTTGAAATTAGATCTCGTGATTGGTCGACAGGCTAGTTATGACATCAGAGGAGATAGTCGTAATAACATACAAAGTAATAAAAAAAAACTTTAAAGGCCTTTCCTAAGGCTCCGTTCCTAAGTATGCTTCGTAGTAACGTAGCAACAAATGTCACAAACAGGAAATTTCTCATCGGCGTGTTTTGAGAAATGTCTAGTTAATGATCCTTTATTTGAATATTTGTACTCACAAATTCCACAAACGGTTTTTCACCGGTATGAGTTCTTAAATGATCTATTAAATGTCCTTTCTGTGAACATTTATACGCACAAATATGACAAACGGTTTCTCACCGGGTAAGATCTTAATTGCCTAATTAAATGTCCTTGATGTGAAAATTTGTACCGACAAAGCCATGTAGTCGTAAGTAAACTTTATGCACTGTTATTTTTACCACTAATCCACCTGCCAAAATTTAATATGCATTCGATTTTCCTATCAATAATATTTTAGGTGCTTGCCCATCATTATTTTCAACCGAAAGTACTACAGTAAAATGCAGTTACGCAAGACTAGCTAATAATTGCTTTAACTCTGTAGATAAGACAATAGTAGTGTTGTCATGTACTCCATACTACGAAGAAGTTAGCCTAGACAGAAATCCATACCGTGTGTCTAGAGTTAATGGTAAAAACGTTACGTGATGATTACCCTTGGCAGGTCGGAGTTTACAATCCCAAGCAGAAGGAGTGGTAACTTTATTATACTTAGTATTAAGGAAAGTGAGAAGTGTTAATTAATGACGTTAAGACCAAAGGTCTCTTGAATTAAGATTAGAAGTCAATGTAATTAGTTAGATAAATATAAGCCTAATCGAGCTTAAAAGACTAACTTTAACTGATTGAATTCAAATTTAACTTAAGATCAAAACAGAACGTTTATCTAAAAATAATTATCTTCAGGTGGTACCACACCATATCTAAATGGTACCATAGGTGACTAAATCTTGGTGTATTATGTAATTTGTGAATATCTTCTATATTTCTTTTTTATCATTATACGACTATATTTATATCTTGTTTTTTATTGATAATCTGCCTAGTAAGAGTAAGCAATTTTCAAACCTGGCCTTCTTTTTTTTTGAACTGAGGAACGCTAGCTACCCGAGTCTTTGAGAAGTTTTCTAAGTTTACAAAGGTAAGTAAACTATACCAGGAAAACTAAATCTTTACAAATAATCTTAATGTTTAATATAATTTTCCCAAATTTTATTCTAAAATTTGTTGTCGCACAGTGTGCACGCCGCCCCACTCGTTATATTAATTTTTAATTTTTATAACAACAACAAACAACTATAATGGAACCCATTATACAAGACACCCGCTATCAAAACAAATATCGCGTTTATGAAGATCCCGCAGATAAGCAAAAGGATCCAACTGCCATCAACAAACACAAGGCAGCAAAACCTCCTGCGAAAAAAAGGCCACTACCATCTCTGCCAAAACCGGCAAAGAACACAGCCCCAACACCTTTAAAAACAGGATCACCGGTTGACGATTCGGTTTTTGCGAGCAGTCAATCCGAGAGAGAAGTAAACAATAAAGTCTATTTCACGCCATCTCTCGTTGCGCTCCCAGAAGTGTCTCGCTTGGTCTACAACCACATCAAGACTGACTATAGCAACGTCGTTAAAGAATCGCTTCCGGAATATCTCGATTATTACCATTGTTTTCTCGCTTGGTGTAGAATGATAGCTATCAAGAATAAGAATCTTGAACCTTTGACATTAATTGCCGAGCATCAAATTTTAAATTGTCCAAAATTTACGGCTCCATCAAAAAATGATAGAATAGAGCAAGCAAAATGGTGGCATCTTTGTTTTAATTGCCTACGAGCTGGTCACATGTCATCAAGCTGTACCTTTTCAAATTACAAAAAATGCAATAGAAAACATAACACATTATTACATTTTGAACAAACAAACGATTCAGGTTCAAACGACGCGACGTTCCAATTTCAAACACACTTACAATAACAAATTCGTTTCTCAACTAGTCGTTTCTCAAGTCTTATTACCAACCGTTCTTATTTTAGCCAAAGTACGGATCTGAATCTCACTTTATGTCAAAGGTTTTATTCGATAAATTTCAACTGTCAAAAACAGAAATACAATATTCCGTCAGGGGAATTAATCAAATTTCATCTTCGATAAATTATAAAACTCAAACGGCAATTAAATCTAGAATAAATTCATTCACGGCGGAAATTTCTTGTCTTATCGTACCAAATATTTCTCGCAATATTTATTTATTTATTTATCTAACGGATTAACCTTTTTACAAATTTACATATTTACAACTTTACAGCTAAGAAAAGGAAAAAAAAAACAAATACTAACAATCAAACAAGTAAATCGATTACACAAAGGACCTTCTTAAATGAGTTAAGGGAGGAGTTGAACAAGTCGAATTCTGGATAACTATTTGCCTGATTAACCAATCGAACCATTCTAGTCACGGGACTGTGACATCCGTAATTGGTTGAATGGTACTTCACTTCAAAAATCCACTTGGATCTGGTTGATCTTGAAGAATTTCTTATAGCAAACATTTCTCGCAAAGCACTAAAGATGGAAAAGTTATGAAAATTAAGTTCACTGGATAATATGCTACCATCGAGGAACGTTTCAATTAGAATAACGACATTATAGGAGCTGCAATTAAGATTATTATTGAGGCGAGGCTGGTTTGAGAAAATTTTTCTTATTATGTATCGGGCTTCTGCTAGCGTTAACAAAATCGCGAAGTCCGACACCACATGGCCATACATTTTCATTGAATAAATCTTCATAATTTTCTTCAGGAACACCGACTTTGAAATTGCAGCTATAGCTATTTGACGAAATTTTGAAGCACAGCGATTTCACTTTTAAAAGATCGTCGATGTATTTCTTTAAGTCTTCGGGCGAGGTAGCCAATTCCAGGCCAGAGATATAAGCCCAACGTCTATTTATTTTCACACCAGCAGCCAGCCCGCCGGAGTTGGAGGCATTTTTCCCTACAATTTTCTTTACAGAAGATCCATCCGAAGATGTAATGGCAACACTTGCATTAGTAAAATTGTTCGCTTTATTAGTCTTCTTATAATTGACAGGAGTAAAACCATCATTATCCATATTCATCTTGTTATTAACTTTGAGGTTAGCATCAACGTTTTCACCGATTGCAGATAAAACAGGAGTTTGCATTTTGTCAACATTATTTAAGGCTACACATCCACTGTTACTATTGTTTGCAGCGGCAGCGGAAAGAGAAGTACTACCGGATTTATTACCCTTGTCATTTTTCTTGTTATTACTAGTTATCGCATCATTAATAGCTTTTAAATTATTATGGCTTTTATTACTGTTACTGTTTGACGGCTGTTCAGGAGCTTTATCAATCGAATTAGCATTTAAAGCGTTACTTACACTGTAGTTCTGAATATATTTTTCTTTTTGATCCAATTTTTCTAAAAGGAGCTTATTACTAAGCGATTTCTCTTTAATTAAATCTTCCATAATTTTTATTTGATCACGTAACACATTAACGATCTCGCAACTAACGAAAGTAGCACGTGTGTTGCAAAATTCAACTAAAATTTTATTGTCCTGATATTTTTCAGGTAGAGATCCATTTACCAATAAATCCACAATTTCGTCCTTCAAAAGCTTACCAAGTTCTTTCGTAAGTTTATTTGAATCCATAGTAGAATGATTAAAAAGAAGCACAAACAGAAACACAAACAGAAATTACACTTAACCACACATTTAACACGTGACGACCATAACCTTAAACGTGTGTACTCTTCGAAGGCTCGAACCTGAATGTAATTTACGTAAAAACGTAAGTAATTTTTCACATTGTCGGCCACAAAGAGAAAGATAAAAGAAGATCTAATTAACTTAGTTTTCTTGGCATCTCATCTTGTGTTTTTATTATTGTGTTTTTATTATTGTGTTTTAGAAGATTTTTTAGTGATTTTAACCCTCAGTATTCATCTAAGAATAATTGGATCGAAGTGAAGGTTTATTGCTTCCTTTTTAATTGCTTGTTTTTTAATTCCCATTCAATCAGATTGATTCCAACAATTGGTTGTTTTTGACCAATTCTGAGAGAGAAAGCAGTTTAAGGAGAAGAGTTTTCCTAGCTGCATTAGCTTTTCTGTTGTATCAGTATAACCCAGGCTTATCAGAAGAGATAATAGTTCATTTGATAGCAGAGAATATGGCACAGAATCGACCTCGATCTCCTGGGACTGCAGCCACAGCAGACCCTCCTGTTGCATGGACTCTCCCAACAGCCATGGCTAATGAGGGTGAAGTCTTACCTGATTTAGAAGAGAGGCATTTTGCACCTGAGGAAACTCCTCGTGCTAATTGGCCAGCATATTGGGAGGGAGTTTTTGCATTCCTAAGAGAGGATGCTGGAATAGCTGCTTGGCTTGATGGTGAACAGTTTAATCCCATGGTGACTGATTGCATTCCAGAATATGATATATGGAAAGCAATCTCTTTATATCAAGGTTTTTGATATAAAGAAATTAATCACTGTGATGAGAGCTAATGCTCAGGCATATGCACTTGGCAATGGAGCTAAATGGCATGAGATGAATGTCATAGTTGGTGGGGTCAATAAAACATTTAGGTACTCCAACCAAGAAAAATTTATGAAAGATATGTCTTTCTTGATTTACATTTTTGCTAATAGAGGTGCTGTTTGGACTAAATATGATGCCAAGTCAACAGATGATATGTCTATGATCATGCACACTCTTAGGGGAAAAATACAAATACAAATACAATATTCTAAATTTTCACGTTTCAAAATTTGAATTAAACATACCCTACACTTACAATTGCCCGATCCATATTTTAATGAATTTAGGGTCGAGAAAATAAATAAAAGAAACCTGAGCTGACAAAAATAATCGAGTCGGACTTCTATGTTAACGACGTCTTAACTGGGAGACACTCAATAGAAGAGGTCCTTCGTATTGTCAAAGGAATGGAAAATATTCTCAAACAAGGCTGTTTTGATCTGCGCAAATTCTACTCGAATGAGGCAGACGTTTTGAAATACGTGGACGAAATAAACGATCCCACAAAAATAATCGAGTTTGGTAAAAACGAAAGCAAAACAATTTTCTGGACCAATTCGATGAAAATAATCAGGTGGTTAAAAAAAGCGCCAGATAAAAAAAGCAGCGGTGCAAAATTATGAAAATGCTATGTAAGCGTATTTGTATGTTTCGCTGTGAAAGTAATTCATTTATGTTAAAACTTATAACTGATTTAACAAGGGACTCATTTCTTTTGCGATTTGTCTCGCGTCGAGGAAAGCCATTTCAAATATTCTTTAACAATGACATAAATTTTGTGGCTGCAAATTCAGAAATGTATAATTTTATAAAAAAATTTAGAGATCAATTAAGCGGTGAATTTTCTCCTGAAAATATCAATTGGAAATTAATTTCTTTTCTTCATTACATTTCTCAGTGATCTTACTCTGTGTGCTTATTTTTCGCAATACAGTAAAAGATAGTTGATAAAGCACACATGGAACCAAAACGTTGCTATATCTGTAGGATTTTCCAGAGCAACGGACGTCAATTTTACAACTCTTAGCTAAGATAAACTCCCCAAAATATTTAAATTAACATCTTAATGCTTTTAAGGGAAATTCTAATTTGGTGTTTTTTTTGAAAATCAAAAAATCGTTGATAAAAGACACGGATAAAATTATGTTTGCTAGTATTCTGTAAAGATACCTTTTACAAGAACAAGTAGAAACTAGACCAAAATTTGTAACCAATTCCGGACAAAGTTATTGCATTACAAATTTACCCTATTCCAAAATCACAAAAAGGTATTAAGTCATTTTTAGTATTAGTCGGATTTTACCGTAAATTCATTCAAAATTACACTAAAATAACAAAACCTTTAACCGCATGTTTAAAAAAAAATCTAAAATAGAACATACTAAATAATTCGTACACTCAGTAGAAAAAATTAAAGAGATTCTCACTTATAAACTCATTTTACAATATGCACATTTTACCAAACCATTCATTGTAACTACTGATTTGAAACTCAGCACAATCTATTAAAAAAATCAGGTGTAGTAATTACTATGAACTCTTACGAATTGATTCAATTAATCACTTGTAACGTACGCATTGAGAACAATGTCATAACATTTATTATATCAGTACCAACATTTTCAGAAAAATATGCTTATTACAATTTACTTGCTATCCCAATAAGCAATATATTAAAACACTAATGGATGTTCCAACTTTTTATTTAGTATCTCAAACCAACCGATGGATTACTAATAACCAATGTATAGAATTAGAAAATTTATATTTCTGTAATGAAAAAGAATTGAAACCATTCCATGGAATATTTCAAGTAATCATGAAAACTTCTAGTAATCCCGTATTACTAAATACAACTCCTTAAAAAAATTATAAAGTTGGTGATTTTTTACGCATGATTACACAAACTAGAAGTAAGTTCTGTACATCAATTCTGTAAGTACAAGAAGTGGACTATGAAATTGCTAAATTCACCACGGCAATTACAGAAGCTCACCAAGCTACTACCAAATTTAAAAAGATTCGAAACAAATTTTTCGCAGATCAAGCAACTGATGATCTCAAACGACGACGTAATAAAGCTCGACGTAAGTGGTTGGAAACTGGAGACGTGCGCTATCGTGTCGATAAGAACCAGCTTACGAAAGAAATTCAATCGCGACTTAAAACTATTCGACGTCAGGATGGTTAAATAAATCCAGAGACCTCACCACCAAAGACCCCATACCCTGTGGAAAGTGTATAGCGCATTGAGAAGGAAAAATGAGCCTACGCCAACGTTAAGTCATGCGAATATTAATTATTATACTGATAAAGAAAAGGCTGAGGTTTTTGCCAATATTTTCGAAGAGGTACACCAGGTGACTACTAATTCAATTTCTCCCTTACAGGAGCAGGTTAAAGCGAACGTAAACCTGCTTCGAGATACAAATGATTCATTTGATTTTAATATTCATATCACCCCTAAGAGAATACAACGCATTATCAAGGATCGTAAAATCAAGAAGGCTCCAGGGGAGATAGTATCACAAACAAACATCTGAAGTATCTTCCCAAAAAGGAGGTGGTACCACTTTTTTATATTTTCTTCCTACCTCCATAACAAAAATTGTACAGAGCTATTTAACTGACCGCAGCTTCGACGTAATGGTTGGCAATTCTAGATCCAGTCGAAAATGCATACCTGCTGTGTTCCGCAGGGTTCGCTTCTCGGATCGACACTGTTTAATATTTACATTAACGATATACCAATGCACGAGCATACCAATATTGCCTTGTATGCCGACGACATTGCCGTTTATTCTTCGAATTTAAACAATGAAACTATCGTGGTAGATGTCATTGAAGACATAGAGTTGATTGGTCCTATTCGTGAACATTTGTAAACACATATTACACAAACAAACGGTTTCTCACCGGTATGAGTTCTTAAATGATCTATTAAATGTCCTATTCGAGAGCATTTGTACTTACAAATTCCACAAACAAACGGTTTCTGGGTAGGGTACGGGAACTGGGCCTCGAAAATAACAAATTCCCTATAAAAATGGTATAATATTATGAAAAAGAACATTATTAGAAATATTATAAGCTAAGGATGATTCAAAAATTTTCACGTTTAGGCATTAAAAAAGTCAAAATTATAAAGCGTGTATTTCATTGGTTGTATGCGTATGCGCAAACCCCACCCACCTAAAAGTACATAAATATGACCACCGAAGGTAGTCCGGCCTCACTGTTACTGTTGCGATCGTCATGAGTGTGTTTACCATTTCAGATATAGAGACCCTGTTTAACCGCGGCGACGGTGAAACACTTGAATTTCTGCAGGTGTTAAGTCTGATACCACGCAATAAAAGATGCACTAAACCTGGCTGCAGGCGTTATTGCTCTATTATTCGGGCGGCAGACCATTACTTGCGCCATTGCTTTAAATGTCCTGGTTGCAAGACAAGGTACCGGATGACGGACAATACATTCTTCCAGAACATTAGACTTACAGTACTGTGCAAAAGTCTTAGCACACTTAGTTAATTTCTAATTAACGTTTAATTATAACTTTTATAAATGCAAAATACTGAAATGCGTATATAATTTCGGTAAAGAAACACAATTTGGTTGAACCACTATCAAAGTTGACAACACATTTTAACAAAAATACAAATTTTACAATCGGTAAACCCGTAACTCATAAAAACACTCAAGTCCTAAATTAGTCATCGGCTTTACAAAAAGAAATTTTTTCACATCTGGACTATTATTTTATGGATTTCGATGTATTTTTGTTAAATCTTCTTAGTTCTTCTTAAATCGTGATCGTGTTAAAGCTGTTGGTGCATATTTAGTTTATTTTCGAAAAGGTTTTTTTAAAACTAATTAATTTGATTTAAAAAAATTTTAATATCAAAATTGTTTCAAAATGGTGAAAATAAGTGAATACAAAAGACATAAAATAGTTTTTCTTCATGAAGAAGGCCATAGTTTGCGTGAAATTGCAAAAAAAACTAAAGTATCGGTGACTGGAATTCGACATCTTATTAAAAAATTCCGTGAAACCGGCTCTGTAAAGGATCGTGAACGGTCAGGAAGGCCTAAAAAACTTAAAGAAAGGGACGAAAACTATTTGCGAGTCCAATCTCTCCGGAATAGAACTCGAACATCGAGAGAATTGACTGAAGATCTGCACCGTGCTACAGGAACTTCAGTTGATGCTTCTACAGTTCGTCGGAGTTTAGATAAAATGGGGTTAAGAGGATGTGTGGCAATAAAAAAACCATTATTACGTAGAAATAATAAAGTAAAAAGACAAAAATATGCTATGGAACATAAGCACTGGACTTCAAACGACTGGAATCAGGTTCTGTGGACCGATGAGTCCAGATTTGAAATATTCGGTTCCAAAAGAAGACAGTATGTTCGCAGAAGACCCGGCGAAGCTTACAAATCCGCTTGTTTAAAACCAACAATTAAACAGGGGGGGTCAATAAATGTTTGGGGCTGCATTTCTGCAAATGGTGTCGGAGATTTAGTAAAAATCGAAGGCAAACTAAATGCAGAGGAGTATTTAAAGCTCTTACGCAAGAACGGCATTCCATCTGGTAGAAGATTAATTGGGAAAAACTTTATCTACCAACAAGATAACGATCCCAAACACACTGCTAAAATAGTAACAGCCTATTTTAATAAAATGGAACAGAAGGGTGTGTTAAAAACCATGATCTGGCCCCCTCAAAGTCCAGATCTCAATATTATTGAACATGTGTGGGAGTATTTAGATAGAAAACGTCATGAACGTCAGCCGACAAATACCCAACAGTTATTTGACATTTTGAAAGACGAGTGGTCAAAATTCCACAAGATTTTATAAAAAACTGTTCGATAGTGTTCCAAATAGAATCGCGAGTGTGATTGCAGCTAATGGGGACATACAAAATACTAGATTTTATAAGTCCAAATGTTAATTATTAACTGAATTTTTCATAATTATGTATTATTTAATAAAATGAATTCATATTATTATATTTAAACCTTATTTACATCATGTTAAATAATAGATTTCTGCAAAATCTAAGGTGTGTAAGACTTTTGCACAGTACTGTACACCTAAAGCTGTGTTCCAGATTCTGTGGTTTTGGGCGTGCGAATGTCGATCAGGGATCACTGGGCACATTATTGGCGTTCCACGCCAATCTGTGTACCGTGTGTATCGCTTGCTTCGCAGTATTTGCACTTGGACGCTATTGAATAATCGCGAACTTCTCTCACTCGGTGGTCCGGGCCAGGTTATTCAAATTGATGAGAGTGTAGTAACGAAGAGGAAGTACCACCGTGGGCGTATAATTGTAGATGTCCGTTGGGTGTTAGGTATGTACAGCACGGTAGAAAAGCGCGGTATCGTGGTGTTCATTCCTGACAGAACTACTGATACGTTAGTACAGGCCATCACAAAATTTGTAAAACCTGGCACCGAGATCTGGACCGATTGCTGGAGGAGCTATTCGTGTTTAAACCGTCTCGGTGGCGTCTCGCCCTACACACACAAGACGGTGAATCACAGCGAACATTTTGTGGACCCCGATACCGGGGTGTGCACAAATGGGGTCGAGGGCTATTGGTCCTGGATGAAGCAGTATTGCCGACGTCTAGGGGTGCTGCAGTCAAAATTGTTACCAGGCCACTTAGATCAATTCATGTGGATGACCATGTTTGGTCCTACACATGAAATAAGGTTCAGTAATATCGTGCAGAATATCACGGAGAAATATCGGGTGTAACTTTTCAGCGTAGCAGTACGAATCAGCCCTTTTTAATGCTAAAAATAATTTTGAAATAGAGTTTTTTATGATGAATTCGTTTCTGAGGTGGTTGCACTGTCAAAACCTATTCTACTACTACTACTGGTACTACTACTTTTTTTTAAATATTTGGAAATTGATCTAAATGTATATTTCAGTAAGTACAAACTTGACTGATCAAATTTAAGGTCCACCAAAAAAATTATTACATATTGTAAAAGCCATAGTAAACTAACGAGCAACTCAGTTTCTACTCGAACCAACAATACTAAAAAAAGAATCTTAGATAAGTCAATTGACACCACAAACAGATGATAACGATGACGAAGTGTTTATCTAGAGTTTAGCAAAATAAATTTGGATATGTCCACACAATCTAGCAAAGACAGTTTTTGTGAACCTACGATATAATACTGTCGCACATGGGTTTATTTTCGACTTACCATCATTGTCGCACGGAGGTTGTAGATCAGATTTCTTGGTAGAAATAATTATTCCCAGGTTTTAGTTATAATTTAATTTAACCTAAACCCAATTACTATTTACCTACAATTTCTTCGTAAACACATATAATCAACATTTTGTTATCCTCAAGTTATTATAAAAATCACCATGAAGAAACTCGACATTGCAAATCTTCCTTCTACTCGATCTCTTCGATTCCAGAGCACATACGTAACTAACTCATTTATTGATTTTGCCTGCCGCTTCCTCCACGTCCCTTGCAAATTGCCGATCTTTAAAATCTATATCGTTTACTCGTTAATTCCCCTTATTGGTAACGGAAGTGCCTTTTCGCATATTTTGCTTGCATGCATTTTTATTTTAAGTTCATGAACTTCTGATTTTTCACATTATTATTTTCACGTGTGACAAAACCAATAATTAGAGAAATGAACAACAGATCAGATAGATTTTCTGAAATTTAGTATTTTCTAGTTATCCTCAATCAATCAAAAGAGTCCGATTGTGTTTCATTCACTAGGTGGTTGCTAAGTAACCTGACCAGCTAATTAGAAATAAAAGGCAGCCGAAAAATAATGGGTAAGTATTTAAAATTACTTGAGAAAATATATAACATGTATGTAACATCAATTCGTGAGATATTTTAAGCAATCATGTAAACTTCTAGTAATCCCGTTTTACTAAATACAATTTCTTAGAAAAATTATAAACCTGGTGATTGTTTAGGGCAAGATTACGCAAACTAGAAGTAAGTTGTAAGGAAGAGTACAATTTAGTTAGTCCATTTGCACAAAACTTCTCCATTTGTGTAAATGGAAAATGGAATCCATCGCCAAAGCCATGTAGTCGTTTGTCCAGGTGCTTGTCCATCGTTAATATCAACTGAAAGTACTACAGTAAAATGCAGTTACGCAGGACTTACTGGAAATTCCTTTAACCCTGTAGATAAGACAATAGTAGTGTTGTCATATACTCCATACTACGAAGAAGTTAGCCTAGACAGAAATCCATACCGTTTGTGTAAAGACGGCCAATGGATTCAATCGATAATACAATGTTATTCGTGTTTAAAAAATATTTCATAATGTACATTTTTCAGTTTGCGGTATAAAATCCCCCAAAGGAATTACAAACATAATAGTTAATGGTAAAAACGTACACGTGATGATTACCCTTGGCAGGTCGGAGTTTACAATACCAAGAAGGAGTGGATTTAATGCGTTGGATTTTATAATTCAATGGAAAGCGACCATATTTGTTTGAACTTGTGGACTTCAGGTCTTCAACCTGGGTTCACTTTTCCTTAATTTTGTTTAATATTATATGACTTGTAGTTGTCTAATATCTCGGACATTTATACACACACTAACCAAATGAAATTGTTAATAAAACATCTGTACATTGACAAAAACTTTTTCATTAACAAGCAAGAAATTCAACAAAAGATTCAAGAATCAAACGAGATATTATTATTGTATGACATTTTATATTGTCATATAAATATGTAATCTCATATTTTTGTATTTTATAATAATTGTGGTCATTCCCTTAAGAATGACGTAATAAACTGTAATGATTCTTATTATAATCATATTACCTGCATTATGTTTGAACTTATAGTCAGTCGAGTCAAGACACTAAAGTGTAAAACAATATTCTAATAAACACAACTTTTCTTTATGGAATTTTGAATTATTATTTCGGCAACTCGTTCTGTCAATTTTGGAACCACCACCGTGCAAAATTTATTTTATTGGCACAGCCGCAAAGAATACTTTTGCAAAATTGCAAAAAATCGAAAGTTTTTGGTGAACTTTAGTTCGTTAAAAATGTTCAAAGACCAACCACGTACAAAAATAAGTATTGAATGTAAGTTACACCCAAAATCGCTACTGTAACGATTAAGCAATACCAGAAAGAAAAAGGCTAGAAATAGATCTATTTTCTGTTACCGGAAGTAAGTTACAACAATGAACAAACCAACAAATACGTAAATTTTCGAAACCATGCCATCCTAATCCTTTAAACATAGTCTTCTTCTTCTACACTTTTTGCATTAGGCTTTAAAGCCTGTCACGGTGCCCATCTCATTATAAACATATTATAATTTAAAAATTCTTATTATTATTAATAACATTTATTCAATTTTAAGGGTAGTTACATCATTACATGTAAACAAATTTTTAACATTATCTATTATTAGGTGAAGCCCTTTGTTAGATATTTGAAATATGTACAGTAATTATAATTTTTTTAATGTATAAAAATAGAATTTAATTTTCGCTAGATTTATTTTAATTTCTTATATTATATTTAATTTCGAAGAAAACATTTTCCTGATAAAATATCTAATTATAACACCAGAGTTGTATGTTTTAACAATTCTACTCTGCTAAAAGAGCAAGTTATAATTCCTTTGTTGTTCGATTTCAATATAAACGATAATATTGGTTGTTTATTATAGATTGCAAATAGATTTAACTAATAATAGGTATAGATTAAATAATAAATGGTATCAAATACCAATTCTAAATTATACGTCATCTCAAAATAAACCATTCTTCTCCATCTGTATAAATGGAAAATGGAATAGATCGCCAAAGCCATGTAGTCGTAAGTAAACTTTATGCACTGTTTTTTGCCACTAACCAACCTAACCATCACATTATATGCATTCAATATTCCTATCAGAAATATTTTAGGTGCTTGTCCATCGTTAACTTCAACTGAAAGTACTACAGTAAAATGCAGTTACGCAGGACTTGCTAATAATTGCTTTAACCCTGTAGATAAGAAAATTAGTATTGTTGTCATGTACTCCATACTACGAAGAAGTTAGCCTAGACAGAAATCCATAGTGTGTGTAGAGACGGTATTAAACACTAGCATTTATCTCAAAACGACAATGGCACGGTACTAATAAGTTTGTTAAATTATATTAAATAAGTAAAATCTAACTTGCTAAAAATAACTTAAGTTACTGGTGGGGCCAGACAAAAGAAGGTAAGGAACTTTCAGATGTGTTGAAGGAGCTGATAGTGCCAAACAATATGTCATACAACAAATGTTATATGGAAATTCGATCAGAAAGTTCAGAAAGTATACGATAAAATCTGAGATAGCTACGTACACCAATGTAAGTATCACACAAATTAATATAAAAATATACTTAAAAGAGTGCATTTAAAACTGAAATTGACAGGTTTAAAGCAAATAACTTTTAGATTCAAGAAGTTTACTGCAATTTCTAAGCTAATACATTAGATAAATGTCATTTCTGTATTTATACAATATGTATTGTAAAAAATACAATATTCTAAACCAGTTTTCTCTGGTTTGGTACTGTATCCTCTGAGTTCTAATTAACGAAATAATCGCATTCACATGCACACGAAATATTAAAATGCCACCAACAATTAAACAAAAAGGACGTCCCATAGGCGTGGAAAAATAGTATTGGATATTCCCAAAAAAAAACCAAAAAAGAAATGGTTTTTAGGAAAAACAGTTTAAACAGGCAACAGAAAATGATAATAGAGTGGTTTTTAAGCGAAAATAATTGCAAAACAGCATTACCTTTACATGGTAAATTAAAAACCAGAACCGATTATTAAACCATTCCACAGTTTTCCCGATGCAATGTGTGATGAGCAAATAAAAATCAACGATATAAAAAAGTTTTTCGCTGCTGAAGCATGGGAAGTAGAGAAAATATATACATATAGTGAAAAAGAAAAGCTTAATCACTGGAAACGTTTCCACTACAATATTGATTTAAATCAGGATATCAAGAACTCTTCAAAGAACAGTTGTTTAAATTGGTTTCAATTCAAATGCGTTGATTTCCTTAGAAACAATTATAAAAGTAAAGAATGGTTTTGTCTTAAGTGTTCATATAACGCGAACTTATATTTCGATTTTAATCTCTGTGATGTCTTTGATTTTGAATCCTAAAATGTATTTGATATTTTTGATGATATAATATTTGATAAAACTGAATATTATCCTTTGCAATTAATTAAAAATAAATGGAAATTATGCAATTATTTCCCAAATGAGTTTTTTTAATTAAACAAAAAATGTTTAACAAACACCCTGTATAGAGAATATTTGTGTTTTTTTCAATTTCTATTAAATGTCACTACAATATGAAAATTACAATTTACAATAAAACAATTAGGTAACTATATTGTCAACCTTACCATGTACACTAAATTAGTGCTTCATAATAATTATTATCATATAAACACGTTCTTAAAAATTTAAAAAAAAATTATTAATTAAATAATTAATCGGAGTAAATTATAATTATTACACTTGCATAAAATATTATCTATGTTTCAACAATTCCATAAGTGATTCCATAAATGCATAAAAAAATGCATTGTAATTTTTATACCAATGTAAAATGTTCATATCTTTGTCATCCTGATAACATTTATTGTAATAAATTTATTGTCACAGAACGATTTAACAAAAACAAATTGCCGAAAAAAGTAAAACATAATAATTATCGTAATAACATACAAAGTAATAAAAAAAAACTTTAAAGGCCTTTCCTAAGGCTCCGTTCCTAAGTATGCTTCGTAGTAACAAATGTCACAAACAGGAAATTTCTCATCGGTGTGTTTTTAAATGTCTAGTTAATGATCCTTTATTTAAACATTTGTATTCACAAATTCCACACAAACGGTTTCTCGTCGGTATGAGTTAGTAAATGATTTATTAAATGTCCTTGATGTGAAAATTGTACCGACAAAGCCAGGTAGTCGTAAGTAAACTTTATGCACTGTTATTTTTATGACTAATCCACCTTAGAAAATTGAATATGCATTCAATTTTCCTATCAATAATATTTTAGGTACTTGCCCATCGTTATTTTCAACCGAAAGTACTACAGTAAAATGCAGTTACGCAAAGCTAATAATTGCTTTAACCCTGTAGATAAGACAATAGTAGTGTTGTCATGTACTCCATACTACGAAGAAGTTAGCCTAGACAGAAATCCATACCATGTGTCTAGAGGCGGCAAGTGGATTCCTTCGATAATACAATGTTATTCGTGTTTAAAAAATATTTAATGATGTACATTTTTCAGTTTGCGGTATAAAATCTCCCAAAGGAATTTCAATCACAGTTAGTGGTAAAAACGTTACACGTGATGATTACCATTGGCAGGTCGGAGTTTACAATCCCAAGAAGGAGTGGTAACTTTATTGTACTTAGTATTAAGGAAAGTGCGCCAGTGAGAAGTGTTAATTAATGACGTTAAGACCAAAGGTCTCTTGAATTAAAATTAGAATTGATTAGAAGTCAATGTAATTAGTAAGATAAATATAAGCCTAATAGAGCTTAAAAGAATAACTTTAACTGATTGAATTCAAATTTAACTTAAGATCAAAACAGAACGTTTATCTAAAAATAATTATCTTCAGGTGGTACCACACCATATCTAAATGGTACTAAAGGTGACTAAATGCAAGTGCACGACTATATTTATATCTTGTTTTTATTAATAATCTGCCTAGCAATAAGTAAGCAATTTTCTAACCTGGCCTCGGTTCTTTTTGGTGAGCTGAGAAACGCTGGCTACCCGAGTCATTAAGAGTTTCAAAATTTATGAAGGTAAGTAAACTACCGAGAAAAAAAATCTTAACAGCATTCAATATTCCTATCAATAATATTTTAGGTGCTTGCCCATCGTTATTTTCAACCGAAGTACTACAGTAAAATGTAGTCACGCAGGTACACCATTACCCAATTGCTTTAACTCTGTAGATAACAAATCAGTAGTGTTGTCATGTACTCCATACTACGAAGAAGCTAGCTTAAACAGAAATCCATACCGTGTATGCAGAGACGGCAAGTGGATTCATTCGATAATACAATGTTATTCGTGAGATCCTAATAGTCGCAGAATTAAAAAATATTTTTTATGTTTGGGGTATAAAATCCTCCGAAGGAATTCCAAACATAGTTAATGGTAAAAACGTTACACGTGATGATTACCCTTGGCAGGTCGGAGTTTACAATATGAAGAAGGAGTGGATTTAATGTGTTAGATTTATAAGTCAATCTAAAGCGAGCATATTTGTTTAAACAAACAAATGAACGACAGCCCTGGACTAGTTCCCATACGATTAGGAAACGTCCACAACGAAATTTCCTCTTTGATTTTCATTCAGATCTTATCTTTGATTCCATTACGAATTCCTTCATATGAGTTTTGGGTTCAAAAATGCACCAAGTACTTTTTAAAGAGTCATAGACATTATTTTAAGGGTAATCCAAAACGAAAAATCCCTCGTCTATTGAGACGATCTGATAATATTCTCGGTATCCCTTCAGGAACACCTTGTGAGACTTCGGAAAGTATTTGAACGGTTAAGAAACGCGAATTTCAAAATTCATTTAGATAAATCAGAATTTTTAAAAAAGGAAATTGCTTATTTAGGACATATTGTAACACCAGAGGGAGTCAAGTCAAACCCCGATAAAATTAAAGCTGTTTTATCCCATACCAAAAACGACCAAAGAAATAAAAGGTTTTCTAGAACTTCTTGGCTATTACCGTAAATTCATTAGACATCGCGAAATTAGCAAAACCTCTAACTATTTGTTTAAAGAAAGGTAGAGAAATAAAATTTAAATTAGATTGAATAAATTTCAATCTCAATCACAACCCTGAATTTATTAATGCATTTAGAAATTGTCAAAAAATTTAACTTGTTACGACCCTGTCTTTCAAAAAAATTCTACAATAGAAAAGAAATTACTAGAAATTATTTGATCCACCAAATATTACAGACCTTATCTTTTTGTACGAAAATTTACTATCATTACAGACCACCATCCTCTTACGTGGCTTTTCAGTCTAAAAGAACCAAATTCTAAATCAGTAAGATGGCGTTTACGACTAGAAGAGTTCGATTACGATATAATTTATATTAAATATTTAAGGTTAAATAAACAATAAAACTAAATATTATTTGTAAGCTTTCAACCATGATTACTGCTGTCATTAGACATTTAATAATAATATTAATTTCAGAGGTTAATAATAATATCATCGAAACTAATTAAAGAAAACGTTATTCTTGCTATTGTTGGTTCCACGGATGCAGTTCCAGTTTCAAATATCTCACATTCATGTAAGTACCAGTACTCTCTTTAAATATTTGCTAATTGATCAAAATGTATATTTTAGGAAGTACAAAGTTTGAAACTGACTAAATTTAAGATCCACGAAACAATGATTACATATTGTAAAAACCGTAGTAAACTAACGAGCAACTCAGTTTCAACTCGGACCAACAATACTAAGCCCGTGTTCGACTTGGACGCTTACAACGCTGTTGGTACGAACAGGCGCAAACGCCAACGCTTTAAGCGTTCGACTTGGAAATGTTGTGTAAACACAACCGTAACCGCCATTTTCTCACGCTCACAACGCTTATTTCATTTAGGTAGGGCAGCGTAAGCGCGGCGCTGTAGTGGTAAAAATTGTAATTATTTTTGAATTTATTTGAAAGCTGAAGTTAACCTAAATATTTTAGGTTTACTTTTTAACTTCAATATTTAAATTTAAACATAAAATTACTTGTCCTATATTAATTATTACTTCAATAATTTATTGCCCTTGTTTTGTCCCCTCAATTTTTATAAAAAAATGAGTGACAAGATTGTAAATGAAATTAATTGACCCAAAATAAATTTTGTGTGAAATAATTGTTATTAATTTGTGAAAAAATACCTAAAAATGTAATTGCATTTAAAAACAATTATTATTTCAGATTGTTTGAATATTTTATAGGTTAAGCAACTGTCACTTTTAAATTGCAGCGCTGATGGTGCTAACATATCGTTCGATTTGGAACGTCAGCGTGAGCGTTGTATGCGCGTATTTTCCAAGTCGAACGACAAAATTTGCGTGCTATAAGCGTTTGCGTCCGTTGGTACCAACAGCGCGTAAGCGTTCAAGTCGAACACGGCTTAAACAAGATTTTTAGATAAGTCAATTGACACCACAAACATGATAACGATGACGAAAGTCTCAATCTAGAATCTAGCAAAATAAATTAGGATATATCCACGCAATCTAACGAAGACGGTTTTTGTGATGAACCTATAATACGAATTACAGATACGCAAAACACTTCAAACCGATTTTTTGAAATTAAAGAAGTATTTTCTAGTTATCCCCAAGATCAATCAAAAGAGTCTGATTGAGTTCCATTGACTAGATGGTTCTATCTGTATAAATGGAAAATGGAATCCATCGCCAAAGCCATGTAGTCGTAAGTAAACTTTATGCACTGTTTTTTTGCCACTAACCAACCTAACCATCACATTATATGCATTCAATATTCCTATCAGAAATATTTTAGGTGCTTGTCCATCGTTAACTTCAACTGAAAGTACTACAGTAAATTTCAATCACGGGCATTCCATCATACCAAATTGATTGAACCCTGTAGATAAGACAACAGCAGTGTTGTCATGTACTCCATACTATGAAGAAGCTAGCTCAAACAGAAATACATACAAGTGGCAAGTGGATTCCTTCGATAGTAAAATGTTATTCGTGTGAAATCCTGATACTCATACTCCTAATATCCTAATACTCAATACATTTTTCAATTTGCGGTATAAAATCCCCCAAAGGAATTCCAAACATAGTTAATGGTTAAAACGTTACACGTGGTGATTACCCTTGGCAGGTTGGAGTTTACAATACCAAGAAGGAGTAGATTTAACGTGTTGGATTTATAATTGACCACACGGAAGCTATCATATAGCTTACGGAAAGTATTTTCGGAATATGACAGTCGAGACGACATATTCAAAAGAAAATAGCTCCTAAAAGACACGAACGTGACGAACTTCAAGCGCAACGATATTTTTGTTAATAAAGATTGGACACGAATAAAACTTTGGTATACAACACATTTAGAAACAAATAAGTTAATTTTTTTTCATTATTAATTATGCACCTGCAACAATTAAGTAAAATGGCGTAACACCATCAAGAGATAAACACGAAAAAAGCATTTAAACATTTTGGAATTTTTTAAATAAATATTTTATATTTAATAATCTTAATGTTTAATAAAATTCCGAACGTCACTATTCCAACCGAATTTATAGAAAAGTCACAGCATATGACTTTTGCGTCAGATAAAGTAGACGATTTGAAAAAACAATTTTTTTCAGATTGTTACCGTCGGTTTTCCCGTAACCAAAATTACCGATTCAAAATTAAAAATACGAATTTTGATCAAATAATATCTTAATTTAAGTAGACATTGCATGACTTTACATTGTATTGACTGCTATTTTAATACCGGCGGAAAGACTTTTGCGCTTAGAAGGAAAAAGTAGCAATTTTGTAGTAATTAAACAGTAAACCAATAATTAACTGGAGATGAGTTAAAGCGTAAAGAAAACTATAATATACAGTTACTCACAGCTTAAATGATGCAGTCGAAGAATAATAAGATTTCATATGTAAAAATTTTTCCTATTGAAAAAATTTTGAAAACAAAGGCCTACCTTTATAAATACAAGTATTGGGTATACTGTGGTATAAAAATTTAAAAATAATACTAAGGATTACGTATAAAAAATACAAAATAAGCAAATTTATCATAAGCATGATATCACAGCTTAAATGATGCAGTTGCATTATTATTGTTAAATAGAGTTAGTGCCTATTTAATACTTGCTGTGAGAATAAGTAAAAGTAGCCTGTTAATTACAAATTGTTAAATTTAGTTTAAAAATAAAATTGGGGGTGAATATTAATTATGGGTCGTCGCACTACCATACAAGAGCGTGAATTGATCATTTTTCATTTTGAAAATGGAAAAAGTCAGAGAGAAATTAGTAAAATGGTGAACAAAAGTCAATCGACGGTACAACACATTATTGAACGTTTTACACGTGAAAACAGAATAAAAAATAAAGGTCGGAAAGCTCCAAATAAAATTTTTACAGCAGGTGATGAACGATTAATATGCAGACTATCTCAAAAAAATCCCTTTCTAAGTGCCCTAAATTAGAAACCGAAGTTGAAAAATATTTAGGAAAAAAGTGCAATCCGGAAACTGTGCGAAGAGTTTTAAGAAAATTTAATTTGAATGGTAGAACGGCAAGGAATAAACCCCTTTTAAGTAAGAAAAATGTACGATCTAGAATTGAGTTTGCTCATCAATATTTAAATAAGTCCGAAGAATTTTGGAATACAGTAATTTTTGCTGATGAGAGCAAATTTAATATTTTTCAATCTGATGGCAAACTTTCAGTGTGGAGAAACCACGTGAAGAACTAAAAGGAAAAATTTGAGGCCTACCGTAAAGCATGGAGGAGGTAGCGTAATGGTCTGGGGTTGCATTTCTGCAGGAGGTGTAGGAACCTGCATTTTATCGATGGCATCATGGACAAAATGATGTATTTGTCCATTTTAAATGATAACTTATTAGTCTCTGCCGAAAAATTAGGCATTAAAACTAATTTTAGTTATTATCAAGATAACGATCCAAAACATTCGGCACATATTGTTAAGCAGTGGATGATCTATCACTGCCCACACTTGATAAAAACACCTGCACAATCGCCGGATTTGAATGTGATTGAACATGTTTGGGCAAAATTAAAATACGAAATTAAAAAACATAATATTTCAAATAAAATGAATTAAAACAGCGTTATTAACTGAATGGAACAGAATAACTCCAGAATTTACCAAAACTTGGTGGCTTCCATTCCCAACCGCCTACAGGAAGTTCTTAAGCATAAGGGTGGTCCAACTAGGTATTAAAATGTCGTCGGTTTTGATTTTTTTCTTTAATATATTGTTGTTAAATCAGTTAAATGTTAGTGCATCATTTAAGCTGTGATGTAATTTTTACTACAAACTTTTAATTTCGTTACTTTTTGTAATAAATATTGAATTTTTTTTGGAAAAATTTTTCATCGAACTATTATAAAAACTTGTCTCAATAGAGGGTATGCCTTTATTTTTAAAATTTTAAAATAAACAGTTTGTTTTTATGAAATGCTGTTTTTCTACTAGTGCATCATTTAAGCTGTGAGTAACTGTATAACTACAATATACTTAGTAGCAATTAAACACTAAACCAGCAATTAACTGGAGCTGAGTTAAATAGTAAAAGAATAAAATAATATCTAATCTTCACTTGAGCGAATGACACGTGCCGCTCCAAGTAGCCTACGTGCTTTTAACTGCTGACGGTAATAATATTGATAAACAAAGCACCAAGGAAGTTAAAATGAATATATAGAAGTAGGGAACGTAAGAGAAAGAAGTAATGTACCAACCACCGAGAAAGTAAGTCCTGCGGAACCTCGGATCGAGAACCGGGTTTTGTTCAACAAATCCGCAATTCGGGAACTAAATTCAAAACCCGGAAGTATTTCTAGTTATCGTGTAAAACCGTAATTACCAAAAATTACCTACGTTTTGGTGCAAATATAAACAATAACGGTTCCAAAATAAATAAAGTGATTAATGCCGATAGATCCAAATAACTTAATAAATTTTATAAATAAATAAAATAAACCAAATAACATGAGTGAATTAAATCAATGTTACCAAATTCGAAGTAACAACATTAAAATTATCTTACGTGATTAAAGTATCTCGTGAAATTAATTTATATCTAAAGCTAACACAAAGGGAAGCTTTATAAACTCGTGCTAGCATAATGCCGAATTATATTATCAGAATAAAACTGAGACAAATATTAAAACCGAAATTATTGAATACCATCTTCCAACCAAAATCAGTTGGGAAGCCGTCAAAACACACAATCGCTCAAAAGGTGTCAACACAGCATTTAGGATATCGCTGCCAATTATCTTCAAAAGGTAAATTTATTGTACCTAATTTTAAGAAAAATGCGCCAGTGAAAGTGTTAGTTAAAAACGATAAGACCCAATAATGGTCCATTATCTTGATATTAAAGTAAAGGAAAGGTCAACGTAACTTAATATTTTTGTTATGCCACCAAGGGCAGAATATGTTTAATTTGAAATATATTGTCAAATTTTGTCTAATTATTATTTTTAATGGTACCACACCATATTTTTAAATGGTACCAAAATTTACTAATTAATAGTGTATTTGTGTAAATATGTGAATACCGTTTAATCTTTTTAATTTTATTATACGACTATATTTTTATCTTGTGTTTTATTAATAATCTGCCTAGGAAGAGTAAGCAATTTTCAAACCGGGCCTCAGTTCTTTTAGAGGACGGAGGAATGCTAGCTACCCGGGGCAGACAAAATAGACAAAATAGTTTTGTCTTAAGTGTTCATATAACGCGAACTTATATTTCGATTTTAATCTCTGTGATGTCTTTGATTTTGAATCCTAAAATGTATTTGATATTTTTGATGATATAATATTTGATAAAACTGAATATTATCCTTTGCAATTAATTAAAAATAAATGGAAATTATGCAATTATTTCCCAAATGAGTTTTTTTAATTAAACAAAAAATGTTTAACAAACACCCTGTATAGAGAATATTTGTGTTTTTTTCAATTTCTATTAAATGTCACTACAATATCAAAATTATAATTTACAATAAAACAATTAGGTAACTATATTGTCAACCTTACCATGTGCACTAAATTAGTGCTTCATAATAATTATTATCATATAAACACTTTCTTAAAAACTTAAAAAAATTATTAATTAAATAATTAAATCGGAGTAAATTATAATTATTACACTTGCATAAAATATTATCTATGTTTCAACAATTCCATAAGTGATTTCATAAATGCATAAAAAAATGCTTGTAATTTTTATAGCAATGTGAAATATTCATATCTTTGACATCGTGATAACATTTATTGTAATAAATTTATTGTCAACAAAACAAATTGTCGAAAAAAGTAAAACATAATAATTATCGTAATAACATACAAAGTAATAAAATAACTTTAAAGGCCTTTTTTGATTCTTGAGAAATTGATATTAAGTAACTTGATTGAAAATCAGTATGTGCCGATGGAGCGAATAAAATTTTTTCATATCTTTCATTTAACTTTTTGTGCTTGAATTGATATTTTAAGAAATATCAATGGCATAAAACTGAACATCCAAACTTTTAATATAAGAAATATATTATGCTTTCTCGATTATCTTAGGATTAAAATTAATTGGATAAAAACTACAAATATGTACTTCATAATTTCACTCCACACTAAAATATTTTGATTTAGAAAAATATTGTAAAGCACTTAAATTCACAATTATTACCACAATAACAACCATCTTCACGCTTTTCAATACTTAAATTAATTTAAAAATAATACCGAAGTGATATGTCAAAATTAAAAACTGACATAAACGACCACATTCGGCAGACAAATTTGCTTGCACGGTGAAGGTGCGCGAAATTCTGTTGAGCAAAAAAATCCTCGAAGTGACAATACTGATTATAATAATTTATCACTACGGTGATACAAGTATCCAACCTTATTATTAATACGTATTATTGTAAAAATTATGTCGACGATCATTTTATAAGAAAATCAATTAAATCGATCCCTGTGTACATAAGTGAATCTTAAATAAACTCTACAAGCAACATGATCCTTGTACGGGACAATAATACATTAAAATTTGTTAACGTGTAATAATGTAACTACTTAAAATCGAATAAATAATAAATCACATTATATAAATTTTGAATAAATCATAAACAGTTACTCACCAGTGTTCCTAAGTATGCTTTGTAGTCACAAATTTCCCAAACACAAAATTTCTCATCGGTGTATTTTTAAATGTCTAGTTAATGATCCTTTATTTGAACACTTGTACTCACAAATTCCACAAACAAACGGTTTTCACCGGTATGAGTTCTTAAATGATCTATTAAATGTCCTTTCCGAGAACACTTATACTCACAAATATCACAAACAAACGGTATCTCACCAGCATGAATTTTAAATGCGCAGTTAAAGTTCCTCTTTGTGAGCATTTGTACCCACAAAGTTTACAATCAAACGGTTTGTCTCCGGTGTGAATTCTTATATGCTCCGTTAAATGTTCTTTTTGTGAACATTTGTATTCACAAATTTCACAAACAAACGGTTTCTCACCAGTGTGAGTTCTTAAATGTCTAATTAAATGTCCTTTATGTGAAAATTTGTACCGACAAATTTCACAGACAAACGGTTTCTCACCAGCGTGAGTTCTTAAATGTACTTTTAAACTTGCCCTACTCGAATATTTATAATCACAAATTTTACAAATTACGGATTTCTCATCGGTGGGAGTTTTTAATTTAATTTAAATAAACTTTTGTAGTCACTTTCACGAACAGATTTCTCACCGATGTGAATTCTTAAATGCTCGTTTAAAACATATTCATTCGTTCCGATATACTCACAAACTGCACATTCAAATTTCCTCGAGCCGTGGAATTTTCTTAGCGGTTCCTTCGGAGATAATTGTTCTTCTTTAATATCTATCGAATGATGCAAATCTTCTACATTAAATTTCACGTCTTCTAGCACTTCGGATTTGATTTCATAATCGTTGCTTAAATTACATGAAATTTTCGAATCTTGACCCATGTTGGCCATAATTTGTAACTTATTTGGAACGATAAATTGAGTCATATCTGTAAAGATCGTATTAGGAGAAATTAGTAGTGCATTATGATAAATTATAATTACTCACCATATGTAGGTCATTGCCATGTGGATGACCGATATTTATGTAAATTATAAACATTAAGAGGCGCAGATAACGAAAGCTCTTTAATATAACTCACTTGTATGAACCTGGATGAAGAAAATATTCCTGCAGCTGTACAACTTGCAAATGGGGTCGATCTTCCATTTTGTCTTTAGAAAATGACTAGGGCGAGGTCAATTTCATTGTTTTATGGTGATACGTCACCAGCTATGCGCACTAGACATTTAGTTATAGCAAGATTTGTTATCAAATCAATGCCATAGATGGCGGAAAATGTGTGTGGCGGGTGTTTCAAATATAAATATTACAATAATTTTTGAATTTTGGACAAGAATTTTTATTTGCTATGAGTAAAATCATAATTTAAATAAACAAAAATATTTATTCACGTCGATGGAAATAATAATAAATTATGAAACATATTTTAAACGCATAGAATTGTTTTGTCCGACGATTAATATTCACTTTTTAAAAATTAAATAGAATTATTATTATAACAAATTGAGAAATTTAAAAACACAAAACTATGCTGAATTAAGGCAATTAGAAATAATTTCTTATTTCTTTAATCTAGAACTTACCATGTTTTTACGATGTTCATTGGTAAACATAATTAATTTTACACATACTACGTATTTTACCACTTCAATATTCAACCAACCCATTTTAATATCATAAATTTAAGTATAAATATTAATAGTAAAATATAAATCACATAAACATAACTTCACACAATTTTAAAATGTAAGCATTACAAATGGCGATCAGCTGTTCTTCACTTTTCATTTATTTTGTTTCGGCTTCGATTTCATCCCCACCCTAGTGAATTAAAACATGCAGCGCCACGGTGTTTAGCGTTTTGGAATTTTTGATTCTAATCGATTAATGGGGGAGTTTAGGTCTTTTTTTATTCTGTTATATGAAAGTATAGGTTAAACTGAGGTTTCAGTTTTTTTCAAATTTTTTGTAGTACGTTGAATAGAAGAAAAAAATTATTTAAAGTTCAAAAATATAGGGTTGTGACGTCAGTCCCCTATTTGAAATCACCAATTAGATGATAATAACGCAACGCTGTTGCCGTATCTAAATGTTTACCAAGCTAACTAAATGTTAACTGGAACGTACATAAAAAGTTAAAGAAGGTTTTTTAAACTGTCGTTATGGCAAGATGGTACAAAATAACGCTTTAACGTGTACCATTGCTTCATACAACCTCTAAAACACAGCATAAATAAAATTCTAAATAAAAACGATTATATAATATTTTCTACTTACCACTTTAAAATTATATTAATTTTATTAACAGATTATTCAAAATTTCATAAATAATTTTAAAAAGACCAAATAAGTGAACGCTTCATAATTAAATTTCAAAACAAATCACTTGTCATAACGAAACATAAGTGACATGATAGCTGACAACGTTGCAGAGCTGTGATTAACTATCATTGGTTAGCTGTGGCGCGTAACTTAAATAATTTTTTAAAATTCTACAGGGGGTTTTCAGATCAACCAATTGTATAAATATGGATCATTTTATTGGACTTTTATATTCATACTAGGGGCTCCCCTGCACGCGGCCCAACCTGCCTTCGCGGCCAATTTGCGTTGAGCCGCTCACGTTTTGCCCGCTTGTAATAATTGTATATAAATGAAAAATCCTTCAAGTTATAAAACTTCTTTCCTTACGACATTTGTTGAATCATAAATCAACCATATTCAGCAAACATCACCTACTACTGACTTTCACCGCAGATGTCGCCATCCATACCACTTTTGAAATTTCTTTATTAATTAAACAAAAATAAAGAAGCAAAATACCAATATAGAAAAAGCGAAGTGTTGTTCACCGGTGTCAAGTGCTGTGATTAAGTCTTGTACAGGATCGTCTTTGGTATAATTTCGGTTTTTTGTGAGGTTGATCCAACGGCAACGCTTGAGTGTTAGATCTTGTTTTGGTTATCCTGATTGGTTCTAACGTGTCATGCTTGCATTGCGTCTTTCTGGGTATGGGAAGATTTACTTTTCGTGCAAATGTACGTTTCTCTCCATACCATTTCTTTATATATGCATTTAATGAATCGGCTCATCGGATAATACATCGGGGTAATCGGATAATACATCGGATAATCGGTTGACATAAGATTACATAATGATTAAGAGATCAGTATGATATCGCTACCTCTAACATAAATATGATCAGTTGCCGCAAACCTGGTTTATATTATCTTCCGTTGAAGCCTTTATAAAACGCGTTTTATATATTATACATAATATAAAATCTGCGCGTTGTATCTGCGCGTTGTATCTGCGCGTTGCATTTACGTTGCATAAAACCCTTACCTTTTTATATTATAGGGTAGATAGGTAGATATAAAATCTGCGCGTTGTATCTGCGCGTTGCATTTTACGTTGCATAAAAACCCTTACCTTTTTATATTATAGGGTAGATATAAAATCTGCGCGTTGTATCTGCGCGTTACATTTTACGTTGCATAAAAACCCTTACCTTTTAGGCTTCTATACATAGTATAGAAAGAAGCCTTATGATCTGGCTTCGTGTCCGTCCGTCCGTCCGTCCGCATAATTCAAAGTCACTAAATTAGTGACAAAAAAACCTTTTGTCACTAAATTTTCCTTTTTTTGTGGGTAGATGGACAAACGCGTGAATGGATTAACAAGATTCAAAATAATTAATTGAGATCAAACACACAGAGTTGTGGACGCTTTTTCAATTGTTTATGAGATTATTTTATTCATCTTACACTTTTTTTTGGGTTGGTAATAAATGAACTAACCAATTAAAGGTGCGAAAGAGTGAAAGTAAAAATTACGTAAAACGTAAAAATAACACTTACAAAATGCAAATCAATTTCTTATATAGAAAATTTTAGTTACCAATTAAAAAAATTAAGATAATCTGATGATCGTGCAGATAAAGAAAAAATTATAAATTTAAATTAAAAATAATTACAAAATATTATATAATTGTAAACCAAAAGGTAGCTGTATAGAAGCCTAAGAACTGCGGTCATCCGAGTTCCACCTTGTTTATATGTATATTAATTCAAAAAATATCCCAGGTTTTGTCTCTTCGTGAACTACCGTATAATTCAGTAAGTTAAATTTAATAATCACCAATGTACGATGTTTTGGTGATTGATGCAAGTGTTTGGTGTTTTGAATAAAATAAAAATGATCTGAACTTTCAATATTTTCCTTATAACTCAAAAATCTAAAAACAGAACCCATCGTAAATTCAAAAGCCCAGTTTCTTAAAGCGGGATATTTAAAACCGGTAACGAAATTGATATCGAAAGCCACAATTGAGTCACACTCTATAGTCGATTTGAAATAAGAATGTAGTAAAAAATTGTAGAAGTGCTTCCGACGTGACGCGAAGGAAAATTCACACAGGGAAACGTCAAAATATTAACGCAAATGTCAACTTGAGAATTTTACTAAACCTGTTATAAGAAACCAAAAGAAAACTTAAATTTTTGTATTTAACTTTTAAAATATCTACTAAATGTATGATTTACAATAAAATTGGACAAAATAAATTTTTTATTTCGTTAATATTCCATTTGCAAAATGACAATCGCAAATGAAATTTCACCAGTCCAAACTTCATCATCATATGAAAATAATATTTTAGTACAAATTTTACTGCATTCTTATTTTAAATGGACTACAGTTAACTAACAAAAGAGTAATTACAATAACTGAATCTTAAACGTTAAAAGTTGGGGGCGGGTGAGAAAACTGAACTCCGATTTTGGCCATTTTAGGCTTCTATACATAGTATAGAAAGAAGCCTTATGATCTGGCTTCGTGTCCGTCCGTCCGTCTGTCCGTCCGTCTGTCCGTCCGTCCGTCTGTCCGTCCGTCCGTCCGTCCGTCCGCATAATTCAAAGTCACTAAATTAGTGACAAAAAACCTTTGTCACTAATTTTACTTTTAGGTTTCTATACATAGTATAGAAAAAGCCTTATGATCTGGCTTGTGTCCGTCCGTCTGTCCGTCCGCATAATTCAAAGTCACTAAATTAGTAACAAAAACCTTTGTCACTAAATTTTATTTTCTTTGTGGTGGATGGACAAACGTGAATAGATTAACAAGATTCAAAATAATTAATTGAGATCAAACACACAGAGTTGTGGACGCTTTTCAATTTATTGTTTATGAGATTATTTTATTCATCTTACACTTTTTTTGGGTTGGTAATAAATGAACTAACCAATTAAAGGTGCGAAAGAGTGAAAGTAAAATTACGTAAAACGTAAAATAACACTTACAAAATGCAAGTCAATTTCTTATATAGAAAATTTTTGTTACCAACTAAAAAATTAAGATAATCTGATGATCGTGCAGATAAAGAAAAATTATAAATTTAAATTAAAATAATTACAAAATATTATATAATTGTAAACCAAAAAGGTAGCTGTATAGAAGCCTAAGAACTGCGGTCATCCGAGTTCCACCTTGTTTATATTATAGGGTAGATATAAAATCTGCGCGTTGTATCTGCGCGTTGCATTTTACGTTGCATAAAAACCCTTACCTTTTTATATTATAGGGTAGATATAAAATCTGCGCGTTGTATCTGCGCGTTGCATTTTACGTTGCATAAAAACCCTTACCTTTTATATTATAGGGTAGATATAAAATCTGCGCGTTGTATCTGCGCGTTGCATTTACGTTGCATAAAACCCTTACCTTTTATATTATAGGGTAGATATAAAATCTGCGCGTTGTATCTGCGCGTTGCATTTTACGTTGCATAAAACCCTTACCTTTTATATTATAGGGTAGATATAAAATCTGCGCGTTGTATCTGCGCGTTGCATTTTACGTTGCATAAAACCCTTACCTTTTTATATTATAGGTAGATATTATTTCTAAAAATTAAATAACCAATAAACTCCCCTTACTACACAAATAGTTGGCGCCATCTTCCAATAATTTTATTGTCATTTATGTGATGACTTTGTTATTGATTATAGTGAAAATTATTAAATAAGTTTTTAAACAAAAATTAACAAAATAATGTATCTGCACAACACATGTATAACATTTATATAAGGTTTTCAAATTTAGCGCGCTTTTCAAGAGTTTAATATAAATTTAAAGACTCAATTAACCTTTAAGTTGGTATTTGAGGTAGTCACAACACCCCAGGCATTGTTTTCTCATATATTTCATACTTATAGGTTAGTGACATTACTAATTATTTTTTAAATTTCTGTTTTACATACATCCCTTCTAACATTATGATGACAATCGCATATCTAAATTGAACTAGGGAACAGTGACAGAGTGTTAACTGTGCTGGGGTGCTATCACCACTCAACCTACCTACTTAGGTTTTGTTTTCAGATTTTTTTTTTTATGATATAGCGAATTTTTATAAAATGAAAAAACAATTCTTTTTTAAAATTTTTTAGTAAAATTAAGCAATTTAATTTATTTTTGTTAAAATTAAACAATTTTATTTTTTTTTTCGTTTTTGTGTCTATATTTTATAAATTTGCAACTAAAAAAATTATTTTTTTATATTTATTTCCTTCGAGGGTCAACCGCTAGAAAAATCGTTTACAATTAACTACACATTAATTCATGAGACTTCAAGTACTTTACCAGTAATTCACCGTACTTCATCAATAATTCACGGTACTTCACCAATTTCATCCATACTTAATTCTATTTCACGTACTTCATCTGTATTTCAGAGACTTACCGAGAATCCAAAATTTAAGCACTGGAGGGTGTTTCACACCCCCAGGACCGAGTAGTTTATTTTTATCAGAAATAAACGGAAGCAGAGGCTCTGGAAGGTGTTCCACACTCCCCAGACCCCCGGGATAAAGTAGTTTATTTTTTATTTTGTTGCAGAGATCTGCCTCCCAGGGGTACAGAATTTATAATTACGCAGTTTATAATTAATTGTCAGATTACGAATTAAACACATTTACTTGGCCATAGCTAATTTTAATAAACTTGAGATGTGCTTAAATATTTAATTGACTTTTAATAAAATAAATTATTTAAACCGGGGGTCTGGGGTGTGGAACACCCTCCAGTGTCTCTGCAACGGAAATCTTAGTTTACTTCTAAAAAAAGTAAACTACTTGGTCTGGGCGTTCTGCATATTCTACAATGTTCTTCATTCCAAAATTTGTGCACTGGAGGGTGTTCCACACCCCAAACCCCCGGATTGAGTAGTTTATTTTTATCAGAAGTAAACTGAAGATCTCCGTTGCAAAGATCTACCTCCCAGGGAGTACGGAATTAATAATTATGCAGTTTATAATTAATTGTCACATTACGAATTAAACACATTTACTTGGCCATAGCTAATTTTAATAATTTTATTATATTTATTATTATATTTTGGGCTTCCTCATGTAAGGATACAACCAAGGTCGTTTACCCGTCCCCTCAAGAGGGTACTCTAGCAATTAATATCTCAAAGATGTTGCAAGCATCTTGTGAGAGGACCACCGTCTTTACGTGCCTTCCAAAGCACGGAGACGGCATTACAAAGTGAACCCTGCCCGGATGCGAACCGGGGAGTCTACCGGGGAGTCCTACCTTAGCAGTTCATCGCGCTAACAACCATGCCAATGACCGTCTCTTTTTTTTATTTTAATAAACTATGCTAAATTATTTAATTGACTTTTAATAAAAATAAATTATTTACACCGGGGGGGTCTGGGAGGTGTAGAATACCTTCCAGTGCCTCTGCAACGGGAAATCTTCAGTTTACTTCTGATAAAAAGTAAACTACTTGGTGTGGGCGTTTTGCATATTCTACAATGTTCTTCATTCCAAAATTTGTGCACTGGAAGGTATTCCACACCCCCCGGATTGAGTAGTTTATTTTTATCAGAAGTAAACTAAAGATCTTCCGTTGCAGAGGCACTGGAGTGTGTTCCACACCCCCCAGACCCTTCGGATTGAGTAGTTTATTTTTATCAGAAGTAAACTGAAGATCTCCCGTTGCAAAGATCTACCTCCCAGGAGTACGGAATTAATAATTATGCAGTTTATAATTAATTGTCAGATTACGAATTAAACACATTTACTTTGCCATAACTAATTTTGAAAAACTTAGGATATATGCTTAAATATTTAATTCACTATTAATTTAATAAAAATAAATTATTTAAACCGGGGTCTGGGGGGTGTGGAACACCCTCCAGTGCCTCTCCGCTACCGTTTTAGTTTTCTAAAAAAATTATGACATATTCTTGGAGGGGTACAAAAAAGGGTAAAGCGAAAATAAATTATGTACAATCATGCACAAACCATTATTAAGATTGTTTTCAAAATCGGGAGGGTGGAGCTAGCAGGTTTCCAGCCCCCTTCCCCAACTAATTTTCTAATTAATTCAAAAACAAAAAGAGTCTAACCGAAAATAAAAAATGCACAATAGACTTTCTTAAATTAAAAATTCGCAATGGAAGGGGCTGATGATATGCACCTTATCCAATCCCATACAATCAGACCACATCGAAATAACCAAACGCACAACAAAACAAAAACAAATCAAACACCTCATTGGTAATTTCGTCAATTTAACTTTAATATATTTTAACTGATAGATAACTATAGTTGAAGAAATCGGGCATAAGAAGATAGTTTAAATTGTATTATTACATTCGGAGCCGTCTCTGTAAAACCGGGACAAGCGCGTTATTTTCTCTTCAATGTAATTAATTAATCACGACGAAATAATAAATTACCAAAACTTTTTATTGAGCTACCTAACCTCCATGATACTCAAACAAATGAGCTAAAAAATTACAAAATAACTTTAAATTAATTAAGATTACTATTAAACTAGCAACTACCAAAACTTTTAATTAGTAAAATAATGACCGCCAAAGGTCTATTCAACGTTTAAGATAAAAAATGTTAAGAAAATCTACTGATGTAAGTTAATTCAAATAATTATTATTGAATACACGTGTCTTAGCTATAATACACATTGCGCATGTGCATAAGCTAGGTTCAACTTCATGTAATTAACTAAGAATTTACTAACTTCATGATTTTTATATTGCAGTAAACACGTATTTTACCTACTTTACACGTACTTCACAAGTACTTTATGTATTTCACAAGTACTTCATGTACTTCACCTGAGATGTCATGTACTTCATGAGATGTGTACAAAAACTTCACCAGCGGTTAACCCTCGATTTCCTTATTATATGCAAGCTATTTACCACAATATTTTGTATATGTGAAAATGAAATATATAGTGCCCATATAACCATGTATTTTAATTTTGTTTTCCTCATATTTTATTTTGTTTATAACAATTGATATTCTTTAGTACCGCGTAAATACAACTCATTTAATGCTGCCATATGAAAATATAAATAAAAGTATATCTAAAAGCAGTAAATTCTGATAATTTTTACATTAATCTATCCTGTAAAAAGTAACTAATGTAAATTTAAGTATAACATAATTATACTTATAATTATGTCTTATAATTAATTATGTATAATTATGTCAATGATCTTCTCTACGGGTCTCCCAGTTGCCATGGTAAACCTTTGAGTTAGTGATAGAAGACACTGTTCTAAGATATATTTTAAATAAAATTACAAGTAAAATAATAGGGATGTTGCATGGTATCGAATTTAGTGTTAACTCCTATTAATTCTTGAAAATAATATCAAATAAATTTATAACCGAAATAAAAATTTTGAAATGCGGTCTGCGCTGAGAAAATCAAATTTGAAATTTAAAATGAATCGGTCAGCCATTACGCCTTTCACGTCAGACGCGTGATCCCGAACGTTTTATGGAAATTTTACAACACCGCAAAGACCTGACAGTTAAATATTTGACTTATATTTGACAGTTGTAAACAATGTAACGCTTACCATTTAAATTGTATTTTTATTAATAACCTATCCCCGATTTACACGGTAGATACGTTCCTGAGAAAACGTGTAAATCGAAAATTAAAAATTTTCAAGTCAAAACCGTGTAAATCGAAAAGCTTGCAGAAAATGCATAATTTTGCTATTTAAAAGGTGTGATTTTTTATCTAATAATCTAAATAAATAATAATAATAATCTAAATTATGCACTCACTTGTAATTTACGAATATGGAAAATTAAATCTTTCTGAAACTGTGAAACTTTCACTCAAATACAATTTTCCGTAGATAAAACTTTAATTTTATGCGAAGAAATACAGACACAGTGTGCATGTGCAGCAAGTCAGCACATAAGCTCGGGATTCCCCGTGAGATGTGTACACAGCGCACGTGTTCAAACACAGTAGCATTTAGTAGAGTGCGATAAAACAAAAAACTTATTTGAAAACCTGTAAAAGCGAAAACGTGTAAAACAAGTACCGTGTAAATCGGATAGGTGTATATATTTTTTAATACAAACTGTCGTCACAAGCAATTATAAAAAATGGTTTATTCTGAGTTTTCTGTGTTTTTATTAAAATTCATTTTTCAATTTTTACAAACTATTTATAGGTTACATTATCAACACAAACTGCATTTGTTGTGTTGCCAGTTGTTAAAAAAACTAGTTTGTGACGTTTTTTTCCGAGAACGTATCAACTATTCATTTCCCAATGAAATAATCTGACAGTAATCGATGTATAATGGGCCCACGGATAAACCGCTTCACGGATAATCCGCGCACGGATAATCGGGGTTCTACTGTAATAGGATTATCTGATGAGCGGATCAAATATTACTATATAAGAAAAATTGCGGTTTAATTTGGTTATATTTTAAACTGCACAAATTGAGAAATGGATTCTACCGGAAAGATTACCAATAAATACACACGCGAGCAATTGCTATCCTTAAAAGAAGCAGGAAAATGGACCGCCCCAAGAGAATTAATTGGGCCAAAGGAAATTTTAACAAACCAATTGAAACGTCCCTTACGTGTCCCTACTGAAAAGAAGCTTAGCCCAAAGAAACAACATAATGTTTCGTCAAGATGCCCGGCTGCTACCAAGCCAAAATTTTCTGTAGCCGACAGATTAAAACGGCCAGTTGGTACTGGCGAAATGCCAGTTCCTAAAAGTGCTCTTAATATAAAAACGAAAAGTCTAAGTACAACGGAAATTAAGGAATTTGAAGACTCTTTCAAAACCGCAGTCAGAAGTTATGAATTGAGCGAAAATTTACTAAAATCTGAAGAGGAAATTGGCAAGATCCCTAAAAATTTATTTTCGCAATTTATGGAAGAAGAACTTCTCGCCCTGCTTACAAGATCAAAGTCGGGGCGATTAAGAAGTGGCAAACTATTTGCCAATTTAATTAAACGAGAGATAGTTCCAATGGAAGCTTTCTACAAGAGCTCTAGAGCCATGCTTTGGAGAGTGCGCAACCTCACCACGAGTATTGCGAATATTTGGGAATGTGTAGCTGAGCTTATAGCTCCTTTGATATATGGCAAAACAATTACGTTCAATCAGTTGTCGGAACTGATTGACGAATCGATGAAGGATAAGTATGGCACCATATTAGTGTCATTTATATGCAAAGTTATTGCAGATGAATATGGGAAGCCGCCCAACAAATTTAAAATTGTTGAGGTCATTTGGACGAAAACCGAAACTAAATTAACTTATCTCATTCCGCAGTCACAGCTGATAAATTTTGTGAAAGATAACCAAGTTTGGTTATCGCATTGTGTTTAAATTTATGTAAATAAATAATTAATTAACATAACTACCTTGTTCTCGATTATTTTCCATTTGTTCATAAGTGTTGTTATTTTTTTGATTTTGCAATAAATCATCGAAAAAATCGAAGAAAACTTTTTATGCCAGATTTTTCTTAAAAAGACCAAAATTACATGATTTCTTTTACTAAATCCACTTTTGTTTTTCTAACGATAATTTTAATATGCATAATTCAATTCAAACTTTAATAAAATTAATTTAAATTCGAGATCGTAGGCGTCTTGAGCGATCACCACCTGGTCTTCCGCAAAATTTAGCGTGTAGAGATGGTTATTATTAATGGGTATGCCCCATGTTCACATTCATTGAATGGAGGGCTTCCATAGTTTGTTGCGAGGGATCGAGTTAAATGCTTTTGTAGGTCTATGAAAGCCAAATGTGTCTCCTCTCCACTGCCATTTTCTTTTCTGCCATTTGCTGGAGTACGAATGTATTATCAACGCAGGACCTCCCCGTATGAAACCGCTTTGTTCTTCGCTGATCTTATTTTTAAGTCCTCCTGTAATAGTGTGGTTAAAATTTTTCCAAATAGTCTGCTGAAGGTGCCATTTATGCTCAGACCTCGATAATTGTTGGGGTCCTTTCTTGATCCCTTCTTGAAGATTGATATTATGTGGATTCTTTCCATTGGGATGGTACTCGATTATGCGTTAAGCAATTATTAAAAGGTCGGTCGTGGTATCGCGGTTATTGAGGCCATATTCTGACATGGCGGAGAGGTTTTACGTGAATACGTCTTTTACCCAGTACATCCATTTTGCCCGGATTCACCGATTGGAGAAAAATTTCTAGTGACCATTGAACGACTTTAACATTGGTCGTGCATATTTTTTACACACCTACACACTTTTTGTTACACATTTATATTAAATTTATCAACATGCTACCGACTTTATTTAGTCCGGACATCCGGACACCACCCACCATCCGTTACACTTTTCGTTACACGTTACCGATTTTAAGACGTATTCACGTCAAAACGGCTTTAAAATGAATTTGGAATGCAATTTTATTATAGGCTCTTGTGAACTGTAACCCCGCCCATCGTAATTAAAATGGGTTGTAGCAACATTTAAAATACCAAAATTTCGTTTTTGAAATTATTATAAAGAATTATGAAAGATAATGGTGTAATTAGCTAATAAAAATTAAATTTGTGATCGAACAACAAATTTTCGAAAAAATCACTTTTGTTCGTTTTCTTTTCTTTCTAATTCGTTTCTAATGTGATTGCGCTGTCAAAACCGCTCGGAGCTCCTTCGCGACCCAGAGGTTTTAGCTTAAAATAAAGAAAAGATAGCTTAAAATATATTCAGGATGTCAATTCTTAAAGAAAATTTGTGACGCAGGGCTCAATTTATTTGGACCCGAGAATAAGACATATTAAATAGCATATTATACCTATATTTGACTCCGTAAAGTTCCCGAATAAGTACGTACGTGCAAACAAGTTACGCGTTCAAGGGGTCCCCTCTTTAAAGCAACTTTTGAATTTCTGATTTCAAACGATCATAGCTCCGATATTATTGATTTTTAAGCAACAGATTAGAACTTTTTAAAGATCACTCGCTTATCTAAAATTAGGTTATAACCTCCTATTGTCTAGGATGAACAAATTTCAAGTTTGAATTAAATTAGGAGATGAAATGTTAAAAATTGCAAGTTTTATTTTTACATTTTCTTGAGAACCCTGTATCTTTTGAACGAAACTATTTACAAAAACTAATGGCCCAATTTGGATAGAAAATTTAACGAGTTATAATTTTAGTCTAGTAATATTTTTAAAAATCAACCCATTTTACAAAAATCCCAAAATAAGGAACAAGGTCAAAAATTGCTTAAAAAGGAGTAACCCCCAGCAACATCGTCCAATGAAAAATAGCAAACAAAATTATAATTTCTACAACTTACTGGATGACCTAAGGTTTCGTTCTTATCCACAAAGATGAATTGAACTCCTCAGAACCAGATTGATAAAGAAAATACAAAATCTACTGACCACCCTTTGCAACCGATTCCGAAATTCGAATGATCCTAACCTTAAAAATGTCATGTGGTAAATGTGTGCAAAAAGTTTAAAACGTCCTATCATAGGATATCACATTTTTAAAAAAATACTTTTATCTTTGACGAGATATTCATAATTTTGGATTCTTTCCAATGATGTAATTTAGCAATTTTTTTCAATTTTGTAGAAGTAAGTTGACGATTGTCATCGATGGTAAGGCCATTTATGCAGAGTTAAATCTATTAGTTAAATCTACTACATGTGACATTTTAATTTTTAAATTTAGGAAAAATTAATTTTTATTAAAGTTTGAATTGAATTATGCATATTAAAATTATCGTTAGAAAAACAAAAGTGGATTTAGTAAAAGAAATCATGTAATTTTGGTCTTTTTAAGAAAAATCTGGCATAAAAAGTTTTCTTCGATTTTTTCGATGATTTATTGCAAAATCAAAAAAATAACAACACTTATGAACAAATGGAAAATAATCGAGAACAAGGTAGTTATGTTAATTATTTATTTATTTACATAAATTTAAACACAATGCGATAACCAAACTTGGTTATCTTTCACAAAATTTATCAGCTGTGACTGCGGAATGAGATAAGTTAATTTAGTTTCGGTTTTCGTCCAAATGACCTCAACAATTTTGTATTTGTTCGGTAACTTCCATATTCATCTGAAATAATTTGCATATGAATGACACTAATATGGCGCCATACTTATCTTTTATTGATTCGTCAATCAGTTCCGACAACTGATTGAACGTAATCGCTTTGCCATAAATTAAAGGAGCTATAAGCTCAGCTACATTCCCAAATATTCGCAATACTTGTGGTGAGGTTGCGGACCTTCCAAAGCATGGCTCTAGAGCTCTTGTAAAAGCTTCCATTGGAATTATCTGTCCTTTAATTAAATTGGCAAATAGTTTGCCACTTCTTAATCGCCCGACTTTGATCTTGTAAGCAGGGCGAGAAGTTCTTCTTCCATAAATTGCGAAAATAAATTTTTAGGGATCTTAGCAGTTCCCTCTTCAGATTTTTGTAAATTTTCGCTAAATTCATAACTTCTGACTGCGGTTTTAAAGGAGCCTTCAAATTTCTTAATTTCCGTTGTACTTAAACTTTTCGTTTTTATATTAAGAGCACTTTTAGGAACTGGCATTTCGCCAGTACCACCTGGTCGTTTTAATCTGTCGGCTACAGAAAATTTTTGTTTGGTAGCAGCCGGGCATCTTGACGAAACATTATATTGTTCCTTTGGGATAAGCTTCTTTTCAGTAGGGACACGTAAGGGACGTTTCAATTGGTTTGTTGGCCCATCACGACAACTTAAAATTTCCTTTGGTCCAATTAATTCTCTTGGGACGGTCCATTTTCCTGCTTCTTTTAAGGATAGCAATTGCTCGCGTGTGTATTTATTGGTAATCTTGCCGGTAGAATACATTTCTCAGTTTGTGCAGTTTAAAATTATAACTAAATTAAACCGAAATTTTTCTTACATAGTAATAAATGATCCGCTCATCGGATAATCCTATTATTTGAAGATTCGTGTTAATTAAATTAATAATTGGCATTTTTTTAAATGTACCAGCATAATCTTCTGAGTGTAATGGCTATTTAATAATTCGATTGAACTCGTTCTATTTCAAGTCGATATAAAATTGAATTCTAGCAGGCGATTACTGCAATTATGAATATCAGTCAGTGCCGATCCAATATTTCAATAAAACTGATCATATTTCAATGTAAACTAGTATAAAAACTTTAATATAGCAGAATCGATTAAAATCTTACTTAAATAACAAGGCAAAATTTAAAAAAATATCAATTGCTAAGTTGGTTGGTTAAACACACTTTGATTCCATCTACCTACAAGCCATCAAGTAAGGTTTTCGAGTTTGGCATCTCTCGTTTCCTTCTACCAATGTTTATCAACTGAAACTGCTAATTTTCTGATTCAATGGTGTCTAGCTGGTATGAGTTTTTAAATGCTTTGTTAATTGTCCTTCTCGTGAAAATTTGTGGTCACAAATTAAACATACAAACAATTTCTTACGGGTGTGAGTTCTTGCGTGAAGAGTTAAATGTCCTTTTTGTGCAAATCTGTTATCACAAATTTCACAAACATACGGTTTTTCACCCGTATGAGTTCTTAAATGTTCTATTAAACGTACTTTTTGTGAACAGTTATACTCACAAATATCACAAACAAACGGCTTCTCGCCGGTGTGGGTTTTTATATGCTGAATTAAACTTGATTTCTGTGTAAATTTGTGATTACAAATTTCACAAAGGAACGGTTTCTCACCGGTGTGTGTTTGTATATGACGTTTTAAAATTGAGTTCCATGAACATTTGTATTCACATATATGGCAAGAAAATGGTTTCTCCCCTGTATGAGTTCTTAAATGCAATTTCAAACCAAATTTGTATGAACATTTATACCCGCAAATTTCACAAACGAACGGTTTCTCGCCGGTATGAATTTTTAAATGCTGTGTTAAACTTGATTTCCATGAACTTCTGTAGTCACAAATTTTACAAACGAACTGTTTTTCACTGATGTGAGTTTTTAAATGCGATTTTAGATCTAACTTTCGCAAACATTTGTATTCACAAATCGTACAAACGAACGGTTTCTCACCGGTATGAGTTTTTACATGCTGCGTTAAACTCGATTTCTGTGAAAAGTTCTTCTTACAAATTTTACAAACAAAGGGTTTCTTACCGGTGTGAATTCTTAAATGCTCTGTTAAATGGCCCTTTCGTAAACATTTGTATCCACAAATTTCGCAAACAAACAGTTTCTCATCGGAATGAGTTCTTAAATGCTCTTTTAAAACATATTCACTTGTTGCGATATACCCACAAAGTGTACATTCAAATTTCCTTGTGCTGGGGACTTTTCGTGGCAGTGGCTCTTCTTTAATGTCAATCGAATGATGTAAATCTTCTACGTTAAATTTCACGTCTTCTGGTACTTCTTGTTTTATTTCATAATCGCTGCTTGAATTACATGGACCAATGTTAGCCATAATTTGCAACTCTTCTGGAGGGATAACTTCAGTCATATCTATAAGAGATCACATTAAGAGAAATTAATGATGCATTATGGTATAATTATAATTACTCACCATAAGCAAATTCGCAGGTGGAAAATCGATATTTGTAAATTTTAAAGTAAACTGCCTAAAGGGGCACAGATAACGGAAAACTATTTGATATAATGGACTTGAATAAACCTGAGTTGAGAAAATATTACTGTGGCACTACTAATCAACTTTAAAATGTAGGCATACGTCCATTTTGTACTTTAAAGGTAAGTTCACAATTAGTTCGGTTAACTACTTGTTTTTGCCATCTAGCGACAATTTTATTGTCATTAATTGGTGGCTTTGTTATTGAACAAAGACAATATAATTATTCAATTAAAAATTATTACAAATTGCAATGAAATTTGTAATAAAACGTTTGGTTTGCACCAACTTGGTCTGAGTGGATTTTTTTGGTCAGTTTTTAATAATAACCACAGATGGCATAGTGGGCGTAATAAAAATATACATTAATTGGATAAAATAAACCTACAGAAATTTATCGATTATTAATATTTTGAAATAATTATCATTTCAGTTAAACTTTTGTTAACAAAACAATAAGGGGATACCCGGCTTCGCCCCATGTTTAAATTTATATGAAATTCTGTCTAATTTGTAATATGTAAACCCGCATTTTGAAATTCGCGCCATAAACTACAAATCCAAACGTAGATAAACCTAGCCTAAAATCGTTATCATCAAACCTCGTTATCCATCGTTATCCCACACGTTGTGTAAATAGTAAACCAATTTCTTTAAATATCCGGAAAACAAACTGTAGTTGAACCTAAGGTAAATAGGTAAAATTCTATTGACCTTGAGTTGGCAGACCTAACGTAACCTCATCTGTCAATTTACCTAACAAAACAGTGGCGTCACTAACATTCAAATCTACTCACCCAGTGGCGTCTGTAGTTAAGCAAAACACATTCAATAAACGAAGATTGCTTATAATTAAACTTCCGAAATTTAAATAAAACACAAATAACCTCACTAGCAAAATAAAATACCAATACAGCGTAATCCCACAAGACATGTCATTATCAGTTTCGCTGAATGACATCCATACTTACCAGATCTCAACCTAATTGATTACGGAAATATGGATACGGCCTGATGTGAAAAATCAAAAAAAATTTTAGAATCATGAAACGAATTTTGTTTTGCCAATGTGAGATGAAATATCTAGAAGAGGTATAAAACCCAGCGGCAAATTTCTATATCGACGTATTAAATATCTTAGTTATCAATATTGAAATAATACCACTTTAAAATTGTTAAACAATTAGATAGGTACATAATTTATGAAATTTAGTTTTAATTGTAAACCATTTATTCAAACTTAAATCAAGTGTTAGTAATTATTCAAACGTTATCCCGTTCTCGTGTGTAACAAAACCATTATTAATAAATAATATTTTAATTAAATAATCAACCTGGCAGAAAAAACAATCGCAATACTAATGGGCAAAAACTCAACTTCATTTGCAAAATTGATTTATTAAGTGAATTCAATTAAGGGTTCATAAATACACTTTTTCCTATAGAAATGGCTATACCAAACGAAAGAACACAAAAATACAAGCTCTTTAAGGTGAGGATCAATCTTGTCGCAGTTGTAATAAGGCCACAATTTAATTTTGAAAATTGCAATTTTCCATAAGAAATACATGTAAGTGTATTTTGTGTATTAAATGCCAAATATTTTTAAGTCGTTTAATGCACAAAGGAATACAAAATACAGCTAAAATAAAAATTCAAGTAATTAGGTGTCATAACCTCATTTTTTCAGAAGCAAATTACTAACGTCATCGCTTATAAATCATGCTTAAAACAAATGTGTAATATTTCTAATGCATACAGGTACCTTATCGTAAAAAATATTTTCTTAAATATTCCAATTAACCGAAAAATTCACAAAATAAGGAAATTTTCCATGTTAAAATTCCATTATTTAGATCCAAAACCTGACCTGTCACAATAGCTGACGCTGCACTAATGCGACGTATACAAAACTTGTCATTCAATGCCAGTGGCGTCGTTTAAAATATTTTCGCCACTTTTGGCGTTCAGTGATTTAATTGTATATAAAACATTATATATGAACTACGATTTGTATGTATTTTGTTCTATTAGTTTCGCAGCAACATCTGATCCGTACATTTGTCCGTTGAGATGTCAAAACATTTGTAATAATTTTTTATTAGTGATGAATAAGTTGGCATTTTTAGGAGAATTAATAGACAATGCTAGGAAGAAGTTATAACAGAACAAACACACGATATGGGTATAAAACTAGAAAGCTTACAACATTCGATTGATATAAAAGATGAAACTTGGACTAACAAAGCTTAATCGGACCAAGAAGACGAAAAACAATTATCCGAGAAATTTAAATGCCAGGTATGTACCGCAATATTTGTCAGGAAATTACAACTTCAGAGACATCAAACCTTCACACACCGGTGAGAAATCTTTTGGGTGGAAAATTTGTAATTTTAAATTTTCTCAGAAAAACAGTTTGAGAGTTTCTTTACGAACACATCCTCCCTTTGAGTGAACCCAATGCAAAGTTATAGAACACCAAAAGAGACTGTCGCCTGTAAATTTAGCGATACCACACTGCTTTAGCAACAGTCGCAAAGTTACAGAATAAGCCCCCTGTTCGTTTTCCGTCTGTTTAAAGAAATTGGGTTACGATTTAAACAACGTGTGGGGTTCTCCTGACGATCACGATGTTAGGATAGGGTTATCTAGTGGGATTCAAAATTTTCAATTCAATATTAGGTAAATATTAATTTTAATAAAAATACAATGGTAAACGTTACATTGCTAAAACTGTCAAATAGAAGTCAAATATTTAACTGTCAAGTCTTTGCGACGTTGTAAAACTACCATAAAATCGCTCGGGATCTCGCGTATGACGTTCGAGGTTAAACGGCTAACCGATTTATTTTTAAATTTCAAATTGAATTTTCTTAGCAAAGACTGCATTTCAAAAAATTTTATTATGGTTATAAATTCCATTTAACATTATTTTCAAGAATTAATAGGAGTTTTCACAAAATTCATTACTATGCAATATTCCAATTCGAATTTAGCTTGGAATTTGCCTCCGTTGGTTAAATAAAATTATCGAAAGATGGCGCCACCACATGGAGATAATTATTTGTCAAATTTTCATAAATACAAAATGGACGAAGTCACCATATTAAAGTTGTAGCGTCTTACATCGATTAGGTCGATATATTTTAGTGCTGCAATACTGTTTTCTTTACTCAAGTTTGCTCAAATTAAACCGGTTCGTCTTATTAGTAGTTTTTCAAGTTTATAATTTACAAATTTCGGTTCTCCACGTGGACATGTGCTACTACTAACGGTTAGTAATTATAAATATCTCATCATCCGCCATTACATTTTCTTAATTTGATTTCTTACAGATATGGTTCATATTCTCCCTCCGGAAGAGTTACAAATTAATGCCAACATGGATCAAGTTTCGAACACTGTATGTAATTCAAGCAGCGATTATGAAAGACATCGGGAGGTTCTACTAGACGAGAAATTTAATGTAGAAGATTTGCACCATTCGATTGACATCAAAGAAGAAGAATTACCACAAATGTCCCAGCAAGAAAGTTCAACAGCTCGAGCAGATTTGAATGTGCAGTTTGTGGGTTTATCGCTACAAGGAAATCTACTTTAATAGTACATTTAAGAACACACACTAGTGAGAAGCCGTTTGTATGTGAAATTTGTGATTACAAATGTATACTTAAATCAAGTTTAAAACGGCATTTAACTACTCACACTGGTGAGAAAGCGTTTACTTGTAAAATTTGCTGCTACAAATGTTCACGGAAAACAAGATTAAAAGAGCATTTAAAAACTCATACCACATAGAAACCGTTGCATAGGATCTATTGCCGTTGGTATACATTGCTAGAAGAAAAACTTTTTTTTTCAAGTTGTAAATTTAAATATTTGTCTTCGACAACAGCATAGCTTTCACCAGGACAGGTGCACCAAAATTCATAACCCGGGTTAGAATTAAGGTCGAAAGGAACATCACACCCTTAGGACCTATGGAAGTTCCATAGTTCAATTGCTTTAGGTAATCAAAAATTTAACCAATATTCATAGGAGAGTAGAAATCCGCTTCTCTTCCAACAGCGAATTTTAAAATTTGTTTACCTTAGTATGATTTTGTCTTTGAAGAGAATATTTTGTATTGTAATTTTATATTTTTTATAGTTAATTTTAAATTAGTGTATTTGCCTTGATCCTTAAAAACGATGTCGATGTCTCTTTTTGAATATAAAAACAAATTTGTTGTCATTGAACTTTTTAATTATTTCTACAGATTAATGCCCGGTTTCAGAAAGGTTCACTTTAACAATTGTTATCGGGTAACCTCTTGTTAAATGTTGAATGGGTTGCAGAAACTACCTGAAATCTATGATTAGTTAACCTCTGATTATGTGCCGATTCGTTATGTTGGTACCGCAAAACGCTAACTTCATAGTACGAAATTGACATTTATAAACGTCAGTTACCGACAATAATAAAATTATTAAGGTTATGTACTTCGTATCTATTGTATTTCACATCATTTGTTTTGAATTTTATCGATTATGGATCATATAATTATTATTGCATTGCTAATTTAGTGTTAATGATTTGATAAATTATTTACGATAAAATCTATGATCGGACTCTTTTTTTATTTGTTTTTAACTGCGATGATTACTTTGAAACAGGTTTGTTACGATAATTACTTAATTTGTGATTAATTAATTATTATTTAATATCATCAGTTAATGATAGCCATTTGTTCATGAAAAAAATGATATCTTGCACGGAGGATATGGTTGTATTATCAGGAGAATCTAGTTTCACCTATTTTATCTCGACCCACAAGAGCTTGAACAAGAAACTGCATTTTCAAGCATCACGATGAAAGAAAATACCACCTCTGTCCTTACCGACCACTAATGAATATTATCAATGTTATTCGGTGTCGATATTATTTGACAAAACTTAATCAACACAACTGGAATTAAGTTGTCACCGTAAACTATTATTAGTTAGTAGAAATTAGCAAATTAAGTCATAATTTTTATTCTAATATAAATTTTCAAAAAAAACACTAGTTTATGTCAATTTATATAATTAGGTGATTTATCATAAATAAATATTTCATAAAAATCATTGTAGTATTGCTTTGTGAAACTCCTTAAAGTTGCCGAAGGGATCCCCCGTTGCATAAAATCTAAACGTTACTAGAAACTGCAACATCTCCGACATGCTATTTATGTGTTCCCTAGTTGATTCTTTATGATTATCACATTTTCTTCATAAAACCTTCATTATATGTAATATAAAATAAATATTATTGAAACTTAAATGATATTGTAATGAATAAAGAATAAAACTACATAAGTCGTATCGCAGTTGAAATTTTGCCACCTTATAATATAAAAATCTGATGTGACATCACATGACATTCCCATTCACTCCTAGGTTTATCAAAATAACAATAATTTTAATTTTGTTTAAATTTTAAAATTTTTAATTTTAAAAACATTTGTTTTAATTTATTCGTTATTTTGTTTCTAAGGCCGCTCACATCCGAACATCGTTCCAAAAATTGTCTTAAACGACTTCTATGGACTCATAAATCATGGGAAAAATGCTAACTCAAAAATTTTTTTTTACTCGACTTTCCTTTACTACGTAAATGAGAAAGTAAAAAGGCTCTCATAACACAATGAATGATCTTGACGATGGTAATTTCTTCCACATTTGAAAAATCACATCAGACAACTCAAAAATAGAAAAACACGTATACTGGCCGTTTAACATATCGTACTTAGGTAAACTTTTAGGTTACAAATCGTTTGTTATGTCATTTTAATCACTTGTTTTTGAGTGGTTAAATATTTTGGGTAGTTAACCTGTGTTAAGCGCTGACCATCGTTTGTGAAACCCAAATAGGCACTTTCTAATACTTCTTCTATACCTGGCTTTCTAATCAAAGGTTAAATTCTTAACAATCGTTTGTGAAACCGGGCATTAGTCTACTAAAATTTTTTGGAAAACCAATACATTCCATAGAAAATCCTAAAATAATCAACAAAGTCGTTACAAGAAATTTAATAGTCATACAGGGTGTTTCCGTGTCAACGGTAAATCTTTGAGGTTGTGATAAAGGACACTTTTCTAAGACAAATTTTCAAATAAAATTATTATTCAAAGTCCAAAACCTTGGGGGTACCCCTCTTTAAAGCAATTTTTCGAATTTCTACCTTCAAATGGCCATAACACCGTAACCATTGATTTTATAGTATTAATGAATTAGTAATATTTGAAAGATCATTTATTTATCTACAAACTGGTTTATAATTCTTATTCTATAGAATCAACGGATTTTGAGTTACGAATTAAACTAGGAGATGAAATGTTAAAAAATTGCAAGTTTTATTTTTACGTTTTTCTTGTGAACCCTGTATCTTTTGAACGAAACTATTTACAATAAACTAATGGCCCAATTTGGATATAAAATTTAACGAGTTATAATTTTAGTCTAGTAACATTTTTTGAAAAATCAACCCATTTTCTGATTTAATGGTGTCTAGCTGGTATGAGTTTTTAAATGCTTTGTTAATTGTCCTTCTCGTGAAATGAAAATTAAACATACAAACGATTTCTCACGGTGTGAGTTCTTGCGTGAAGAGTTAAATGTCCTTTTTGTGCAAATCTGTTATCACAAATTTCACAAACATACGGTTTTTCACCCGTATGAGTTCTTAAATCGTCGGGTTGGTGGTAAAAGTGATCAAATCCAAAAAATCATGAAACTGAGTTATTAAGTCTATGAGGTGTATCATAACGTTTTCTACACTAGTAAAAAGGACCATATCCTAAAATATTCTGTATTTAATTTTAACAGCAAAATAAAAATTTTACCTGTAAAAAATTCATACTTTTCGTTGACCAAGTGGCATTTGTTCAGTATCACCACAGAACGTAATTTTTAATATTAAAATTTTAATTCTATTCAAATTGATCATGTGGTAGTTAATCACATTTACTATAAATCTTAATATTAAAATTTACCAACTTTTATCCAGAAAAAATGACTAACTGGAACTTAACACAATTTACCATGACTACTTTTAAGCGGTCTATAGACGTTAAACTTGGTTGTCAACCAAGTCATCAACCAGTTCACCACACACTTTTCAACTTCGTTGACAACTTCGTCGTCAACATCACTTTGTGTTATCTCAACTTTGTGTTTATATGTAGTTTGGCGTTAACTTTAATTTGTGAAATTTAAAACATTATTTACCATACTAAAATTTAACATGAATAAAGAATTATCTGTATTACATTACATTATAATTAATGAGTTATGTGACGAAATGTGAAAAACCAGAAAAGAACAATATTCTAATTTATCAAAATACCATAAAGTTGGCTCATACTCGTCTTCTAAACCAGCTCCCGACCTCTGACTCTTCTCTATTTTTTAATTCTTCAAGCATGTTTTATATTTGTAAGTTTTTAAACTGTCAATGTTTGCATCATTGTCGATTTTTAAATTAGACATGGAATGACAAATTCCAAAGAAGACCTCTTATAGCCAAGGAAGAAGTCGCCGCCAAAAAGATGGCGCGATCTTGAAGTCGGAACAGCAAACCTGCCTATACCTTGAAAGGAAGAAGAAAAAGATTATAAATTGCTTTAACTCTCGCTTTAACTATTTAACGCTTCGATGAAAACTGCAAACGGAGACTAATGTTGACGATTGCATTGATAACATACCCACACACGTTTCAACTCGGTCACCAACATCGGGCTCCACCCACAAAATATCCAAAGCATTTGATTTTATTCAACCTGATCGTCAACTTGTACTTTCAACCTTCAAGTAGCCTACACACGGTCAACTTTGTCGTCAACATGGCAAGTTGATGATTAGGTTGACGACCAAGTTTAACGTCTATAGACCGCTTTACACAATACACATTATGCTGTTGTTGCTGAAAATGCTCAAATGCAATTTAATCTTATTTATCAGTTAAATGTAGTCTCAAGTTCTCAGCGGTTATATTAAGGTAAAAGTGATTACTTGGCATTTGGTCATAACGAAGTGTACTTTCTTTGAATGCTTACACGGTTATTTTTGACCAACTACAGCACTTGATCATTTTTATCATAATCTTAAGCTTTGGCGCCTTATTAAATTAACCTTATTGTTTTAGTGTGTGCCTTATAAGTGTGTGCTTGTGGTTGTATTCTTCATAATAATTAATAGTGCTTATAAAACAATTGCATAAAATTAAATAGTGAAATTAAATTAGTATATTATTTTTAAATTAACAATGTTTCGTGGCCGATCTAAAGTGATTATGGATTTATGCCAAATTAATGAACGTAAAAGTAAAAAAAGTGTCGAAGAGGAAGTTGTAGGTAAGTAAATAGTTGGACAACAATTATTATGATTTTATCGCGCTTTTGTTTAACTGATGACAATAAAAATAGCCAATAAAAAAGTATAAAACTGAAAACGCGTATTATAAAAAATATTATAATAAATTGTTTTGTTGTTACAGCAACAGAAGCAAGAAACGATGACATTACCGAAGCATTATTGCAGCCAATATTATTCGATCAAGAGTCGATAGAACAATCAATTCTTGTTTCAAGCTGTGTGTTAGAAAACGAGGAAGTTAATTTAGAAGAGATGATTGAAAACAACATACCTGTAGATAATAATTGTTCAAATGAGCCAACCATTATCTGCAATATTAACAACTTCAATAAAGAGCAAATTAATGATAATACAGCAATGATTTATGGTGTTAATGTAGATTCCACAGATACCCAAGTTAGTACAAACGACACAATTCAAACTGTGTATTTGGAACAATTTAATGCAACAGCTCCATTACCTTTTTCTCTTGGTAGTGATTCTGTTCCTCATTTGAGCTCAAACGAATCTGAAAGTACCGATAAAGACGAGGTGGTTCACATACAAAATTTATATGCAAACAAAAATGACTCGGAGGAAAATAAGGAAGTGATCGAGAATAATATCGATTTAATTGAAAAATACGCACCAACTGAAGAAACAATGGAAATATGCAAAATACGAACAAGGAAAAGAAAGATAGATTTATCTATCTGGAAAATAAATAAAATTAAAAAATGTAAGCAAGATGGTCTTGTTTATTTTTCAAAAAATGGAAAACTTCAACCGGCTAAACAACCAAAAGCTAGTTCATGCTCAAAATGTTATTTTAAATGTCCAACTAAATTTACTGAAGACGATCGAATGCGCTTATGTCGTGATTATCATTCGTTAACATTTCAACGACAAAAGATTTTTTGTTGTCAAGTATAAAATTGATAAAGTGCAACGAAAGACAGCCAATGTTGGTAGTGGTAAAGAAAAGGAAAACAGTAGAAAATATTATTTTGAAAATGAAGGTATCAATCAAAGAGTTTGCAAATCTTTTTTTATGAAAACTTTGTGCATTAGCCACGGGCCGATAGATCAAGCCTTAAAAGCAAAAATGAATTTGGGTTATATGGAGATATTGACCACAGAGGAAGAAAATCGCCACCTAACAAAACAAAGCCAGAAATTGTGCAAAAGGTAAAAACTCATATCGAAAGTTTTCCAGTTATGGAGAGTCATTATTGCAGAAAAAATTCTGTAAGAAAATATCTCGACCCAACTCTGTCAGTTTCAAAGATGTACGATTTGTATAAAATTAAATGCAATAATGAAAAAATTGCATTTATTTCTGCTTCACAATATAGGCGTATTTTCTGTGAAAATTATAATTTGTCATTTTCAACCCTAAAAGGATCAGTGCTTGCTTTGCCATACTTTCGCAAAAAGCTCTGATAAAAATAAAGAGGCAATGATAGAAAATTACAATCAACATTTTGAGAGAAAAAACCGTGCATTTGAAGCAAAGGAATTGGATAAAGAGCGCTCTAAAACTGATAAAAAATTTATTACTATTTCTTTTGATTTGCAGAGCGTACTACAAATTCCTTCTGGTGATGTATCACAACTGTACTATAGTAGAAAATTAAATGCTTATAATCTTACTATTTATGAAGCAGTTACTCCTAATAACGCATTCTGCTACTGCTGGACTGAAGTCAATGGCCAAAGAGGGAGTTGTGAAATAGGAACAGCTCTTTATAAATGGTTCCAAAACTTATCCAAAGAAATTACCGAAGTTTCGCTATTTTCAGACACCTGCGGAGGACAAAACCGCAACCAACATATTGCGGCTCTATTTATGTTTATTGTCAATACTTTTAATAACATTGAAGTTATAGAACACAAATTTTTTGAATCAGGTCACTCGCACATGGAAGCTGATTCAATGCATAGCGCCATTGAATCAGCAAAAAAGCATATACCGATCTACACAATACATGATTGGATGACCATTATGAGAATGGCGCGATCAAAAGACTTAAAAATAAAAGAGTGGTCCTTATCATGTTGAACAATTACAGTTCGATGATATGATTGATCTAAAAAAGCTATCCAATATTATTATTAAAAACAGAAACAAAGATAATGAAGGAAATAAGCTAAACTGGTTAAAGATAAAAAGACTAAAATACGAAAAAGCCAATCCTGGATTAATTTTTTACAGTTATGATTTTGATTCAGAATATCGAATGTTGAATGTGTTTGGTAAATCTAAAAAGATAATTATCCCAAGCGCCTTAGAAAAACTTTACAAAAGGAATTACCAGTTACGGCTCAAAAAAGCTGATTTAATGAAATTATGTGCAACAGGCGTAATTCAAAGAATTTTCATTCTTATTACAACATGATTCCGGTCAATACAAAAATTAAATCAGATCGGGCACCTGAACCAAGTGAATTGAGTGATTCCGAGAGTGACGACTAAATTTATCTTTTAGGCATATTATTCTTATTCGTTTTAGTTAATGTTTTGATAATGAAACAGTATTCCATATTTTCAAGTTTTTCTATTGTTTTAATATAATTTAATTAATTATAAAAGATTAAAGTTGCCTTTTATTAAAATGATTATTTTACTATAATAATATTAATTTTTCAGGAAAAATGACTAAGTGTTTTTAAGTTTAATAAACATTATTATTACTATATTTTTAAATCCAATACAATTATGGTGTTTATTAATGTTTTTCTTACGTTTATTTAAAAATGTCTTATAATGATTTATATTTCAAAGTAGAAATTCAATTAAATATAAATTTGACCAAAGAACATTGCACACAGTCAATAACTGGTAAAAGTGATCAAGTGTAGTTATAAAACAATTTATTACTAATAATAAGTTTTCCGATAAGTTTATCAACAATTTAAATTTATACAAATGAAGTTAAATATATTATTTCAATAGGAAAAAAATTGAAGTATTTTATTGAATAATCCTAATAAATATGATTTTGTAATATCTCGATTATTTTTAATTTTTAATGGCTTCTATAAAATTTGTATCATGTTGTTGGCATTTACCAATTCAAATGTTTCTTAAAGTGTTTTGTGAACAGTTATTCACAATCAAAACGGTTTCTCACCAGTGTGTGTTTGTATATACTTTTTAAAATTGAGTTCCATGAACATTTGAATTCACATAATGAAGAAAATGTTTCTCCCTGTATGAGTTTTAAATGAATTTCAACCCAAATTTTATGAACATTTATACCACAAATTTCACAACCGAACGGTTTCTCCGTATGAATTTTTAAATGCTGTGTTAAATTAGATTTCAATGAACTTCTGTAGTCACAAATTTTACAAACGAACTGTTTTTCACCGGTATGAGTTTTGAAATGCTGTGTTAAATTCCATTTCTGTGAACTTCTGAAGTCACAAATTGTACAAACAAACGGTCTCTCACCGGTATGAGTTTTTAAATGCTTTGTTAAACTGTGTTTCTGTGAAAAGTTCTTCTTACAAATTTTACAAACAAGGGGGTTACCAGTATGAATTCTTAAATGCTCTGTTAAATGGCCCTTTTGTAAACATTTGTATCCACATATTTCACAAACAAACAGTTTCTCATCGATGAGTTCTTAAATGCTCTTTAAAACATATTCATGTTGATATACCCACAAAGTGTACATTCAAATTTCCTTGGTATGACTTTTCTTGGATGCTTTCTTTAATGTAATCGAATGATGTAAATCTTCTACATTAAATTTCACGTCTTCTGGTACTTCTTGTTTTATTTAAATGCTTTGAATTACATGGACCAATGTTGGCCAAACAACTTTCTGTGGATATGATTCTTAAAGATCTATTAAAAATTAATGTGCATTTGGTATAATATAATTACTCACCTAAGCACATTGCTGTGGAAAATCGATATTTGTAAATTCTAAAAAACGCCAAAGGACAGATAACGGAAAATCTTTGATAAATGAACTTGAATAAACCTGAGTTAAGAAACTATTACAATTCAACTTTAAAATGTAGCATAGTCATTTTGTACTTTAAAGGTACGTTCACAATTAGTTCGCATAACTACTTGTTTTTGCCATCTAGCGACAATTTTATTTCAGTAATTAATGGCTTTGTTATTAAACAAAGACAATATAATTTAATTAAGTATTAAATTAATACAAATTACAATAAAATTTGCAATATTACGTTTGGTTGGATTTCGTTATTACTGTCAGTGCATGTATTTGGTTTTATGTCAGTTTTAATAATAACCACAGTTGGCATAGTGGGCGTAATAAAAATATACATTAATTGGATAAAATAAACCTACAGAAATTTATCGATTATTAATATTTTGAAATAATTATCATTTCAGTTAAACTTTCGTTAACAAAACAATAAGGGGATACCCGGCTTCGCCCCATGTTTAAATTTATATGAAATTCTGTCTAGATTTGTAATATGTAAACCCGCATTTTGAAATTCGCGCCATAAACTACAAATCCAAACGTAGATAAACCTAGCCTAAAATCGTTATCATCAAACTCCGTTATCCATCGTTATCCCACACGTTATGTAAATAGTAAACCAATTTCTTTAAATAGCCGGAAAACAAACTGTAGTTGAACCTAAGGTAAATAGGTAAAATTCTATTGACCTTGAGTTGGCAGACCTAACGTAACCTCATCTGTCAATTTACCTAACAAAACAGTGGCGTCACTAACATTCAAATCTACCCACCCAGTGGCGTCTGTAGTTAAACAAAACACATTCAATAAACGAAGATTGCTTATAATTAAACTTCCGAAATTTAAATAAAACACAAATAACCTCACCAGCAAAATAAAATACCAATACAGCGTGACCCACAAGACCCCGGACAAACATGTTTTTCTCTTTTCGTGAAAATCACTGAATTTTTCTGAAATATAATCTAGTATTAATTTTATCGTTATTTGAAGCTGGAAATCGTCAATGTGAAATAGTTCGGATGCTTAAAATTCCTCGACAAACCGTTTCCGACGCCATCAAACAATTCAAAGAACTTGGTAATATGGAAGACCGACCAGGAAGAGGAAAAAAATGTTCTGCCAACACTCGCCTGAATCGGAATATTATCAAACTTCGGATTCAAAGAATTCCGAAACTGTCGATGCGAAAAGTGGCTCATAAAACCGGAATCACGCGAGAGTCCCCTCGACGAATAGTTAAAAATTAACTTAAGAAGAAGCCTTATAAGCTGCGAAAATATCACACCACTGCTCAATAATGAGAAAATTTCGTTTTTACTGATAAAAAATTTTTACTATTGAACAATTTCACAATCGTCAAACTGATAGGTATTGGTCAAAACAAGCACCTGGACCTTCTGCCATCGTTGTTCATCGCCAATACCCCAAGTCCGTCATGGTTTGGGGCGGTATTTGTGCTACCGGTAAATCACCTTTAGTTTTTGTGAAAGAATGAGTAAAAATTAACAAGGAAATCTATCACTGGGATATTGCCCGAAGGAGTGACATTGGTCGGTTTTGCAGACGACATAAATGTGCTGGCGGCCGCGAAGACAGAAGAAAAACTGGTCATCGCAAAAAAAAGCCATCGCATCCCTTAGACACTTGGAGATAGTCTCCGAAAAAATTGAGAGAGTGGTGGTTAGGGGTAAAAGAAGGATCGGCCCGATAGCATTCAAGATGGGCGAGCACACAAGAGTGCCAAAAGACAAGGTGACGGTTCTGGGTATAGTGATTGATCGAAGAATGTGCTTCCTGCTCCACATAACAACTGTGGCAGAAAAGTGCTGTATCACGCTGGCCAGATTAATGTTCAATTTGGAAGACCCAAATTCCACCAAGAGAAGGATATTAGCATCAGTTATACACTCGACACTGCTTAAAGATGGACGGGTATCGGTGGAAGCCATGAAAGTGGTCAAATACCGCCAACTGTTGATAAGAGTGCAACGGAGAGCTGCGCTTAGAGTTTGCAGCGCTTACTCAAGCGTATTTGAAGAAATGATCTTCGTTCTGGTAGAGTTCCCGCCTAAAATTTTAAGGAAGACGAAGAAAGCTGCAAACTATCATAATGGCAGTAAGGAGGCCAGAGTACGTCATCGGCAAGAAAGAGACACAAAATGGCAAGAAAATAAACCAAAATGCTGATTCCGAACATCCAACCGTGGGGCGATCGGAAGCACGGATAGATCAGCTTCCATCTGACACAGGCCCTGACGGGACATAGATGTTTAATTCTTACCTGCACAGAATCCACAGGGTCCTTACGAACACCTGATTTTACTGTGTGGAAGAAGATACGGCGGAACACATTCTGTTTCACTACTGGAAGTTTTTCTAATACAAAAAGGAAGAGGAGGAACGAAAGCGTCAAAACACTTGAGAGCAAAAGCCTGAAATGGGACAAACAACATTAAGAAGAACAAAGCCTCGAAGGGAGAAACGTAATCAAGAACCTGTTTCTCAAGCAGCGGGCGACAAGCCGCAGCATTACGTCGTATTGCTGAAGCTGGTAAAGAGCAAACGGATGACAAACGGCGGCAGTGAAGACATGCAATAAGCGATACGACGTGCCATTTGGCCACAGTGTTTAAAGGATCTTAAGAGGGACTAAGGCTCTTATCCAGTCATGGGGCCCAGAGGGGTTAGTCAAAAAATTCTAGCACCTGGGTGGTGTCTTTTGAAGATTTTCTCCTCCTTAGCACACGAAAAAAAGGTTTAGAAAAGGTATTACAAAGCATAAAGCCATCTTCGTTCATGATATGTGTTTTGCTTATATGTTTAGTTAATAAGAGACGCTACTGGGTAGATTTGGATATTAGTGACGCCACTGGTTTTGTTTGGTAAACTGACAAAAGAGGTTAGGTTGGCATCGGTCACGTATTTTCGTGCACGTATTTATGGTGCAATTCTGTTTATTTTCTGTTTATTCAAAAAGTTGGTTTACTATTTGGAATAATCCATATATAAAAATTTTCCAGTTACAATTTATTATAATATTAAAGTTAACGTGAACGAAACAAATAAATATGCGACATCATGGAATCATGTAAATTGTTCCATAAGCCCCGTTTATATTGGTTGCCACTGGCTAAAACAAAACTTTTAAATAATTACAATAATCAAGTTATTGTCGGAAGTTGGCGCCAACAAAAGTGAAAGTCGTTTTGGTAAAATACAAAATGGACGATTGTAATTATTTTCCTGTTCTAATGTTGTAGTGCTGCGGTACTGTCTACTTCACCCTGGGTCGCCCAAATCTATACCTTTTAAATTTTGGAATTTACAAATGCAGGTCTTTCACGTGGATATGTGTTATTAAAGGTTAGTAAGTGTAATTGTCTCATTATGCACAATTAAATTCTAGTGCAACCTCTTACAGATACGGTTCAAGTTCTCGCTCCGGAAGAGATACAAAATATGGCCAATATGGATCAAGTTTCGACCACTCCAAGTAATTCAAGCGGCGATTATGAAATAAAACAAGAAGTACTAGAAGACGTGAAATTTAATATAGAAGATTTGCATCATTCGATTGATATTAAAGAAGAAAGCAATAGTGAACAATTAACACAGAAGAAATTTGAATGTTCTGTTTGTGAATATATCACTACAAGAAAATACAGTTTAACAATGCATTTAAGAACTCACACCGGTGATAAACCGTTTGAATGTCAAATTTGCCACTACAAATCTACCCAGAAATCAAGTTTAGCAAGGCATTTAGAAACTCACACTGGTGAGAAATTATTTACTTGTCATATCTGTGACTACAAATGTTCCCAAAAAAAGATACTTAAAAAGGCATGCTAGAACTCACGAGAAACAGCATTTAATAACTCACGCCCCCGCCAGTGAGAAAGCAATTGTTTGTGAAATTTGTAATTACAAATGTTCACGTAAATTAAGTTTCAAATTGCATTTAAAAACTCACACTGGTGAGACACCGTTAAAGTGTGACATTTGTGACTTCAAATGTTTATATAAATCAATTTTAAAAACGCATTTAAAAACTCACACCGGTGAGAAACCGTTTGAATGTCAAATTTGTGACTACAAATGTTCACAAAAAGCAAATTTAGTAAGACATTTTAAAACTCATACAGGTGAGAAATCGTTTGTTTGTGCAATTTGTGATTTTAAATGTTCACTTAAATCAAATTTAAAAACGCATTTAGTAACTCACACCCCTGACGGTGAGAAATGGTTTAGTTGTCATGCTTGCAATTACAAATGCTCATACAGAGGAAATTTAATCCTGCATTTAAGAACTCACACTGGTGAGAAACCGTTTGTTTGTGAAATATGCGATTACAAGTGTGTTCATAAGTCACAATTAACGCAGCATTTAAAAACTCACACCGGTGAGAAATTATTTGTTTGTGAAATTTGTGAATACAAATCTTCCCGAAAAGCAACTTTAATTACACATTTAAGAACTCACACCAGTGAGCAGCCGTTTGTGTGTGAAATTTGTGAGTACAAATATAAACATAAGGCAAGTTTAAAAGTACATTTAAGAACTCATGGTAGATAGAAACCGTTGCATCAGAAAATTTATATTTGGATGTCACGCGGTATAAGTGCAGCGTTTTACATTGATAAACATCAGTAGAAGAGGAATTTGAAATGACGACACTGAAGCCTTACTCGATCGCTCCGATCGGTTAAATGGATTTGTAATGTGTTAAACATTGTGAACATTTTATTGTTGTTAAACCACCTTTTAATTAGAACTTTAATTTTAATCAGAATTTGAATAATTTGGAATTAATATAATTATACAAATATTTTTAATCACATTTAAACGGGCTGGTCTAAAGTCCCTGTTTTGTAAGGCCGCTAATAGTGGACCCAATCTTAACGTAGAACTAATCGTGTGATAGCGTAAAATTTTTTTAAGTGCTTGAATGTAAATTCACAATTACATTAGCAGTTGGTGTGGATAAAAGTTGTAGGCCAAAAATTAAAAAAACTTGCTTGTTTGAAAAGTTAAATCTTGCTTGTATCCGAAAATTGTTAGAAGTATAATATTATAGTTACTTAAATAATTTTAACACTAAATATTATATTATTACAAATTATTTATTTTACAATTTACTATATTACACATTACAATAATATTTATTTCGAATAAATGCAATATGTAATTTATGTGATAAAATTTATGTCTATTGTTTATAAAATTATTTAATTTTTTAAGAAACTAAGCATTTCCCCAATTTTGTAACTACACTGAAAAAGTAGGCTAGAAAATTCATAAAAATGCCTTTAGATGATACAGTAGAACCTCGATTATCCGGGCCGACTGGTCTGCACGGAAGATTGAAAAGCACAGATAATAATAATCGACGTTTATTGTTAAATTATAAAATATGTTTAATACGTACTTATTATATTGTAGATTTAGCACTTTTACCTACCGAAAGTCATTTGTATTCACGGATAATGCGCGCACGGATAATAATCAGGGTTCTAGTGTATATGTAATTAGATAGTTTACCTAATTTATATGTAAATCATTACTATTTAATTAACTAATTCATCTACTGCAAAAGTGTCGTAATCATCTAAATAAATTTGATACCGCTGCTTTCTAATTGTGTTTTAAAATTATTCATTTACAAAGAATTTGTAAGTATTGAAATACCTAATTATTATTTCAATTAAACTTATGTGAATTACAAAATTACTGTAAGTACAAATTTATGTAATCTGAACAATAGAATCGATAGTATCTATTATCCGTTTTCATCAGTTTTGTTCGAGGAAGCCACATTCATTTTGTTTGGCGTCGGTTTTTAAAGTTGCTTTGTCTCTGTTTAATTTTTTAAAATGGCTTGGTGGTTGTTGTATTTGTTTATATTGTGGATTTGCATTAATTTAATTTATTTCAATTCGGGTTTATAATTTATGAATATTTTATTTATTGTTTGCAACGCTTGGTTGGTACTTGATTGCAGGTGTTTGTATTTTATATAGGTAATTTATCTTTTGTGTTTTATTTGTAATTTTTGGGTTTGGTTATTTATATTTTGTGATTTATTTGTAATTTTAGGGTTGGTTATTTATTTAATTATGGTTAGTTAAATGGGGTCGATTTGAAGGTAAATTTAGGTCAGGGACGTATTAAGGGATTTTGCACAAAAGGGCCGAGATTGCCAGGGGTCGCCATCCAATTAATTTAGTTATCCAAGTGAATGTTGTTTTGTGTGATTGCACTATTGTTTCTACGATTAAGAATTGCACATAGAGATGTGAATTCAATAGGTTTCGACCGTAAGATATGCTCCTTATTTATTTTAAACAATAGTAATAAGGGGGACAATTTCTGTGATAGTGTATGAAAGTCGCATAAGTAGGTTCTTGGTGCGTTGTGTTATTTTATCTTTGAGGAATGCTGGATTAATTAGATGCAATCTTTATGATATGATCTAGGTCAGGTTTGGGATTTTGGTCATTTAGATTTATGTTTTAAGGGTCACCATATTTAGTCTCAACAAATGGTTATCAACTTTATTTATTTAAACGTCCCCTCCCCAACACTTAGGTGGAGAGAATTTTAATGATATGCTTAACCACATTGTACAAAACCAAGATTAATGAAAATCAGTAACAATAATAGCATAGCAGTTGCAATTAAAATATAGCAAACGAATAATGCATACTCATAGTAACGATTCACAATTGAAATCATAATGTTATTATTATTTAAGAACAATTTGTTCTCACATTTACTTTTATATGTAGCTTGCGATCAGAGCCATACCAAGTATTAAATCAAGTCAATATTGACACTATTTTATTTATTGAATAACCGGTCTCCCAGAGGATGACCGAGGTTTGTCTTTCTCTCTAAAGTTGTTCGAATTACCGTGAGGTAGAAATTTAATAAAAATATCCAAAACCTAACTGACTTGTGTTTTATTTCGGATGGGGTTATTTTAGTGTTCGATTTGGGTTTCGGAAGGTTAATCAAGCACCGAGCCATCTCCGTTTATTTTATGTGTTTTGCTTATATATTTAGGTCATTAGTGACGCCACTGGGTGAGCAGATTTATATATTTAGGACGCCACTGGTTTTTGCTATGATTCAACTACTGTTTGTTTTCCGTCTGTTTAAAGAAGTTGGGTTACGATTTACACAACGTGTGGGGGTTCTCTTGACGATCACGATGTTAGGCCAATGTTATCTAGGTTGGGAGACGCTCTCGGGGGAGCCTGAAACCCCTAGAGAGCGCGTCCCCAGGTGGCGGAGAGAGGAAAGCCTATTAGATATGAGTGGTAGGAGTGAAATTAAATAGCTCCCGCGGACCAAACAGGTACTTCGCAGCGTCTGTCCCATATTGGGCGGCTGCAAACAGCGTCTGTTCCCCATGTTAGGGGCGGCTGATTTAACGGGGTCATTGACCCCCTCCTAAGTCAAGGTGAGGGAAGTCGCGCCGATGACTGCATGGCGTCCGGGAGTAAGCGGACGTCTCAGCGATAACAAGTAGCACATGATGAGTGAGAAAAGAAAACGTTTACGGTGCAGGGGTCCGGATCCCCAGTACCGGTCGGGTGTGGTGGCAAGCGAGTGGGCTCCCCCCGACCGTCATCCAGCGACCGCTCAGATGTCCCGGCGAGCAGCCAGGCTGGGGCATCCGGTAGTGCTACTGGCGAAGGAACTTCCGGGGTGAAGGAGAAAGGTAAACTCCCGGCAAGAACAAGGGGGATTTCTTTAAGGATTAAAAGAAATCCCATCTCAAAGTGGCAAGTGCGCCCGTCGAGAGGGTGGGGTCCAGAAGGGATTCTAAATCCGGAGCGACCCCAAACCCCTTCGACGAAGCGTTTAAGCGACACGCCCAAACGAGCGGAAGAGTGGGGGACGCAACCGAAACCCCACTTGAGACGGCAGAGGGGGTAGCGGATGAGCTAGTTAAAGCTCTCAACGAGCACCTCCGAGCGCCGATCTCGATTAGGACGGCGGCCAAAAAAGCCGTTACAATCTTACGGCGGCAAGCCGAGGTAAATGCGCGCACCTCGGAGCAGGACCAGCAGATCCTAGAGCTCCAGCTAGAGATGGAGAGGCTGGGAGAAGCTGTGGTCCTGCAAAGCGATATTTTGCGCAGGGAGGTGGGAGTGAATAGGACACAATTAGAACTGGTCCTAGAAACGCTCCAAAATTCACAGCGCGCGGCCGATCGAATTGAGGCCGCAAGATAACCAGGGCAGAGGCGCTAACAGATGCGCTCTGCCGACTGGATCAAAAGCTGTTGGCGCTCTCCAAGGACCTTCAAAAACCACAGGAGGTCCAGGATAGAGCTCAGATAACTGAGGCGGCGGCGCAGGTTGGGGCGTTTAGGGCCAAAGTTACGGAGAGAGTAGCCGGAGGGGTTCAGCAGCATGCAGACCCCCTAAATAGTACGGCGAAGAAATCGGGAAAACAATTCCCAAAACGCCGCTCCACGTCTTAAAAAGTGGAAGCGGCGGTCGGCCCCCATTGAATTGAAGGCGGACGGGACTCGGCGGGGGGCGTCTGGCTCGCCGGCAGTTTCTGCAGCTGCCGAAAAAATCTCCCCAAAGAGTCACTAGCGGCCAGGGAAGATAAGCAGGCCGAAAAAAGGGGCGGCATTTCTGACAAGGACGGCTTCCAAGTCGTCCAAAGAAAGAAGCGGCGTAAGACGCCAACCGCGAAGGCGATGGCCCCTAATGCAGGCAGCAAGGCAAAGGGGAGCCAACAGCGACAGTCCGCCAAACTCAAGGGAAGGACGGAAAAAAGCCTCGCTCTAAATGCGAGGCGGTCCTTATAATTACCACCCCCGAGAGATACAAAGCGGACTATCAAAAGGTGCGGGGCGTTCTAACCGCCCCTAACTGCGAAGTGCGGATACGCGCACTTCGCAAGACTAAAGAAGGGCACCTTCTTGTCGAGGTAAACGGAGAGGGGCAGTGCGGAGCAGCTGCATAAAATGCTCGCGCTGCAAACCTCACTTACGGCGCGCCTCCTCACTCGAAGGGCGACCTTGGAAATAAGGGGCCTCGATGAGGAGGCCACAAAGGAGGAAGTCGTCGCTGGCATTCGCCAGGTTCTGCGCGACGAATTGGTGCCGGTCACGGTGATTGCGCTTACACGTGATCGCCGTGAAGGCAGGAAGGCGGTCGTCACGGTCCCGGAGGACCTCGGCGGCAAGATCATTGCTGATAGGTTACGTATCGGACCTATCAGCGGATGTCGAGCCGCCTACAAGCAGCCCTCGAAGCAGAAATGCTACAGGTGCCTACAATTCGGGCATCTGGCGAGGGTTTGCGCCAACGAAGACTTGTCCGGGAATTGCTATCGCTGCTGGCAACCCGGACACGTGGCAAATGCCTGCAGGAATCCCAAGCGGGAACCAGCAGGTAGGCCAAATGGGATTGCCCCCCCACCATCTTCTAAACGGGCGGGAGTGGAAAAGGCGGAAAACCCCAAGCCGCGCCCTTAGTAAAAAGGGCAAAGAAAGTCAGCGCAGGAGGAGGACCTGTTACGGGGAAAAATAGTAAAGGTCCTCCAAATAAATCTTAATAATGCGCGAGCGGCCCAAGACCTTCTCCTGGCCACCGTCAGAGATTGGCGTACTGACGTGGCCATAATCAGCGAACCAAATCGCGTCGATCTTCCGAATTGGTTCGCTGACACAACGGGCACAGCTGCTATCTTTGTGCCCCCCCCGCTGCAAGTCAGTGACAGCGGGAGCGGAGAAGGTTTTGTTTGGGTCGAGGTGGGCGGCGTGCGGCTGTACAGCTGCTACTTCTCCCCCAATCTCGGGAAGAAGTACTCACAGCAGGCTGGATAGGCTCCAGGACACCATGGGAGCCGCCCCACGCCGCACCATCATGGCGGGCGATTTTAACGCCAAGTCGCCGGAGTGGGGTTCCCCTCGCACGTGCCCGCGAGGGGAATACCTCACAGAATTCTTTTCGGCGTTGGACATGGGGGTGTGCAACCTAGGCACAATCCCAACTTTCTCCAGGCCGGCCACGGTCAATCGTGCAGGGTCCGAATCCATCGTGGACCTGACCGTGGCGTCTGCCGACCTACTCGGAGGCGTCCAAGACTGGCAAGTTTTGGACGCGAATCGCTAAGCGACCACCGCTATATATCTTTTGTGGTGGAGGCGGCGAGTAGGCCCAGCAAGTCACCTAGAGGCTGGGCAGTCGGCAGACTGAGCCTGGATAGGCTGCACACCTCCCTGGATCGAGAGATGGAGGGGTTGGGGGCGGTGGACGCCCGTGGGCTTACGGAGGCGTTGACGCGCGCTTGCAATGCGTCGATGCCAAAGAGAGTCGACGGGCGGCCCCCGGTTTACTGGTGGAACGACCACATCGCCGAGCTGCGAAGAAAGTGCCAGGCCGCAAGGTGCAAATACCAGCGCATGCGTGCCAGGCACGGCGAAGAGGGAGCTGAACCTCATCTACAGCTCCTGAGGACCGCCAGAAGAGAGCTGCGCTACGAGATCAATAGTAGCCAGCGCGCAGCTTGGCAGAAAATCATCGAAGATGTGGATGCCGACGTGTGGGGAGTGGGGTATAAGATTGTGAGAAAAAAACTGGGTCGCACAACTATCCCGGGCCTCACTCCCAAAGGATCAGACACGTGGTGAGTACTCTTTTCCCAAACCACCACGGCACGTCGGCCGAAGATCTCCGTGACACCGGTGGACTGGTATCCCCCCCACACCTGGACCAGGAAGATAGGGGAGACGAATTCATCTAGTCTCCCCGGAAGAGTTGCGGGCGGCGGTCCAAAAGACGCCCGCAAACAAGGCTCCCGGACCGGATGACATCCCCGCGGAGGTCGTGAAGGAAGCGGCCACCAGGCACCCGGAGCCGTTCCTCGGGCTTTTCAACCAGTGCCTGAGGGACGGCGTTTTTCCGAGTTGCTGGAAGAAAGCCAGGCTCGTCCTGATTAGGAAGGGCAATAAACCTCTGGATTGCCCTTCGTCCTACAGGCCCATATGTCTTCTGGATCACTCCTCGAAACTTTTCGAGAGGGTGATCTTGGCCAGACTACAGGACGAGCTAGAACGGCTCGGTGGCCTATCGCCGAGCCAGTACGGCTTTCGCCAAAAAAGATCAACGGTGGACGCCCTCGCGGCCATTAAGGCCATCGCGGAGGATGCCAGGAAGGGAACCTGGAGGACGCGTCGTTTGTGCGCAATGATCACTCTGGACGTAAAGAACGCGTTCAATACGGTCAGGTGGGAGCGCATAAACGAGGCGTTGAGAGAACTGGGGTGGCTGCGTACCTGAGGAAGATAGTCGCTAGTTATCTCTCGGGTCGCAGTCTCCAAATAGAAGAGGCACTGCTTCGGGAGGAGGTGGCGATCGCGTGTGGTGTGCCGCAGGGCTCGGTGCTCGGCCCCACCCTCTGGAAATCTCTACGACGGCGTGCTGCGCTTACCACTTGCGCAGGGGTCAGCATGGTGGGCTTCGCCGACGACCTTACGCTAGTGGTCGTCGGTAAAAGGTGGCCGAAATAACATCTTCGGCCAACCGCTCCATCCAAATAATTTCCGAATGGATGGAGGAAAGAGCCTCGCACTCGTGCCGGAGAAGACAGAGTTTCTGTTGTTTTCCGGTAGGAGAAAGCTGGACCCAGCCGTCATCCAGATGGGTGGAATTTCCATCTTTCCGGCCGACACTGCAAAAGTGCCTTGGTGTCACTTTTGACAAGGCACTGTCTTTTCGCCCCACATCTGCGCGGTCGCCAAAAGGGCCGAAGAGGTTCTCGGCGCTCTGACCAGGCTCATGCCTAACATCGGTGGGCCTAAGGCCAGCAGTAGGAAGATCTTGGGCTCCGTAATCCACTCCATCTCGCTTTACGGAGCCCCTGTATGGGCGGATGCGCTGAGGTACGATTCGTACCGCTTACAGCTCCAGCGCATCCAGCGGAAGGTGGCTATACGTACCATCAGCGCCTATCGCACTATTTCCACAGATGCGGCGCTGGTGTTGGCCTCCATGCCCCCATACATCTGCTGGCGGAAGAGCGCCGAGACAATTACCGGGCCGATAAGGCCCAAAAAGCCGAAAACCGGCGCCTCCTTCAACGGAGGTGGCAGGAAGTTTGGAGGGAATCCGGCGTGGGGAGGTGGACATACACCCTCATACCGGATTTGGACGTTTGGGTGGGGAGGACCTTCGGAGAGATGAATTTTCATCTCTCACAGGCCCTATCCGGCCACGGATGCTTCAACGAGTATCTACAGAGGATGGGAAAAGCAGCGAACAACAGCTGCTTTTACTGCGGTGAAATCGACACCGCAGAACATACCATCCTCCGTTGTAGCGAGTTCGTGGCCGAGAGATCCGAATTGGAGGCCAGGCTCTCCGAAAGGTTATCTCCCCAAAATTTGGTGGGGCTCATGCTGCTCTCCAGCGAGAATTGGAGAGCTGTTGACTTTACGTCAACAGCATTCTCTCCAGGAAAGAGCAGTATGAGCGGGATCTGCAGCGGGCCGAGAGGGCCGTGCAGTAGCTGGGCTGCATTTGAGGCAGCGCCCCATTTGGGGCCACACGCGGGGCACGTGTTAGTGTGAATAACAGGTACACGTGCCCCAAGCGTGGAAATAGGGAGGGGGTTTTAGTGGGTAAGAATCCCACACTACCACCCCAATAACATCGGGGTGGTGTCTTTTGAAGATTTCCTTCCTCTAACAAAAAAGAAAAGGTTGGGATTCGAAATTGGTGGCGCGAATTTCGAATATTTGGGTCTCATTTTAGCACATGTTAGTGTATTTGTGTGTAATAAAATGCCAAATATGGAAAACATTCTGTAGGTGGTACGTGTGCTGTGCCTGGGTTGACAGTGACTATTGGCGAGGAGATACCAGTCGCTCTCTGAAATTCGTCGCGTCACCTTCCAAACATTTCGATTTGGAGCGACTTGGGGATGTTTTAGTAAGTAAAGTGCGTGTCAAAACCGCTTGAAACACGAAGCGACCCTCCGGGTCGCGTAGGGTGCGGAAATAGGTTTTGACAGCGAAACTACACCAAGAAACGGATTCACGCTAAAATAAAAACCTCATTCAAAATTATTTGTGGCCCTGAAAAGGACCGATTTTTATTCTCTCAGCAGCTCTGTAAACAATTACACTCGATACCGCTCCGTGATTTGCATAACCATGTTTTCAAAGCATTCTATATGTGTACGTCCAAAATTGGACACCCACATATATTCCTGCAAATGTTTCGGTAACATGGTCGAAGTTAAGACCCTAACCGTCGGCAATACATCTTCAATCTCGACCAATAGCCTTCAATCCTATTTGTGCAAGCTCCGGTAAAGGGGTTCACAAAATTCGAGCTTTGATTTGCGATTATGTGGGTATAAGGCGAGACGCCATCAAGATGATTTAAACCCGAATAACCCCTCTAACAATCGGTCCAAATCTCGGTGCGAGGTCTGATGTACTTTAAAATAAGTCACCTTAACGTAGCAAAACTCCTACTGCCAATGTACAGTACTATACCCCTACGTTCCAACGCGTACTGTACATTCTTAATATCCACTGCTGTTGACGGGGGTGACCAACACCAGCTTTCCGCTTTGTTATGACTGACTTATCAATCTGTACAACCTCGCCCGGACCACCGATTTAAAGGAAAATCGGGTTACCATCAGCGTCCAAGAGCAAATATGTCTATTGGTATAGCCGGTACACAGCTTGTCGGAGAAGACCAACTATGGACGCAGCTACACCCGCCCTAGTATTGCACGCCCAAAGCCACAAAACGTAAAACACAGTCTTCGGAGGAGCACATGGTCGTCAAAAAGGTATTCTCGGTTAGGTGGTTTCTTCCAGCAACCGGGACATCTGAAGCAGTGTTTTAAAAATAGTCACCATCACGTACCACATTATAGTATCGCCTGCAAGTGATGGACTTTGCATCGCATGTTCAAAGGCTATTAATGGAAGTTCTGCAGAAATTCAACTAGTTGAATTCTTCTTCTTGTTTTCCAACTTCCTTTATAATTTATAATGATGACGACTAAGGAATTAATTTCAGCATGAGTGAAAATCTGCGAAAAAAATCCATGGTGAAGTTTTTTCATCGGAATTATCTTTATTTTGACATCAGAAGTAGTGTGTCAAAAGTTCATTGCAAAATCGTGTACGCTAAAAAAGTTATTGAAGGTCAAAGCTCAATAAAATCGGTAAAGTTTTGATTGTACGTCAATTTAGGTTATTATAAATTTTATTTACTACTTAATTCTGGATAAAAAAGTTACATACACAATTAACGTAGGGCCAATAGTTCTTGGGTTATACGGCTAAGAAAAGTTGGGTGTTACGATGCATTCCTTTCCTCACCACCTTTGCGGTAGAATGCGCGTTTTCTTTACACGGTGTCCCATGTAGGCCTAATCGATAGATTAAAAATTATAAGAATAGCTTTTTATGAATTATAAGTCGTTTTTTGCTCTTCTACCTTTTCGTCTTTTTCTTGGTTTCGCCTTCTCTAACTTCTACTTCTTCTAGAACTATGTCAGCAGATAACATTGTTATAGGGTCTATTTCATTATATATTTCCGGTTCTAATATCTCATCAGGCGTAGTATTGAAACACGACTGACCACGACAAAAGCCTCATATTATAGAATATTGCAATCCCAATTTTCTACAGCCACAATTGGACCTGCAACCTTTTGCAATTGAAGAAAATGGAATTAAGGAGTTCCTCTGGTGCAGGAGAAAGTAGAGTAGTGATAGGTACCAATAAATTATTATTAAAAGTCCATCCCCATTCTTGCGGATCTAAGTCTCTTCCCAACCATGTTTGGACCTGATAATAGATAAAAGATAAGATTCAAGAAGAAGAGGTCCCAATCAGCATTTTGATGCTAAAAACAACTAATAGCTAGCAAAATAGCTGTATTTAGCAGCATAATAAATTATCCGAACTTCGTTTGAAGGATTTATGTGTCGAGGTAAGAAACCCGTCTTCGAAAATACACTTTTCCCTATAAAAATGGTTCAACCAAACGAAAGAGCATAAAAATACGAATCTTTTAAGGTGAGGATGAAAGTTGTCGGACTTGTAATAAGGCCACAATTTAATTTTGAAAATTGCAATTTTCCCATAAGAAATACATGTAAGTGCATTATTGCGTAATATTACGCAATAATATTATGCATTTTGGTGGCCGTCCGTGCAGATTTATTCTAGCGGTTTACCTTGAGGCGGGGCCAACTAGAGCAGTGTTAGAAACGAGTCAGTCGCTCCCTGAGATCTGCCGCGTCAACTTTCAAAATTTTCGAGTTGGAGCCGCTTAAGGGATGTTTTTAATGAGTTTAGCACGTGTCAAAACCGCTCGTAGCCCCGTACGAGCCCCGGAAAGAAATGCCAGAAATAGACGAGCAAGAAATAGCTAACACAGTAAAACAGATGAAACAAAACAAAGCACCTGGGAAAGACGGAGTCCTGGTAGAAATGATTAAAGAGGGTGGACAACGAAACTTGAGAGAAATTACTAATCTGATGAACAGATGCCTAAACGAAGGAGATATCCCCAAAGACTGGAAAAGCGCGATCACAGTACTGTTTTTTAAAAAAGGAGACAAAGCGAGATTGGAAAACTACAGACCTATATCACTCCTATCCCAGCTGTATAAACTTCTGTCTAAGGTCATCACCAATCGACTCGGAAATAAACTCGATGGCTACCAGCCAAAAGAACAAGCAGGATTTAGAGCCGGATACGGTACATGCGATCATCTGCACACAATAAGAATTCTAATAGAAAAGGTAACGGAATACAATCTACCACTATACCTAGGATTTGTGGACTACGAAAAAGCCTTCGACAGTTTAGAAATCTGGGCAGTGAAACAAGCCCTACAGAATAGTAGAATAGACTATAGATATATTCAATTGATCGAAAATGTCTATGCCCAGAGCACAACAGTGGTTCGAGTTCACAAAGACACAAATCCAATACCAATTAAAAAAGGAGTGCGACAAGGCGACACAATATCACCAAAACTCTTCACAACAGCTCTGCAAGATGTATTTAGAACACTTAATTGGGAAAACAAAGGTATTAATATCAACGGAGAAAACTGAATAACCTCAGATTCGCAGATGACGTGGTGGTTATCGCTGACAACTTTGAAGACCTACAAGACATGCTACAAGAGCTATGCACACAATCAAAAAAGTCGGCCTAAAATTAATAAAACAAAACAAAGGTGATGACCAATACGGAAGACGAAAGACCGGTGAGAGTAGATGACGAAATAATAGAACAAGTAAACAGCTACATCTACCTAGGTCAAGACATCCGACCAAATAAAGAAAACCAGACGGCAGAAGTTGGCAGAAGAGTAAGAATGGGTTGGGCGGCGTTTGGAAAACTAAGTTATGTATTAAAAGACCAAAATATCTCGCAACACCTCAGAACTAGAATCTTTGATATGTGTGTTTACCTGTACTAACGTACGGGGCCCAAAGACATGGGTATTCACAAACAAAAATGTGGACAAGATTCGCAAAATACAGAGATCTATGGAGAGCTATGCTTGGAATACGTCTAAAAGACCGTATTTCCAACGAAACTATAAGAGAAACTACAAGAGTTAAAGACGCCGTAACAACCATGGCACAACTGAAATGGAGATGGCCGACATAACGCCAGAAACACAGGAAGATGGAACACGTCTATAAATCACTGGAGACCATGGTTGGGGGGTAGAAGTAGGGGTAGACCGCGAATGCGTTGGGGAGATGATATAAAGCGAGTGGCCGGCTTCGGATGGAATAGAGTGGCTGGAAATAGAGAAAGGTGGAAAGCGTTAGAAGAGGCCTATGTTCAAAGTTGGACGGCAAGTGGATAGAAAGAAGAAGAAGGTTTTATCACATTGGTTGGAGTACGGTCCTGCTAAGCCGGATTCTCCAAAACATCGCTTTTGACATTAGCAGTGGCGCCCTAAGCAGTGGATAAGATATCTAACATGCTTGTTTGGAGAAAATTAGAATAACTTAACCTAAAAATTCAACTATCCATAATTACAATAATTACCTGCTAGCATTCAATGTTTACATTGGCCTGAAATAGAACAAATTAAATCCAAATATTAAATTGCTATTACATTCGGAAGATTTTGTTGGTACATTTAGAAAAATGGCAATTATTTATTTACTTAACATGAATATTTAAATAATAGGATTATCCGATGAACGGATCATATATTACTATATAAGAGAAATTGTGGTTTGATTTGGTTATAATTTTAAATTGCACAAATTGAGAAATGGATTTTACCGGCACGATTACCAATAAATATACACGCGAGCAATTGCTATCCTTAAAGGAAGCAGGAAAATGCATCACGCCAAAAAAATGCATAGAACCAAAAGAAATTTTACGTGTTCCTGAAAGGAAACCTTTAAAAAAGGAACAACAGCATATTACGTCAATAGGCCCGGTTGCTACCAAACCACGATTTTCTGTAGCCGACGGTTAAAACGACCGGTCGGTACTAGCGAAATACCAATTAAAAGTGCCACCAATCTAAAAGCACGAACTTTAAGTAGTACTGAAATTAAAAAATTCGGAGACTCTTTTAAATCCGCAGTCAGAAACTACGAATTTAGTGGCAATTTACTTCAATCCGAAGAGGAAATTGGGGAGATACCAAAAAATTTGTTATCGCAATTTATGGAAGAAGAACTTTTCGCCCTGCTTACACGGTCCAAGTCGGGGCGATTAAGAAGTGGCAAACTATTTGCCAACTTAATAACACGCGAGGTAGTACCTATGGAAGCCTTTTACAAGAGCTCTAGAGCCATGCTCTGGAAGGTCCGCGACCTTACTACAAATATTGTGAATATTTGGGAATGTGTGGCTGAAATTATAGCTCCTTTAATTTATGGGAAAGCGATTACGTTCAATCAGTTGTCGGAACTGATTGACGAATCCATGAAAAATAAATATGGCGCCATATTGGTATCATTCATATGTAAAATGATTGCAGATGAATATGGGAAGATGCCTAACAAGTTCAAAATTGTTGAGGTCATTTGGACGAAGACCGAAACTAAATTAACCTATCTCATTCCACAGTCAACTGATAAATTTTGTGAAGGATAACAAAGTTTGGTTATCGCACTGTGTGTAAATGATGTACATAAATATAATAAATAATAATAAATAAATAACATAACTACCTGTTCTCGATTATTTTCCATTTGTTGATAAGTGTTATTTTTTTTGATTTTGCAATAAATAATTTAAAAAATCGAAGAAAACTTATTTTTGCAGTCCCCCTTTTTTCAAATTAAAATTTTGTTTGGTATTTTTCAATTGTTTTTCAATTTTTCACAATATTGCTATGTAAAAATAAATGGTAGAAGTGTAATAATAACCGCGAAAATCTCTAAACAAGATTTCGCGGCAAATCAAAATTTTACTTTAATATTAAGTTAAAAAACAATTTTTTGATATGATCACTACATTCCACATTGACAGCTTGTCGTAATAAATTTTTTAAATAATTTTTACATATTATAGTTATCCTATCTGGATTGAAAACATCAAAAAAAATTTTAAGTTTATTTATGTCTGCCACCAATTCTTCTAGTGATTTAATTAAATCACCTTCAGATATATGATCTACCCAAGTATAATTGTACTGATCATCAGATGGCTTCGATAAATTTGGCTCTATTTTGTTTAATTTTGTACAAATAAAATCCTGCTACATACTCTAAGCCGTCTTATTTTAAACAATCTAGTTCTTTATTGAAATCATCAGCAGCTGCCTCGGTCTCTTAGTCTGGGAGGTCAGTAAAGCATGCATTACTTAATAATTTACCCTGAATTACTTCTGAAGTATATGGTAAATTAGGGGTATAGTATCTTCTACCTCATTTCCACCATCTGACAGAGATCCCTAATTTTTATCCAAAATGTAGGCTCTCAAGCAATATTTAAACTGGATAATCGTGGAGGCCTCCCTTAAATCTAATAACTCTAAAGAAATTTTCCAGGATATCCTGATTTAACCGGTAAGTTAAAATATAATTTATATTATTAGGTCTTGCTTTTAAGTCATTATATAATAATTTCAAAGAATTATTTGTTGGGATCACTGCCTTTTGAAATGGTAACAATTCTCTTCTGCCTTTTACCCTAAGGTTAGTGATGGTCTCGGTCATTGCGTCTGCTATGATTGTTTGAATGTCAAGTGACATACCGAAGGCATGCATCCGTTCTCGACTATCTGATTTTAGTACTCTTAGATTCTTCTCCTTCTTTAATTAGGCTTTGCCTGTCTTTCCAAGTGCGTCCTCATCTTGGCGGTGATTCGATCGACGATGACACCCAACTTTCCGCCCATCTTTTTGGCGGTCTATCGGGGGGTCTTCTTCCGGTGGGTCTACCATTTCTTACTATTTTTGGAAGGCGTTCATCTCCCATTCTATCTATATGCGCGTTCCATTCCTTCCGGCGGGTCTTTGTGAATTTTACGATGTCTTGTATGTCACATTGCTGTCGTATCTCTCGACTCGGAACCCTGTCCAAGAGTGTTCTGCCAGTTATTGTTCTGAGCGTTCTCATTTCAGTTGTTCTCATCTTTTGCTTTGTTTTAGATGTTTCCGCTCTTGTCTCAGCTGCGTATGTTATCACAGGTCTTACCGCTTGTTACGAAAATCTAACGCTTTCGACAAATTTCTTATTCCTAAATTTAAAATTATTTTTAATAATTTTGCATTCAATAATTTTACAAAATTATTTGAGTTTAAATTGAATATTTAGGATTTTATCGTCGAACCTTGAAAAATTTTTTGATATTACCACCACATGCGGTGCGCTGGAGCCCGAGCGCAGGCGTAGTAGAGATAAGAACGTCGGGCGAGTCCAAGTAAAAGTCTAGCGCGGGTCTTCAAGTAGGAAGACGTGTTTTGAAAATTGTGAAGACAATTTTTAACAGTCGCTAGATGAGAGTGTCACAACCTACGGTAGTGGGTAAATAATCGTTGGACGCATTTTGGTTTCCGATCGCGTGGGCGGATCATTTCCATATGGAAAGTGGAAACAAATTCTATGGTGAAAATTTTGATCTGGTTTAACGCGCCATATTTGACAGCTGATTGTCTCGTCGTGCGCAAATCGCTGCGAAACCCTGTTCGTGTTTGCGCAGCAATTTTTACCGATCTACGTCACAGTAATAATAATTATTTACACCAAGTTTTCCTGTTACGATCGCGGTAGTAAATTTTATTTGGATTTTACCACGACGGCTATTGATGGGTGTTTGCCATCAGTACACTCGATCTTTCCTTTGTTTTCACCGAGGTTCCAAGGAAGAACATTCAAGTGCACCTTCGTCTGGAGGAGATCGTCTGGCAGCTGGTACCATCTCGATTGGAAGTGTTCTTCAAGTGTCTTGCGTAGTGTGTAGTGCATCAATTTGTGCGGGTTCAGATCCATAAGGATTAGTAAGCAGTTTTCAAGGGTCCAACCTGTCGAAGTCAACTACTGTAAACTTACGTTTGTGCAAACGGGTAAGTCATTTTTAATCACCTTTGTTAACTGCATTGCCTCCGCTTCAGTTGTTTTGAGGATCCGAAAGAATCGGATCGATAGTACTAAGTACGCACTGCGTGATACTGTCGATTTCAATCCTGCCAATTTGCAAGGGTTGGTGTTGAAAATTTTATTTGATCTCAACGATCAACTGTTGATTTTGTTATTAAAACTTTAATTGATTGTTCGACTGGGTTTTATTTTGGAGAATCCCAGAACCTAGACTCTGGCTACCGCTGGAATAACAGTTAGTTTTAACACCGAGGCTTTTCACAAAAATAAATTTGTGAGAAAGGTTCTTGGCCCTTTCGGCAACTAATCTTTTCTTCACGCTGTTTTGTATATTCTGACCTTACTCTTGATCGACATATATTTATTTCGCCAGAATACGTCGCGCAGACACCCCGACATCACTGCCCCTTGTTGCCTGTTGTTGCACCTTGCGGAATATGTCTCTTGCGCTCGATATTTCTATTCCAAGATACTTGAACATCATCACCTGCTCTATTATTTTCCCTTCTATTTCCAATTTACATCTTATTGGTTCCTTCGATGTTGTTAGGCATTTGGTCTTTTATAGATATCTCCATATTATATGTTTTCGCTGTAATGACAAATTGATGTAATAGTCTCTGAAGGTCGTCCTCATTATCCGCGATCAAGACCGCATCGTCAGCGTAGCAGATGATGTTGATTTCCTTTTGGCCTATTTTGTATCCTTTCTTAGATTTGACGCTGCTTAGCGAGTCACCCTGTCTTATTCCGCCGGGAGTTGGTATCGGGCTGGTCGTTCCGGTTTCCACCTTGATCCGGGTTTCTGTGTTTTTATATATGTGTTATGTGTTTTTGTATATCAGGTTGATGAGGGACCGTGGTATTTTCTTTCTTTCCAATATCCGTACAACATCCACCAGTCTTACTCTGTCAAAAGCCTTTGTCAAGTCGACAAAGCACATAAAAGCCGGGTGTTGTACTCTATGGACTTCTGGTCCATACCATACTTGAGCAGCTCGTTATTAACTCCGTCCATTCCAGCTGCTTTTCTTCCTTTTAATTTTCGAATTACCTTCGTTATGTCCTCTGTTTCTGTGTGTATTATATCATCGGTTTCACGGTTCATTACATCATTAAGCGCGTCGGTTGCGCTTTGTTGGTATATTGATGTGAAATGTTTAGTCCACTCTTCGTCACCAATTTTGTGGAAACTCAGGCGTTCGTTGATATCAGCCTTCCTATTTCGGATCATTTTCCATATCTTTCGTTGTGACCCCGTCAGATCATATTCCATGTTCGATGTGAACTTTTCCCAATATTCCTCTTTTATTTCCCTTATTCTCTGGATAACTTTGTTTCCAACCCGTTTATATTCTCTGAGGTCTTCGAGTATACCTGATGATTTATGTTTAAGGTAAGACTGTTTCTTTTCTCTACTAAGCTGTTTTACTTCGTCGGTGAACCATGGTGTCTTTGGGTTTATTGGTCTTGATTTTATTTTTCTTGTGCCACATGCTTCTTCTATATGATCCGTTGGTTTAATTTTGTTCATAGAAATTCTTGTCTCAAGTCTCAAGACTTTCAATATTAAGTTTTTCCTTTGCGTTTTTAGTATTATTGTTTATTTCCACTGCTTCACGTTTTTGTTTGTTTGGATGGTGCAGTCTCAACTTACAGAGTACAAGTTTATGGTCGCTACCGATATTTGGCGAATTTAGTGTTCTAATATCCAGTATTTCGGTTGGCAGAATGTTGCGGCTAAATATGATGTAGTCCAGTACGGATGCTTGACCACGGGAGTTCTGCCATGTTGTTTTGTATTTTAGGTCGTGTTTGAAGAAGGTGTTATTAATCCTCATACTGTTCTGACTGCAGAAATCCACCAGAAGATCACCATTTTCGTTTCCAATTTCTTCATTAAAGCGTTGTTTGATACCAGATATCACTTGTGTTCCTACTCTGGCGTTTAAGTCTCCCATTATTATTACGTGTTCTGTGAGTGGGATTGAGTCAACTTCATTCTGCAAGGCCTCGTAGAATTCTTCTCTTTTATCGCGTGGTTTACTTATGTCGGCGGCATACACGCTTATAATACTGACTGTATTGTTATTTAATTCCAGAGCAACTCGCAGTATTCTCTCGCTTATATAATCAACGCTTTTTATGCTTTTTAGGTACCTTCGGTGTATCAGGAGAGCGACCCTTCTTTGCTCGGCTCTCTTCCGTGCTTCGGAGGGCACGTATAGAACGTTCCCCTGAGTTGATGACTGCCAACATCAAAAATAAAAAGGGTTACAGGCACAGGAGGGGAATGTCAGATTCCTACCGACTAAAACCCCACTCCGTAGAGGCGCCGGGATTTGCAAAAGCATTCCTACCTCTTTCCTTTTTCCTGAGCTTGTTGTTTACTCTTTTTCTAGGGCCTGAGCCTCTCGCCGATCAATTTCTTTAGCCGCGGTGACCTTTTGTGCAAAAGGTCTCTAGCGCCGTCCCGGCAATTGGTGACTCCGACGTGATACAACAGACGATAAACATGTCGAATACGAACGAAGAAACCGCAGCAACGATCACGAACCCGCAAAAGTGGCCATGAAGATTCTTCCCTTTTGGGAACAAGATTCGGAAACACAGTTTGCTCAAATCGAAATGCAATTTGCGCTCAACGGTATCACGCAAGACACCACGAAGTTCTACTGTGTCGCGAGCAATTTAGAATACCGACATGACAAAGAAGTGCGGGACATAATCCGAAACCCTCCAGATACCGAAAAGTTTTTGAAATTGAAAACCGAACTTATCGCCAGATTGTCAGCATCTGAAGACCGCAAAATTAAATAGTTACTAGAACGTGAAAAAATAGAAGACAGAACGCCATCTCAGTTTCTTCGTCACATCCGATACCTCGCAAACAACGTACCAGAGTTACTAGTAAGAACTCGATGGTTAGGTCGATTACCATAAAACATGCAAGTAATATTGACCTCGATGAACAGCAAAGGCCTAGAAGAAATGGGTTGCGTGGCTGACGAGATCCACGAAACGAATCTGTCAAACATGCACGTGAAATCGACTGGTACATCCGAAATCGTGACCGGCAGAAGGACGAAACCAAGTCAGTTCGATCTTTTGATGATGAAAGTCAACCAGCTGAAGGCCGAAATAAGAAGCAGAAGACGAAGTCTTAGCCGGAGCAGAGAAAAATCCACAAGCGAAGCAAGAAACGAAGCAAACCCTCATTGGTGCTATTATCATAATAGATTTGGTAATAAATTGCGGAAATGTAGGGACCCTTGCTCATTCAACAAGTCGGAAAACTACTTGGGGCCAATAAATGCGACGATTGGTCCCTGAACCACAACACACCGCCTAATTATTACCGACAAAACAACGACCACAAGATTTTTGATCGATACAGGAGCAGACATCAGCGTATTCCGAAATCAGCATGTAGAGACAAACGCACGTTACAAGATTTTAAGTTATATGCTGCAACAACTCCGTCATCTACACTTACGGTTTTATCACGCTCAATCCTGATCTCGGTTTAAAGCGTCAATTAACATGGCGCTTCATCGGCGCCGATCTTCTTCACCATTTCCGTTTACTGGTTGATATTCGCAATGGACGGATAATCGACGGTATCACAGGTCTCAAAGCAACCAGTCAACTGAGAAACGAAAAGCATCATACCATTCGTACCGTTAACTCACACAACAAGTACCATCAAATCGTCGAGGAGTATCCTGCCATTACGAACCCGAGCATGGTAAAAGCAGCAATTTTACACCAAACCGTACACACAATCGAGACAGTACCCGGACAGCCCATTACGTGTCGCACACGAAGACTTGCTCCAGACTGTTTTGGCATAGCAAAAAAAGAATTTGAGTACATCCTTCAACACGACAAAGCAATTGGCGTTTCCCGTTATACCTTGCTGAGAAAAAGAATAAGGAATTCCGACCCTGTGGCGATTATCGAGCCCTCAACGCGAAGACTATTCACGACTGTTATCCGATACTCCACATTCAAGACTTCGCTCAATTGCTTGCCGGTAAAACAGTATTTTCAACCATCGATCTCATCAAAGCGTTCAACCAAATCCCGGTCCATTTTGACGACATTCACAAGACGGCAGTTACAACTCCTTTCGGCTTATTTGAATTTGTACAAATGCCATTTGGATTACGGAATGCTGCTCAAACCTTTCAACGGTTTATGATTTACGGATTATGGTCTGGATTTCTGTTATGTATACATCGATGACGTACTGATTGCTTCAGCATCACACGAAGAACATAGTAAGCTCCTTCGCTAATTATTTCAGAGCCTACAAAATTACAGGATCATTATTAATGCATCAAAATGTATCTTTGGTGTAGACGAAATTACGTTCCTCGGACACACGATCAACAAGGATAGGACCAAACTTTTACAAGAGAGAAGGGACGTCATTGTATCCAGCGAGAAGCCGACAACCATTAAGCAGTTACGTCGATTCTTGGGTATGTGTAATTTCTACCGACGCTTTATACCACGTTTAGCAGCAATTCAAGGCCCATTAAATAAATTCTTACCTGGAAAAAAGTCAAAAATTTTCTCTCCTCTCCTCCGCCAGGAGATCTATCAGCACATGGATATTATGACGAGCAGCGCGTTTGTTGATGTTGTACGGTACTCTCTAGCTACTCTTAGGGCCATCATCCTCTGCACTTTTGCAAACCTTTCTACGTACGTTGAGTACTTCTGCAGACTATCTGCTCAAACCGGAGAGCCGTATAACATAATCGACTGCGCAACCAAAGCTAAGATTCTCCTTTTCGGATCGGATGGACCGCCGACATTTGGAAAAAACCTAAAAATGGTCGTCGCTGCCTTCGTAGCCCAATCGGTAGCGTCTCTAATATGATTGCCGAATTTTATATATCTGTCGACCTGTATCCCAAGTATTTTTATGGTTCTCTTGTTAGTAAGGCTGACAGTGCTGCCCTTCACCTGGATCTGTATTTCACCGTTTTCCTCTAACCGCTAGCTAGGAGCGTCTCCGTCTTGTGCGGTGCAATCGACAGTCCTCTGTCCCGCAACCAACTGCAAACGTCCCGCACCGCGACCTCCGCCTTTAATCATACTTCCTCCTCCGTCTTCGCTACCTCCACCAGAGTGAGATCGTCCGCAAAACCCTCTACTTCAACGTCACCCGGCATGCGCAAGCGCAGGACTCTGTCATAGGTTAAGTTTCCGATGTGGTTCAGGAGACACATCGGTCTGTAAGAGCTCGGCTGTCCCGTGGGTTTGTCCCCCTTGGGGATCAAAACCAAGTTCGCCTTCTTCCAGCTGTTAGGGTACTTGCCGCTTTCTAAGATGTTGTTGAAAGCGGTGAGATAGTGTTTTGGCTGCGATTCTCCTAACCTCCTGACTAAAATTGCTCCTTGGGATGCCATCCGGACCAGGTGCTCTGTTTAACTTTATTCCCGCCAAAGCTGTTTTAAGTTCGGCTTCGGCGAACAGAGAGATTAGGAGTGCCAGAGCGCTCCGTAGGTGTTCCGCCAGAGTTACGTGCGACGTTCTCGCATAGTTCGGAAATAGTTCCGCAAGCATCGCCTCCTGCTGCGTCGTCTCGATACCCGAAGCAGCACGTGCGCTGAACTTTTTGATAACAATAAAAAAATTGACCGTATTACCTAAACGTCCTTCTCCAGTTCCTTAAGTAAGATGTCCCTGTTTTCCTTTTTGCTTCTTGTCTATCGCCTTAGTCAAGTTTTTTCTAGCCTTTTCAGGTTCGACTTGAGATCTTCCGCGTCATCCCAGTCTCCCGCCAACAGTGCAGCCTCTTGTGCAGTTCCTGCGGAGTGCCGCTATCTCCCCGTCCACCAGTACACTGGCGGCCGTCTGCCAGATGTTGTGGACATGCAACTTCGGCACGCCTGTTGCAGGAACTTGTCCAGCGATGATCCGGAAGCGTCCTCAGGTTCCGCACTAGCCAGAAACTCGGCGAGCCTGTCATATTTGATCCTCTTCTAGGCCCATCTGGTTGGTTTTGTTTTGCGACTATGTTGCGACGGCGCGACAGCGCCTGTGTGCCAAGATCACGTTGAAGATAGACTTGGATCTACTTCTCTCAAATGTCCCTCTTGAATCTTCCACTCTCAGATGGTCGAGATCTTCCGTTCCCGGAATTTCCCATTCATGGGACTTTCCGTTAAAATCGCCCTCAATAATCGCGGGTTTGCTTTTTGCCTTCACTTGACCGAACATCACTAACAGCTCCTCCTCCACCACCTGCTCCCGCTCGTTTGGCAAGTGGTAGCAGGAGTATACATCGAAGCCGTCCAACTCGATCCAGGCGTAGGTATCGCCGGAGCCTCTCCATTTAATGACCAAATCGGCTGCCATAACTAAGGCCGCTTTTCTGTCTTTGCTCACCACCGGATCCGACAGGGTTTGCTGCCCAGCGTAGGTTGGGCTCGCTGATTATCGCGATCCCAATATTCTTCCTGCGGATCGTTTCATACAAGAGGTTCTGGGCTGCCTAGCGCAGTTCAGGTTCACCTGTAATATTTGCAATCCTGCTGAGGCACTTGCACTTTCGCGCGTTAGTGCAGTGTGCGCCTCCGCAGTAGAAACACTTGGTGCTCGCAACACAGTTGAAGCAATTGTTTCCTTTCTTCCCCGACACGTTGTTGGAGGTTGTCCTTTCCCCAGCATCTGGAACAGAAGCAAAGAAAATACCGCCCAACTTTGCAGCCCGACACCATTCCGACTTTGATCCTGCCTTTTTTACGGCTTCGGCTTCCCCGAATCTGACAAAACCGCCATTTGCGTGCCACTGAAAGCTCGTCGCAGATAACGCACGATAAGGTCCTCTTTATCTCTCACGTGTCCCCTCAAACAGGTCAACCATTCCTTCTAGTCTACAAGCCCATCCAGGTCTTGAATTTTGACGTCCGTCATCCGGGCCAGCTTGTGTACTTGAAGGTTCTTACTTCTAAATCTCTCTGTTAGCATTTTGTACAGCCGATTATGTTCTCCAGCCGCTCCCGGCTCGATCAGAACGTCGCCGCCCTGGGTTATGACCACCTTTTCCAGGAGTCTCCACTCCTGTCTCCACAAGTCTCCACACGGCGGGAAAAGGAAGTAAGGGAGAGGCAAAGGTAATCAGCCGAAACAATGCCGACCCACAGGAAAGTACCCTAACTGAGGTGGTGGCTCACGGGCCGCCCCAGCAGACGGGAAGGAGTGTGGAGGGGAGCGCGTCGGAGGAGGAAGACGGCTTTGTGAACCCGCATAAAAGGGCAAAACAAAAAAGGGCTAGGGCTATGGCTAAAAAAGTCAATCTAGCCGGCGAAAGGCCAAGTGCCGCAACGCGCCCGGAACCGACGCCCCCAGCAAGAAGTTCCCGGAGGAAGTCCCCGGCGGTTCTTATAAAGACGACGGAGACCCTCCCCTACAGAGAGGTCCTCACGAGGCTTAAGGTCTGTCTTAGTGAGAGCGGCACGTCGGTCCGCAAAGTGGTTAAAACGCGAGGGGGGGACGTTCTCGTTGAACCGTCTGCGAGCGGCGAAAATTTCACGCAGCTGCACGCACGGGTGCGCGAAAAGATGACGGAGACAGCAGTCCACCAGCTTATCCGCAAAAGAGACATTAAAATACTCGACTTGGACGATCTGGTGGACAAGGACGAGCTACTGGAAAGCCTTAGGAAGCACGTGGCGGCGGAAGGACATTTAAGCATCCGGTCCCTTCGGCCGGCCTACGGTGGCACCCAGACGGCCGTGGTTGTCTGCGACGAGGCCGGCGCTGAAACGCTCCTCAAATTGGGGAGGGTGGCGGTGGGCATGGTATCGGGCTGCAGAATTCGGGAGTTTTTTTCTCGGGTTCTGCTCAAGATGCTGGGGAAGCGGACACCCTCCCCAGAGTTGCCGCGGAACCAGAGGGGATAGCTGCCTCAACTGTGGAGCAGCGGGACACATGGTTGCCGAGTGTAAGGCAGACTCAAAGTGTTGCAACTGCGGGGGGGGCCACCGGACAAACAGCCGGGAGTGCGCACACTCCAAAAAAGAATAGGATCTTACAGATCAATTTGAACTGCGCCAGGGCTGCCCAAGACTTGCTGCAGGTGACAATGCGCAACAATAACATACAAGTTGCGCTAATCAGCGAACCCAACAAAGAATGGGCAGCCAACTGGATATCCAGCGTAGATGGAAAATCGGCCATTTTAACGGCGGCCGATGTAAATATTAGGAGATGCGGCTCCGGCAAAGCCTTTGCCTGGGCTGACCTTGGGCAGTACGATGTTTACTCGTGCTACTTCTCGCCAAACGACGAGCCGAGAGTAGTGGAGCAGGAGATGTGCTTGCTTTTCCAGCATCTCAGACTGCGAGGGAGGCCAGCGATAGTCGGGGGGGACTTTAACGCCAAGTCACCTGAATGGGGTTCCCCAAGGGAGGACTGGCGGGGGGCGCTCCTTACTGAGCTGGTCGCTGAACATGAGATGGTGGTAGTTAACGAGGGTGAGGAGCCCACGTTTGAGAGGGGGGAGTCAAGATCGATCCTCGACATCACCCTGGCTACCCGCTCAATGGCGCGACTGATCGACGAGTGGCGCGTTCTGGATGAGGAGACGGCGAGCGACCACCGATACATCCAGTTTCGGGTCGCATCTGCTGCCGAAAGAGTGAAAGTGAGGGCCAGATGGGCCTGGAGAAAGATGATGGGAGACAGGCTTACCAAGTACCTGGCCCAAAATCAACCCGAGAGCGGTTCTGCTTCGGCCTTGGAAGAGTTCTTGCGGCGAGCGTGTGAATGCAGCATGCCAAAAATACTTAATAGACGACCATCAGTCTACTGGTGGACCGACGAGATTGCGGTTCTCCGAAAAGAACTGCACCACCGCCAGAAGAGCTCTGTACAGAGCGGCTGCGAGACATTTCGAGGCGGCGGACCAGCTCCGGGAAAACCTCCGAGAAGCCAGAAAAACGTTGGCAGTAGCTATAGATAATAGCCAGCGGAGGGGGTTGGGAAAAACTCCTCCAAGAGCTCGACAGGGACGTCTGGGGCTTGGGATATAAAATCGTAACCAAGCGCCTAGGTTTCAAAAGCGCAACGGGAATAGCGGAAGACAGGCTGGAACCTATCCTGGAAGCCCTATTTCCTAGGTACCCAAGCGCCAGGCGTCTGCCAATAGAGGTCGCATTGACGCCCCCGCCATTCACGGAGGCCGAGTTGGAGGCTGCAGTGTCGAAAATCAAATTGAACAAAGCACCCGGCCCCGATAATATCCCGGCGGCCATTGTAAAAAGGGTGGGAGAGCTGCAGCCCCAACTTTTGTTGAACACCTTTAATACGGTCCTGGGGGGCGGGGAGTACCCGCAATGCTGGAGAGAGGCGGCGCTTGTCTTAATCCGTAAAGGCACAAAACCGGTTGGGGAACCTTCGTCCTACAGACCACTGTGCCTCCTCAATCACGTAGGTAAGATCTTCGAGCGCCTGCTTCTCTCCAGGCTGCAAACCGAAGTGGAGAGTGGGAGCGACCTTGCAGAAAACCAGTACGGTTTTCGGAAGTGCAGGTCGACCACCCACGCTCTTCAGAGGATAGTATCCAACGTGCGAAAAGCAAAGAGCGGCACTTGGCGAACGAGATTGTTTGCGTTGGTGGTTGCTGTGGACGTCCGCAACGCCTTTAACACTGTGCGGTGGGGCGACATCTTACTGGAGCTGGAGAGGAGGGCATCAGTCCGTACCTCCGAAGGCTCGTGGCGTCGTACCTGGATGATCGGTGGATCACGGCGTCCGAGGCAGGCAGTACCGTGAGATTTCGCATGAGTGGGGCGTCCCACAGGGTTCGGTCCTTGGGCCGACTCTGTGGAACATTAGCTATGACGAGGTGCTAAAGCTGTCGGTTCCCCGGGGTGGACCTGGTGGGATTCGCCGATGACCTGACCATCGTGGTCACGGCGAAAACCGAAGAGGTGCTTGTGAGCAACACGAATGCAACATTGCGGACAATATGCGCGTGGCTCAAAAATCGGGGACTAGCAATAGTCCCAGATAAAACGGAGGCGGTTTTGGTTTGTGGGAGAAGACACCACTCACCGATTAACATCCAGGTGGAGGGCACGACGATCAGTCCATCCGATACGGTGAGGATTCTCGGAGTCCACATAGACCGCAGTCTTTCGTTCCGTGCACATATTCTACAAGCTGCACATAGGGCACTGAAAGCGGCGGCGGCAATCTCCCGACTTCTCCCTAACCTTGGCGGCCCATCCGAGCCAAAGCGACGTGTGCTGGCCTCCGTAGCGGAGTCCATAATGTTATACGGGGCTCCCATATGGGCGGAGGCTCTGCAGAGGCACTCCAGCTACGCCGCTGAGTTTCTGCGCGTACAGAGGAGGATGGCGCTCAGGATTGTGCGGGCGTACAGGACGACGTCTACGGACGCTCTTCTCGTCCTGGCATCGCTGGTCCCCGCGGACCTACTCGCCATGGAGCGTAAGCGCAAGTTCGACAAGGTTCCGCTCACCATCTCGGAACTGCGCGGGGACTCGCTGAGTGTATGGCAGAAGAGATGGGATGAGAGCTCAAAGGGCCGATGGACCCACCGGCTCATCCCGAGTTTAGAAGTGTGGTACAACAGAACCCATGGAACGACCACGTACGAGATCACTCAGCTTCTCACCGGGCATGGGTGTTTCGAGGAGTACCTGTGTCGATTCAAAAGAGCGGAGTCTAACAGCTGCCCCTACTGCGGCAGGGAAGATACTGTGTTCCACACTTTCTTTGAATGCGACCATTGGAGTGCGCAACGCCGCCAAGCCGAAGCCGCACTAGGCGAGCCTCTATCTCCAGATCATCTCATAGCGGCAATGCTTGCAAGTCCCAATAACTGGACCGCGATAGAGGCTATGGCAAAGAAGATAGTTGCGGTCAAGGAGATGGAGCAGCGCCGGGCACAAACCGGAGCGGAGGATTAAGGGCATGGAGTGTACGGAAGGAATGCGTCAGCGAATCCCGGCACTTCAACAGGAGTGGGGGTTTTAGTCAGTAAAAATCTGACACTACCACCCACAACATCTGGGTGGTGTCTTTTTGAAGATTTCCCCCACTCCTAATGCACAATAAAAAAAAAAAGGAGTCTCCACTGTACTTCAAACAGTCTTTCAACTTCGTGAGCACGTCCTTGTAAGTCTTTGCCTCCCCGACTTTAATCAAGATCGCGGGGGCTTTTTTGATTTGGCTTCCGCAGCCATTGACTCGGCCGCTACCTTCCTTTGCTTTGTCTGAGCCTTTTTGTTTCCTTGGCCCTTTTTTTTTTTGTTAGAGGGAGGGGAAATCTTCAAAAAGACACCACCCCGATGTTATTGGGGTGGTAGTGTGGGATTCTTACCCACTAAAACCCCTCCCTATTTCACGCTTGGGGCACGTGTACTTGTTATTCACACTAACACGTGCCCCGCGTGTGCCCCAATGGGGCGCTGCTCAAATGCAGCCCAGCTACTGCACGGCCCTCTCGGCCCGCTGCAGATCCCGCTCATACTGCTCTTTCCTGGAGAGAATGCTGTTGACGTACAAGTCAACAGCTCTCCAATTCTCGCTGGAGAGCAGCATGAGCCCCACCAAATTTGGGGGAGATAACCTTTCGGAGAGCCTGGCCCCCAATTCGGATCTCTCGGCCACGAACTCGCTACAACGGAGGATGGTATGTTCTGCGGTGTCGATTTCACCGCAGTAAAAGCAGCTGTTGTTTGCTGCTTTTCCCATCCTCTGTAGATACTCGTTGAAGCATCCGTGGCCGGATAGGGCCTGTGAGAGATGAAAATTCAGCTCTCCGAAGGTCCTCCCACCCAAACGTCCAAATCCGGTATGAGGTGTATGTCCACCTCCCATACCGGATTCCATCCACTTCCTGCCACCTCCGTTGAAGGAGGCGCCGGTTTTCCGCCTTTTGGGCTTTATCGGCCCGGTAATTGTCTCGGCGCTCTTCCGCCAGCAGATGTATGGGGGGCATGGAGGCTAACACCAGCGCCGCATCTGTGGAAATAGTGCGATAGGCGCTGATGGTACGTATAGCCACCTTCCGCTGGATGCGCTGGAACTGTAAGCGGTACGAATCGTACCTCAGCGCATCCGCCCATACGGGGGCTCCGTAAAGCGAGATGGAGTGGATTACGGAGCCCAAGATCTTCCTACTGCTGGCCTTAGGCCCACCGATGTTAGGCATGAGCCTAGTCAGAGCGCCGAGAACCTCTTCGGCCCTTTTGGCGACCGCGCAGATGTGGGGGCGAAAAGACAGTGCCTTGTCGAAAATGACACCAAGGCACTTCGCTGTGTCGGCCGGAAAGATGGAAATTCCACCCATCTGGATGACGGCTGGGTCCAGCTTTCTCCTACCGGAAAACAACAGAAACTCTGTCTTCTCCGGCACGAGTGCGAGGCTTCTTTCCTCCATCCAATCGGAAATTATCTGGATGGAGCGGTTGGCCGAAGATGTAATTTCGGCCACCTCTTTACCGACGACCACGAGCGTAAGATCGTCGGCGAAGCCCACTATGCTGACCCCCTGCGCAAGTGGTAAGCGCAGCACGCCGTCGTAGGAGATGTTCCAGAGGGTGGGGCCGAGCACCGAGCCCTGCGGCACACCACACGCGATCGCCACCTCTTCCCTTAACAGGGCCTCATCTATTTGGAGGCTGCGACCCGAGAGATAACTGGAAATTATCCTCCTCAGGTACGCAGCCACCCCCAATTCCCTCAACGCTTCGTTTATGCGCTCCCACCTGACCGTATTGAACGCGTTCTTTACGTCCAAGGTGATCATCGCGCATAAACGCCGCGTCCTCCACGTCCCTTCCCTGGCATCCTCCGCGATGGCCTTTATGGTCGTGAGAGCGTCCACCGTTGATTTTGATTTTCGAAAGCCGTACTGGTTCGGCGATAGACCGCCGAGCCGTTCTAGCTCGCCCTGTAATCGGCCCAGGATCACTCTCTCAAAAAGTTTGGAGGAGTGATCCAGGAGACAAATGGGCCTATAGGAAGAAGGGCAATCCAGAGGTTTATTGCCCTTCCTGATCAGGACGAGCCTGGCTTTCTTCCAGCAACCCGGAAAGACGCCGTCCCTCAGACACTGATTAAAAAGCCCGAGGAACGGCTCCGGGTGCCTGGTGGCCGCCTCCTTCACGACCTCTGCGGGGATGTCGTCAGGGCCGGGAGCCTTATTTGCGGGCGTCCTTTGAATTGCCGCCCGCAACTCTTCCGGGGAGACTAGATTAAATTCGTCTCCCCTATCTTCCTGGTCCAGGTGTGGGGGGGATACCGGTCCACCGGTGTCACGGAGATCTTCGGCCGACGTGCCGTGGTGGTTTGGGAAAAGAGTACTCACCACGTGTCTAATCCTTTGGGGAGTGAGGCCCGGGATAGTTGTGCGACCCAGTTTTTTTCTCACAATCTTATACCCCACTCCCCACACGTCGGCATCCACATCTTTGATGATTTTTTGCCAAGCTGCGCGCTGGCTACTATTGATCTCGTAGCGCAGCTCTCTTCTGGCGGTCCTCAGGAGCTGTAGATGACGTTCAGCTCCCTCTTCGCCGTGCCTGGCACGCATGCGCTGGTATTTGCACCTTGCGGCCTGGCACTTTCTTCGCAGCTCGGCGATGTGGTCGTTCCACCAGTAAACCGGGGGCCGCCCGTCGACTCTCTTTGGCATCGACGCATTGCAAGCGCGCGTCAACGCCTCCGTAAGCCCACGGGCGTCCACCGCCCCCAACCCCTCCATCTCTCGATCCAGGGGGGGTGCAGCCTATCCAGGCTCAGTCTGCCGACTGCCCAGCCTCTAGGTGACTTGCTGGGCCTACTCGCCGCTTCCACCACGAAAGATATTGTGGTGATATTTTTGAAATTAGATTTCAAAAATACAATAAAATGGTTTTTTACTAGTTTCTTACCAGTAGTGTTGGGTTTGTCGCCGCTGCGAGAAAGAATAAATGTTTTTTTTTAAGAATTTCGATTTGTTGATCAATTTGAAGATCGACAGGGTTGATTTGCTTTATTTTGCCAACAAGAATGCCAAAAAATTGTTACTTTCAACACCTTTTTACACAAAATTATGATTTATTTTGATGAATTTGACAGTGTGATTATTTGACATTAGTGGTTCTGTGCGTCGTTTGTTTATGACAGAATAAAATCTAAAATTTGGAAACGAAGAAGATGTTTTTGAATGTTGGCAATTTGAAAAAGATTGACGGGAGAGTTGGTCTGGGAACTCAAGACTGAACGCACGTCAGTTGAAGGACGTGAATTTTGAGATTTTTAATTTGCGTTGCCGTAAAAGCGGTAAATTTTTGAGTTTGTGATAGTGCCTTCTGAAGACGGGGTCGTCTGTTTTATTTTTGCGAATTGATCAAAGTTTTTAGTTGGATTTATCGAATCGGCAAAGATAGCAAATGAATAATTTTGATAGAGAAGCCATTTTGGGATTATTCAAGTTTGATTTGTGCAGCGAGGCATTAAGTCTGTATTGGAGTCGAAAAGAGGAGCTAATTTGGAATTATCAAAGTTTTACTTGTACGAGTCAACGAGTTTTGGATTTGAATTGGATAATTGAAGGCGTCAGCATTGGGCAACACCTGGAGTGTTGATAAGGTCAGTCGTTGAGAACATTTGTGCGCTAATTTAATAAAATTTTATTTGTGTTAAAACATTTTTGAATAATTACTTTAAAAATTATTACGATTGTAAAGATTTACACAAGACACAGAATTGTTTGGTGGTTTAAATTTCAGCAAATGTTTTCCCAATTTTAAATTTAAATTTCAATTACCAAGCAAAAACACAATTACACCATCTGGCATATTTGGAATTTTGTCCCAAAATCGGTTTGAAAATAAAGCAAATTTTGAAACCACGTTTAAATTTTCGAGTTTTAATTGCGCTGTGGTCGCCGAACATTTATTCATTTTCAGAGCTGCGAACCAGAACTCACTACTGGGTAAGTCTCATAGCTCTCCGCTGATTAATCCTAGATAACTGGGTTAAATTTTTTTATGGTGTTGCAACGGAATTTCGGAAAGGGGTCCTTTCACGAAAAAACCACAATAACTAATTTGGCACCCAAAACGTGGGGCAACAAGATTAATTTGAAATCGCAACGTCGGGCTCGATATTTAAAGTTTAAATTGCATTTGTGCAACTGGGTTTTCAGAACGATAAATTTTAATAAAAAAAAAGCAATGGCAAACGTAGATCCGGAGGAAATTTTAACCGTGCCGGACGATACAGAACAAGGCATGTCGGAAAACGTGGGTGAAAACGCGGAAAGGGGTACAATAGATTCACCGGGGTCTCAAATTACTTCACCGACTTACGCTAGTACTCGACGGGGTACAGGAGCTATGGGGGTATCAGATACAAATCCAGAGGAGATGAACGTAACGGAGAGGATGGAGCAAATGATGCTATATCTCGTAGGAGCGGTTAAAGAAAATAAAAAAAATTTAGATGGGGTGTGTGAAAATTTGGATGGGGTGTATGAAAAGTTGAATAAGAGATTTGATGGTATGGAGGAAAAATTTGTAGAATTGCGGGATGATTTAAAAACTACTAATGTAAGGGTAGACAAGGTTGAAGTGGAGGTAAAAGTTTTGAAAGCAAATTTAGTGCAACGGCCAGAATTAATAAAAGAGTTAAAAAATCAAAAACAAAACATTGAATTGGGAGTGGAGGAAAGAATTGAAAATGCAAAAACACAAATTTTAGGAATAACTGAAAAGGGATTAGATAAAAGGAAAGAGGAAATTGAAAAAAAGGTCTTTGATCGGGTTATGGATACCACTATCCACAACGAAGACTTTGCAATTACAATAGACAGGGTAAAGGACATATTTAAAGAGGGTGAGAAAGCCACAAAAAATAAGGTAGATAGGTTAGAGGAAGGGGTTAGAAAGAATAGTGACGAATTAGTCATAGTGAAGCAAAACATTGAAACAAATTTTTATGCAATAGACAAAGTAAGGGAGGATTTTAACAAAAAAATTATAGACGCTAGAAATGAAATGAATTCAACCAGGGAAACTAATCAAACTTTTACATACGGTTACAATAGCACAATGGGCAGATCAATTCAGGAAATCTCATGTTTTGTAAGCAAAGATCCTAAACTAAAATTCTATGGACATTCACCCGGTGGTATAAATCCAAAACAATTTATTAGATACGCGAGGCCTATAGCTGACCAATTGACTGATAGGGAACACTTAAAAGCGTTATCGGTTCGATGATGAAGGGAAGCGCTGAGGAGTGGTATGGAATCGTGCAGGACCAGTTTAGAACTATGTCGGAGTTTGAAAATTTATTCCTATCTAGATATTGGGATGATCAGGTACAGGAACAGGTGCGAAACGAAATAATGACAGGAAAGCATACGGGTGTAGGTACAAGAAATGAATACGCGGAACGCATAATCAATGCAGTTTTAAACTTAGATCCTCCTTTCGTTGAAAAAGATATTGTGCGGTATTTATCAAGACATTTTGAGAGGGAAGTAATAAATCGGGTGACAATTGAAAATATCACAAAAATTCAAGATTTGAGTGCGCTATTAAGACGGTTTGATAGCAACTACATTCCACCTAATATTGAAGGAAAATTTTATCAGGGGTTCCCAAACAAATTCTCTCATTATCCGGAGAGAACCAATAGAAGTTATTATGACAGATACGGGAGTAGATTTGACACGGGGAGAAACCGCAACTCGGGCTCACAAACTAGAGATGAGCCGAACTCAAATTGGCGAGGTAACGGGAATAGCAATAGCCAGTACCAACGACATGAAAGTAGGCCAAATAATTATCCCCACAATAATCACTTTAGAAACGATGGTAACTTCCGCCAAAATAATAATAATAATGAATCGCAGGGAAATAGCGGTAACTCGAATAGGCAGTACAGTAGATATGACCAACGTCCGGAGTATCAAAGATCAAATATTAGAACAGAAGGTAATCAAAATAATTTAAATTTAGGGTCGCGAAATAATCATGTCAGGGCGAGACCAAGGGACGTGAACATAAATGCCATCACTATCGCACCAGAAGCCGCTGCGATCACGGATGTCACAGATAGCGACGAACATTTTTTATAAAAAAAGACAACTCAGGGAGTAGCAAAATAAACTCATACCAACATCCGCGCGAGTTTATTTTGGACGAAGATCAACAATCGGAAGTTGATAATAATTTAACATCATTACCATTTTTGAACGTCATCATAAATGACGTAAATTTCATTTGCTTGATAGACACGGGAGCTGAGTTGTCTTTAATAAATCAGGATTTAATTGAAAGTAATTTTGAAAATTTTAAGGGTCACGTTATCAAATCAAAACAGGTTAATTTAGTCGCAGCAAACAACAAAAAGTTTGCAATGATAAACAAAAACATAATGGCCACATTTCAGATAGGAACACATGCAATTACCGATAGCATTTTAATGATGAAAGGTTTAGCATTGAACTGCATTTTGGGTATAGATTTGATAAGGAAATTTAAAATGATAATAGATTCACAAAACAAGTCAGTAATTATTGGATTGGAAACGTTTAGTTGGCTTGAAAACAATTTAGTAGGTAATAAAATTAACAGATTAGAGATTAGTAAAAAGTTTAATTATGTTAGTGAAGAAATAGGTAGCTACGCAGGAAATCATGTACAAGATAGAGAGGCTAGTAAAGTGTTAACAGGAGGAGAAAATAAATTTTGGCAAACAAAACAGATAAATTGCGGGGAAGGTTACTTTGATTTAGTTATAAATTTATTAGATGCAAATAACAATTTAATTAATGAACAACCAGGTGTAGCAAAGATTATGTTCATAAGTTGAATGTAATGGAAGATAAGCCGTTCAAATGCAAAACATACCCCATTCCACACGCGTACAAAGATCAAGTCCTTGCAGAAATAAAAAAATGTTACGAGACGGAATAATTAAAAGGCATCAACAGCGTATGTCAACCCTATGGTCATCGTTAAAAAAAAAGATGGAGACATAAGACTTTGTCTTGACGCGCGAGAGATAAATGCGATTACAAAATCACAACATGAAGCACCTGAGGAAATCAGTACGTTATTAGCTAGATTAGGTAACAAAAAGGTATTCACCAAGCTTGATTTAAAAAATTCTTTTTGGCTAATCAGATTGCATCCGGATTCACAAAAATACACAGGTTTTTCGATAAACGGCTCCACTTATGTTTTCAAAGTAGTACCGTTTGGACTTTCCACGAGTTCTGCCGCGTTAGTTTATGCTATGCAGGGTATTTTAGACCGTTATAACAAGTTTTGCGCTCATTACATTGATGATATTGTGATATTCAGTGAATCAGAAAATGACCACGCCAAACATCTAAAAATAATTATGGAAAATTTAAATGACTCGGGATTAAAATTAAATCTTGATAAGTGCGAATTCTTTAAGGAGCAAATAAATTACTTGGGATATGTCATATCATCAGAGGAAATAAAAGTTGACGATAGAAGGTTAAAAGACATAAGGGAATATCCACGCCCACATAATTTAAGGTCATTAAGGGGCTTTCTAGGATTAATGAATTATTACAAAAATTCATTCCAAATTATTCAAAATTAACCGAAAATCTTTTAACGTTGTTATGCAAAATGTAAGATGGACATGGGACGCAAATAAACAAATGGCATTTGAGGATTAAAGGAGAATTTATTCGCAAATATCAAGTTAGTACACCCTGATTTTAAAAAAATTTATACTGCGAACGGATGCGTCAGATAGATCGATCGCGGGAGCCTTGATACAGTATCGGGATGACATTGAAGTACCGGTCAGTTTTGTGTCGAGAACTTTAAGAAAGGCCGAATTAAATTATTCGACCACGGAAAAGAGATGTTAGCCATCGTATTTTCACTACAAAACTTAAATTTTATTTGATGGGAGATAGATTTGAAATTCAAACTGATCATTCTGCACTCACGTTTTTAATGCGAACAAAATTTACTAACAATAGAATCTACAGATGGGCTTTGCTAGTACAAGAGTTTGATTTTGAAATTTCCCACATAAAAGGGAAAAATAATATAGTTGCAGACGCTTTAAGTAGGAAAGACAATACAGGGAACCATACAAAAAATGTACTGATAGCATTAAACCAATTGACTGATGAAGAGCCATTCACTTATGATGTGGTAAGGGGGGCACAATTGGACTCGTGTTTTGACGATTTGAAAGTAAAATTAGAAAACAATGACGAACGAACAAAGAAATCCTTCAAATGGAAGGATGAGTTTTTGGTAAAAGAATTAAGGGGTATCGAGTTGTATGTCATCAATGAGGGAACCACAGTGGAAGTTAGTGGGCGGTTACATGAAAAATATGGCCACATAGGTATTAGAAAAACTTGGTTAATGTTCAGGGAAAATTACTTTTGCAAAAATGATCTTAAAATTATAAAAAAAACTATCAACAAATGTAACTTGTGCTTATTAGGAAAATACAAAAATTTTCATAATCAAAATTACACAAAAAGTATTGAAATATCAGAGCCTGGAGAATTGATTGCAATAGACTACATTGGAAACCTAATACCCAGTGGAGGTTTCAAAAATATTTTAGTAGTTGTGGATGCATTCACAAAATTTGTTAAATTATACCCAACCAAAGCTTGCACTACTGATATAACCATTTCAAAGCTAGAACATTTTTGCAATAACGTCATCATTCCAAATACCATTCTTGCTGATAATGCCACTTATTTTCAAAATCAAAAATTCATTACACACTGGAATAATAGAGGGATACGTGTAGTTTTCTGTTCCATCAGACATCCTCAGTCCAATTTAAGTGAACGATTCGTAGGTGAGACGGTGAAGTTTTTGAGAATCTTGGTTCACCGAGATCAAACGTCATGGGCCGGATACATTCCGATGGTTGAGGAATTTATAAATCACACGCCTAGTTCTGTAACGGAGGAATCTCCAATATTTTTGATGTTTAACGAGCTACCAAAAGACCATGGGTTTTTGATCAAAACATTAGTTATCATGAGGTTTTAAAACAAACACAAGCTAAATTAAAAAGACGTAACGAAAGATACTTGCGTAAAGCCAATAACAAAATAAAAAAAAAATGTAAATTCAAAGTAGGGGACAGAGTCATAATTAAAAGTTTGCGTGTTGGCAACAGAGCCAAAGACCAATGTCAAAAACTTCAGCTTCCATTTGAGGGTCCCTACTTAGTAGAATCCGTAAACGAAAACACGTATCTGTTAAAATATCCAGATTCAGGGAAAATTCGTGGGAAATTTCATCTCGATATGATTTATTCATACGATGATGAACTTAATTTAGACACCTCTGAGTTAGAAAAAAAATAATAACAAAGAATTATGCCAGTTTTTAAGTTTTTATTTAGTAGTTAATTTTTATAAGTTATTTTTTTTTAAAAAAAGAAGATTTTTATTTGAATGGGAAATTTTATTTAATTTAATTAAACTTGTAAATTTGATAATAAAAGAGAAGCCAGTGATTGCAAAACAATTTAAACTTTAAAATAACATTCAATTGGGTAAAAACACATTTTAGAGAGTTTGTTGAAGTTGACTTTTGTTGATTTCTTTTGCAAAGAGCAACAAAGAGCCAATTCAACAGAGGGCAAAGTTGTGGTGATATTTTTGAAATTAGATTTCAAAAATACAATAAAATGGTTTTTACTAGTTTCTTACCAGTAGTGTTGGGTTTGTCGCACTGCGAGAAAGAATAAATGTTTTTTAAGAATTTCGATTTGTTGATCAATTTGAAGATCACAAAATTGATTTGTTTTATTTTGCCAACAAGAATGCCAAAAATTGTTACTTTCAACACCTTTTACACAAAATTATGATTTGTTTTGATGAATTTGACAGTGTGATTATTTGACATTAGTGTTCTGTGCGCCGTTTGTTTATGGCAGAATAAAATTTAAAATTTGGAAACGAAAAAATGTTTTTGAATGTTGGCAATTTGAAAAAGATTGACGGGAGAGTTGGTCTGGGAACTCAAGACTGAACGCACGTCAGTTGAAGGACGTGAATTTTGAGATTTTTAATTTGCGTTGCCGTAAAAGCGGTAAATTTTTGAGTTTGTGATAGTGCCTTCTGAAGACGGGGTCGTCTGTTTTATTTTGCGAATTGATCAAAGTTTTTGGTTGGATTTATCGAATCGGCAAAGATAGCAAATGAATAATTTTGATAGAGAAGCCATTTTGGGATTATTCAAGTTTGATTTGTGCAGCGAGGCATTAAGTCTGTATTGGAGTCGAAAAGAGGAGCTAATTTGGAATTATCAAAGTTTTACTTGTACGAGTCAACGAGTTTTGGATTTGAATTGGATAATTGAAGGCGTCAGCATTAGGCCAACACCTGGAATGTTGATAAGGTCAGTCGTTGAGAACATTTGTGCGCTAATTTAATAAAATTTTATTTGTGTTAAAACATTTTTGAATAATTACTTTAAAAATTATTACGATTGTAAAGATTTACACAAGACACAGAATTGTTTGGTGGTTTAAATTTCAGCAAATGATTTCCAATTTTAAATTTAAATTTCAATTACCAAGCAAAACACAATTACACCACCTGGCATATTTGGAATTTTGTCCCAAAATCGGTTTGAAAATAAAGCAAATTTTGAAATCACGTTTAAATTTCGAGTTTTAATTGCGCTGTGGTCGCCGAACATTTATTCATTTTCAGAGCTGCGAACCTTAGAACTCACTACTGGGTAAGTCTCATAACTCTCCGCTGATTAATCCTAGACAACTGGGTTAATTTTTTTATGGTGTTGCAACGGAATTTCGGAAAGGGGTCCTTTCACGAAAAAACCACAACAATATATAGCGGTGGTCGCTTAGCGATTCGACGTCCAAAACTTGCCAGTCTTGGACGCCTCCGAGTAGGTCGGCAGACGCCACGGTCAGGTCCACGATGGATTCGGACCCTGCACGATTGACCGTGGCCGGCCTGGAGAAAGTTGGGATTGTGCCTAGGTTGCACACCCCCATGTCCAACGCCGAAAAGAATTCTGTGAGGTATTCCCCTCGCGGGCACGTGCGAGGGGACCCCCACTCCGGCGACTTGGCGTTAAAATCGCCCGCCAGGATGGTGCGGCGTGGGGCGGCTCCCATGGTGTCCTGGAGCCTATCCAGCCTGCTTTGAAGTACTTCTTCCCCGAGATTGGGGGAGAAGTAGCAGCTGTACAGCCGCACGCCGCCCACCTCGACCCAAACAAAACCTTCTCCGCTCCCGCTGTCACTGACTTGCAGCGGGGGCACAAAGATACAGCTGTGCCCGTTGTGTCAGCGAACCAATTCGGAAGATCGACGCGATTTGGTTCGCTGATTATGGCCACGTCAGTACGCCAATCTCTGACGGTGGCCAGGAGAAGGTCTTGGGCCGCTCGCGCATTATTGAGGTTTATTTGGAGGACCTTAACCACCCTTGGGTTTTTTGACAGGTCCTCCTCCTGCGCCGGCTTCCTTACCCTTTTTTAATGAAGGTGCGGGCTTTGACTTGCCGGCCCCTTCATCCTCTCCCCCTTTCCGAGATGGCAGGGGGGCAGCTTCTGCTGGCCTACTTTTTGGCTCCTGCCTGGGATTTTTGCAGGAGCCTGCTTTGTGCCCGGGTTGCCAGCAACGGAAACAATTCCCGGACACGTCCGCATTTTTGCACGCCCTCGAAAGGTGCCCAAATTGTAGGCACCTATAGCATTTCTGCTTCGAGGGCTGCTTATACGCCGACACCCGCTGATAGGGTCCGATAGGGAACCTACCAGCTACGACCTTACTGCCTAGGTCCTCCGGGACCTGGACGACCGCCTTCCTTCCCTCACGGCGATCACGTGTCACCGAAATCACCGCGACCGCCGCCGAGTCGTCGCCAAGAACCCGGCGGACGCCAGCGACCACTTCTTCTTTTGTGGCCTCTTCGTCGAGGCCCCTTATCTCCAGCGTCGCCCTCCGAGTTAGGAGACGCGCGGGAAGAGAGGTCTGCAGCTGGAGCTCCCTATAAAGCTGCTCCGCACTGCCTCCCCCTCTGTTTACCTCGACAAGGAGGTGCCCTTCTTTGGTTTTGCGAAGCGCGCGTATCCGCGCTTCCAATTAGGGGCGGTCAAACGCCCCGTACCTTTTGATAGGCCGTTTTATAACTCTCCGGGGTGGTGGTTATCAGGACAGCCTCGCATTTGGTGCGAGGCTTTTTCACGTCCTTCCCGGAGAGCTTTTCGGGCCTTGGCGGTTGATTCCCCCGTGCTTTGTTAATAGCCTTGGGGGTCGTCGCCTTCGCTAGGCGTCTTCGCCGCTTCCTCCCTCCGACGACCTGGAAGCCGTCCCCATCGACAAAAGCGCCCCCATCCTTTCTGGGCGCAGATTTGGCGGCATCTTTTGCCGCCACAGTTGCAAATGTCTCTTTGCGCGAGGGACCCTTTTCGGCAGCTGTAGAAGCTGCCAACGAGCCAGAAGCCCCCCGCCGAGACACCTCTTCCTCCTGCTGGATGGGGACCAACGAACCGCGCTCGCTCACCAATGCCCGGGAGTCCTCATCGTCGCTGAACCGCCTGGACTTTTCGAGACTCGAAGTCCAGCCGCGAGCGCGTTCATCCTTTCTTCTAATCGGCAGAGCGCACCGATAAGCGCCTCCGCCCTAGATATGGCCGCAGCCTCGACACGCTCCGCAGCGACTGCCGCCTCTTTGCGGATTATGTCGCCCTGGCACACGACCACCTCCTCAGCCTATCAATCTCCTGCCGGAGCTGCAGGATCTGCCGGTCTTCATCCGAGGCGCGCGCACTCCCAATGGACGGCCGTCGCAAAATTTTGACGGCTTTTTCCGCCGCCGACCGAATTGAAGGGGTGGCTCGGGGGTGGTCCCTCAGAGCTTTTGACAACTCCTCCGCCACCTCCTCTGCCGTTTCTTGTGGGGCTTTTGTAGGGCCCCCCACTGGTACGGCCTTCTTCACGTTTCTCACAAACGCCTCGTCGAAAGGGTTTTGGCCCGAAGCTCCTCCGGATTTGGAATCACCTCCGGACCTCTTCCCTCCGACGGGCGCTATTACCAAATTTACTAGGGGTTTCTTTTGGGATCTTGTAGAAACCCCTACAGTACTTTCCGGGACTTTAGAAGCCCCCTGCTGTACCGAGCTTTTTTTCTCGCCAGTAGCACTACCGGATGCCCCAGCCTGGCTGCTCGCCGGGACATCTGAGCGGTCGCTGGATGACGGTCGGGGGGAGCCCACTCGCTTGCCACCACTCCCGACCGGTACTGGGGATCCGGGCCCCTGCACCGTAAACGTTATATCTTTGACATCATTCATCATGGTGCTACTTGATATGTTATCGCTGAGACGTCCGCTTACTCCCGGACGCCATGCAGTCATCGGCGCGACTTCCCTCACCTTGACTTAGGAGGGGGTCAATGACCCCGTTAAGTCAGCCGCCCCTAACATGGGGAACAGACGCTGTTTGCAGCCGCCCAATATGGGACAGACGCTTCGAAGTACCTGTTTGGTCCGCGGGAGCTATTTGATTTCACTCCTACCACTCATATCTGAGAGGCATTCCCCTATCCGCCACCTGGGGACGCGCTCTAGGGGTTTCAGGCTCCCCGAGAGTGTTTCCTTGGCCCTGGATCGCTTTGCTTAACCCTCCCGTGTGGATCGTTGAAATCGGATTCGTTCTTCGAGGAGATGCTGCCGGCTTCTTGCACTACCACCTCAGCCATTATCGGGCTGCTGGCAGCAAGGTCCCGTTGCTCCGCATCGCTCTTTGAGCATATGTTTCTGACGCTGTATTTGTGACGGCGGGCTGTCTCGTTGGCAGGTCGGTGACTCTAGTGGGTTGGCCAACCTGGGCTTTTTCGATCTTGGCTCGGCGGTGTCTGAGAGTCCCTCCAAGTCCGTCTGATTCATGCGGTCGCCAATTGCTTCTCGCTAATAATGGCTCGCTCAAAACGTCCACTTGCGCGTTGAGCAGTGATGTCTTAATGTGATATTCCCGGAAGTCAGTCAATTTGGACTCCAGCGCGGCGACCAGAAGTTTTGTCTCGTTTACGGTAGGCCGTATGGAAGTGACCTCTCCTGTCGCCCTGATAAACTTCTCCTGCTTGGTTTGGTCTTGTCCGGTCTTATTCGCTTTGGTTCCGCACCTATAATATAAGTCAACCGCCGCGCCTAATTGTCTTACAATTAGACCGGGTTGATGAACCATATATTCCTCCTCTGCGGCTATTCAAATCTAAAACTTTCACAAATATAATAATCAAAGATAGTTAAACACGATCTTATTCTAATTAATTATTAAATTATCTCACAGATAAAAATTGAGGCGTTTTCTGGATCAGCAGCTTGTTCAAATTTTTGTGATGTTGATATTTTAAGTAAAATATCCAAACCAAACCGACTCGTGTTTTGTTTTCTTCGTGCGTGTAATATGAAAACTCAAAATTCAAAGTTCGCGCCACAAACTTTGAATTCTAACGTAGGCAAACTTAGCCTATTCCTATTTAACGATCAAATTTCTTTTAATAGACACGGAAATTTGAACAAACTGTTGAGACAAAGAAAGACGTCCATCTTCAACTGCAATTATTATTGGTACCAAAATTTACATATAAATCACAATTACGTGTAACAGCAATTAAACAAATCAAAATTATTAAATTTGCTTACAATTCTACATAACTGAGAATTATTATTATTTGCATTGAGTAGAAGTTGAAATGTAAATAAACATTTCTGTACATTAAAATTATAATTCCATTCGAAACAAATAAAATCAATTATCAAACACTTATATTTGATCAATATCAAATATTTATATTTGAAATACCAAAACTTTACCGTCATCTGTCGTCAACAGTTGACCATGGATACATCAAGTAATATTTTATAGTACAAATACCAGGTGGCATGGTCTAACGCGCAAATAATTTTACTTGCATAACAGAGTCGTTCAAAGATGGCGTCACCTCCATCGCTTTCTCATTGGATAAGAGAGGTCACAAAAAACTACAAAATGGATGACATTCTCCATTTCAAAGTTATATGTTAGTGACCTAAATTGGTGACGTCGTACCACATTTTCTTCACCGAGGTTCATTCAAATCAGTGAGATTAAGCAGCTTTAAGTTATAGGAGGTCAGTGGACTTCACAGGTTTGTTATTACATTGAACTGACAGGGATCATAGTCGATTACTTTTGCCTAATGCAATCTGTTACAGATTTCAATTTCTACCTCGAAAAGAGTTATGGCCAACATCAATGAATTTTCAAATTCTTCATATAATTCAAGCAGCAATTGCGAAATTAAATCAGAAGTGCTGGAAGATGTGAAATTTAATTTAGAAGATTTGCATCATTCGATTGACATTAAAGAAGAAAACAATAGTGATCAACTAATACGGAAGAAACCTGCCAGAAAAAGCTCTAATTTATTTGAATGTGCAATTTGTGGGTATATCGTTGGATATAAATATAAATTACTTGCGCATTTAAAAACTCACCGAGGCGAAAAACCGTTCGTCTGTCAAATTTGTGACTTCAAATGTTCAAAAAATTTTACTTTAAAAACTCATTTAATGACGCATACTGGCGAAAAACCGTATTCTTGTTCATTTTGTGACCACAAATTTTCACAAAATCAAACTTAAAATCGCATTTAAAAACCCACACAGGTGAGAAACCGTTTGCCTGCAAACTTTGTAGTTTCAAATGTTCACATAAATCAAGTTTACAATTGCATTTAAACAACCACACAGGCGCCAAACCGTTTGCTTGTCTAATATGTGATTATAGAAGTTCATATAAAACAAGTTTAAAAAATCATTTAATGAAACATACCGGTAAAAAACCGTTTGCGTGCCAAATTTGTGACTACAAATGTGCACAAAAATCAAGTTTAAAACGCATTTGAAGATGCATTCCGGCGACAAACCATTTGTGTGCCAAATTTGTGACTACAAATGTTTACTAAAAGTAAATTTAAAGGCGCATTTAAAAACTCACACAGACGAAAAACCGTTCGCTTGCCAATTTTGTGAGTTCAAATGTTCTCGAAAATCAAATATAAAACTCCATTTAAAGACACATACCGGCGAGAAACCTTTTGTTTGTAAAATTTGTGACTTTAAATGTTCACGAAAGGAAGTTTAAAACCCATTTATGGACTCATACTGACGAGAAACCGTTGGCTTGCCAAATTTGTGACTACAGATGTTCGCGAAGATCAAGTTTAAAAAGTCATTTATGGTCCCATGCTGGCGAGAAAACGGTTGCTTGCCAAATTTGTGATTACTCGTGTTCACAGAAAGTACATTTAGAATTGCATTTAAGAACTCACACAGGCGAGAATACGTTTACTTGTCAAATTTGTGACTACAAATGTTTACGAAAATCAAGTTTAAAAACCATTTAATGACACACACCGGTGAAAACCATTTGCGTGTCAAATTTGTGACTACAAATGTTCACGAAAATAAAATTTTAAAAAATCCATTTGTGGACTCATACTCCCGACAAACCATTTGTGTGTAAAATTTGTGACTACAAATGTTCACAAAAATCAAGTTTACAATCGCATTTAAAAATTCACGCAAGCGCTAAACCGTTTACTTGTGCAATTTGTGACTATAAATTTAAACATAAAACTAGTTTAAAAAACCATTTAATGATACATACCGGCGAGAAACCATACGTTTGTGAAATTTGTGATTACAAATGTTCTCTAAAAGTAAATCTAAAAACGCATCTACGAATTCACACAGGCGAGAAACCGTTTGCATGCCAATTTTGTGGCTATAAGTTTTCACAAAAATCAAATTTAAAAAACCATTTAATGACACATACCGGCGAGAAATCACTCCAAATTTGAGACTACAAATGTTCACGAAAATCAAGTTTTAAAAATCATTTAAGAACTTATACCTCTCTACTTATAAATTCGTTTTATTATCAAATACCATATTATAGAGCCTTACCAAGTATTAAATCAAATCAAGTCAATATCGACACTATTTTATTTATTAAATAACCGGTCTCGCAGATGAGGATCGAGGTTTGTCTTTCTCTCTAAAGTTGTTCGAATTACCGTGAGGTAGATATTTAATAAAAATATTCAAAACCTAACTAACTTGTGTTTTATTTCGGATGGGGTTATTTTGGTGTTCGATTTGGGTTTCGAAAGGTTAATTCAAGCACCGAGCCATCTCCGTTTATGTTATGTGTTTTGCTTATCTGTTTAGATCATTAGCGACGCCACTGGGTGACCAGATTTGGGATTTAGGACGCCACTGGTTTTTGTTTTGGTTCAACTACCGTTTGTTTTCCATCTGTTTAAAGAAGTTGGGTTACAATTTACACAACGTGTGAACGTCGTCTGATTGGCTATTTTGTCAATTTAAGCTGAAGTTCGCTAACTTGAAGATAACTATGAGTGAAGAAAATGGGTATAAACACCGTATTTAAAAGTACCTGCAACTGTAAAAGCAACAAACTGTAGTTTGACACAATGTTGGTAACATTGCATGTCACTTTTTGGTTACTTCATATGTCAAAAACTTTTCATCCCTTTTAAATAAATTGTGTGTAATCAGTGAAGTGAATCGAACGGCATTAATTTAAAATCATTTGAAATCGTAATGGAATTTCTAGGTATGTAAACTGTAACTTTTATAAATACTTTTTTATTTATTCTACATAAAACTCTCACGTTTACGGCGTGAAACATTATTGTAGGTTAGCTGTTATATTTTGTATTACAATAAAATTTTGCAGATACAATGCACTCGAGGGTAAACATGAAAAATTCATATACGAGGAATAGGCGGAGGTCCAAGTATACAACAATCCAATCCAAAATCTGACGAGGAATTCATTGCATTACTTACACGAACACTTACATTACGAACACAACTTACTGGAATCAAATATCATTAAGGAGGTGATGATGAATGTAAGTATCATCTTTCAATAAATTATTTAAGTAAATATTAACAAAATTATGGTTTTAGCAATTTCTGAAAGTCATCCGGTAGAAGAAGAAGACACCAGGAATAATTCCGGTGTTTTCGACAACGAAGAGGAATTTGTGGGTGATCTCAGAAAATTACTTACAGTATCTGTAGATGAAATAAAAGGTATACTATCTCTATAATTCTTTAATTGCTACTGTATAACACTTGTTTTTTTTTTAAAGAATCATTTAATGCCAGTAAATTGAGGCAGCCGAAATCGCCCTCTTTAAATGTTGCGAAGAAAGATATTGGTAGTTTGCAGACGAAATTGACAACCTGAGTCTTTAAAAAATCAGAACTAGGGGAACTACAAAAATAGGCATTCTGGAATAACCACTTACTTCATGAAAAAACACCTCGAAGCGATCTATAAATTTAAAATGGGAGAAATGAAGAAGCAGGCGATTCATTATGAAGAGATGCGTGACTTACAAAAACAAGTTCTAAAAAACAATTGCAGTAAAAAACAGTTTTTATTTATATGTAAATCAATTTTAAAGTATAGCACAATGCTGATCTACAATTCCTTACGGTACAATACCATTTACTCCAAAGTTATTTCTATTCGGGGCAATACCAAAAAAACTTGGTAATTTATTTTTAACATTAACTAAAAAACAAAGATGAAAAGACGACACGTTTAAAAGTATTTACAAACTATGTACAAAAGTCGTCGATCCTCCTTCTCAGACAAGAATCGAACGAGACCAACCCAGCTTTCAACCGTAAAAGTCGTAATTTCGTAGCAAGATTGATCTTAAAAGTTTGTCTTTATGCTTTGAAATTAAATTGTCCAGATCGTAATCTCCAATTTTTGAATAAGCTTGTTGTCTGTTTCTAACATTTTCAAAAGTTTTTTCGTAATATTTTTGCAAGCCACTGTGATTTAAAAGTTTTAACTCTTCAATATTAGCTGGTATTGTATCATAAATTACAGATTTTAAATGTCCCCATAAAAGAAATCAAGAGGAGTTAAGTCAGGGGACCTAGCTGGCCATTCTATCGGTCCTCGTCTGCCGATCCACTGCCCTGGAAATTTATCATCTAACCAGTTTCGAACAGGAATAGTATAGTGAGGAGGTGCGCCATCTTGTTGAAAATGCAAAACAGTTTCATCGAGCTCCAGGTGTCCTTCTTCGTCACTTTGACTTTCTAACGCATCAACTATTAAAGGATAGATTGTATCTTCAAGCATTTCTAGATATTTTGACCTGTTAAATTTCCATCAATAAATAATGGTCCAATAATTGTATCACCAAGTATACCAGCCCACACGTTTACCTTCTGCGGCCACTGTGTATGTCCATCAGTAAACACATGAGGATTTTCATCACACCAATATCGACAGTTGTGTTTATTGACAAATCCATTTAAAAAAGGTTGACTCATCAGAAAAACAAGTCGATTTCAATAAATGTGGATGTGTAGTTAATAATTGAAGCATTTCTTCACTAAACTCCACTCGTCTGTCTGGATCATCCTCGGTCAAAGTTTGATGAATCTGCATTTTATATGGGTGAAATTTATGCAATTTTAGCGCCTTATGAACAGTGCCCACTGATAGACCACTAATAGCAGAAACTTCACGCACCGAACTATTAGGATTTGAAGCATAATGGCCTATAACTTCAATTTGAGCTAAGTCATCCAATATTCTAGTAGAATTCTTGCGTGTTTTATTTTGACGGATCCTGTTTCCCGAAATTTTGAAACAAGGTCTATAACATACCTATGAGAGACATTTCTACCAGGTTGTCTCGCGTTATAAGATTCTGCAGTTCTTGCAGCATTTTCATTTTGAGCTCCGTACAAGAAAATTAATTCGATTCTTTCTTCTACAGTATAAACCATTTTAATGATCTAATTGCGAACTTTTATCAGATCTAAAGCGAACGGGAAAATAAAACTCACTGAAAATCACAAAACTAACAATAGTTGAAGAAACTAATGTCAATTTATTTGTTTTGACAGTGTTTTGTTTTCATTGTCCTAAAATTATTCAAGTTGAATAATAACAAAAGCAATAACAGCCTTCTAACTTTTAAAAAATAAATTTCGATATAATCAGCTGCAGTTTATTAAAATGTTTTATTTTGTTTCAACGCATCTTACTCGAAAATCCTAATGTGGGATAAAAAATTTTCCAACAAAAGTTATTTATTTTTTCATACAAAATATGAATCTGCTAAAAAAATTAAGGTGCGATTTAAAAAACCAAAGTTGACCTTCAAATGACCTTGAAAAGGTCAATAAATTGAGAAAACAATTATGCCATATTCTGTCCCCCTCGCTATCATACAACTTTCGTTCGAAACATTTCTTCATCTGACTTTTGGTTTTTGAGATATTTTGCTGGAAGTTTTAAAATGAACACCCGGTATGTGGCAAATACATTTTCATTTTTGAAATTTTCCGCTATTGTTAAAAAATTTACATTTAAAATTATACTAAAAAATTTAAGTTGGTAACAAAAATAAACTAGGTTCGCCATTGCAGCAGTAAAAAACGCGGTATGGACGTGTTTTGTGTGCTCTCTAAGTTAACTAATTTATTTTTCTCTTGATTTCAGATTTTATAAAATGAACCCCCGTTATTTTCAAAACTTGCGCGAAGACATGCGACGTCGTTCAAAAATACGCAAACTTAAACAAATCACCAACGCACAAAAAGATGACGGTAAGTTTTTCAAAAAATTAATAAAAATATTTGACAACATTTAATTTACACCCAAAAAATTATGACATTTATTTATAATTACTCGAATAATTGAATACGAATTTACTTATTCTCGTCTTTGTTGCTCAAAATGAAAACATTGGTGAATCATAATTTTTAAGTTACTGTAAATTCGATTTTAAATTTTGTTATATTTTGTATTTGTCTTATCAATCTGCACCAATGATTTCCGGAACTATATTCTGGCCAACTTCTGTTGAATGGTAATGAAACAATAAGAGAAAATTAAGTAAACTAGTATTCGGCTCTTAACCGTCGTTTTTATTCTTATTTTTGTTAAAGAAACTGAAGAAGCAGAAGAAATCGCTTTGGAAGAACTCGTGATTGATGGCTTTGAAGAAGAGAATGCGGGGAATGCGAACTTAAACCAATTAAATGCGAATAATGAGATGGAAACGGATAGCGACGATGCAGACCTAAAATATTTTTGTGTGCTTAGCTTTTTTTTCGTCTGCTGCATTGTCGTTATTTTTTATGAACTTATTTCAGTTGTATACTTTCGAGATTAATAATTTATTAACTAAAAATTTCCTATGCTCACTGCAATTGTTATTGTCATTTAAAAAAGCATTATAATAGTTTCATTTTTGCAATTCTGTAAAATTGTATCTTAAATATTAATTGCATGTGGAGTTGTACTGTTGTAGTAATAAATATTTCTTAAATTTCTAAAATTGATTTAGTAATTTCAAATGACTTTTTACCAATTGACGGTAAAACATAATTGATAAATTAATACCAAACAAAAATTTGGTCTCGGAATTAGAATTCAGAAAACATTAATTTTGTGGAAAGAAAACAATATTAGGTAAGTAAACATTTTAAAAAGTTTTGTATAATCATTTTCTAACATAAATTTTTTATAGGTTTATGTGCAACTTCGATGGCCAATATAAATTCTTCAACTTCTATAAATTTGTGTAATTGGATTAATTAACTGCCAGTCACTATTGAATCGGTACCGACAAGTAGTGATGAATTTAAATTAATTAGTTTTGCATTGTATTTTTTACGTTTGCGTTTATAATTATAAAAATGTTTCTAATTTTTAGGAACTTTTTACTTTTTAAGAAATTTATTTACAAAATTTACTAAACCATTTATTTTAAGTAGATAAAACAGCTGATTAATTTTTTGAAATCACCCATTTGTAGTAGATAAAGAAACCACTAAAAGTAATTATTTTATCTAAAATTCTTTATAAAACGCCCACATCCTCTTATATTATTTATCTAATTTATTAGACAATTTACCTATTTAAAGTGCATAAAACATCTACACGTATTGTCAGATTTACTAAATTATTAGACAACATATCTAAACATAAGTTTGTCTAATTCAGCTATTAGCGAATAGACGTTACAGTCAATTGAAGTAGAAGGCTAAAAATCAATGACAGCTTTTAGATGATATATCTAAAATTTAAATGTTTTTTCCACATTAATTATTTCAGTGAATTACTGGATTTTACTACAGGAGTTCTCGTGAATTAGACAATTAATTGTTGCCTCTTAGGGTTCCTAAATTTAGGTATAATATTCGGCTTCTCTCTTTTGCTTTACAAAAATATTTTTTTTGTCAATGTTGGCTCATCATCGCACCCTTAACTTATAGATTATGTATTTCTTTAATTCCTAGCCCTAGTTTTATTTACAAAAAACATTCGTACTAAAATTATTAGGTGCCTACTAGGTATAACAAAATAAAATATTTTCGAAATTAATCAACTAGAAAGCATTTTTTAGATAAGAGGTGTCTAATAAATATGATATAGGTGCTTATCATGTTCTATGACGTCTATAAATTCTTCAGACTACAATTACATAAATAACATCCAAAAGTGTTCGAAGTGATTTAAGCAAAGAACGTTCATGGTAGTAATGACCAAAAGTGTATTGGAAAACTGCAGTTCAAAGATTCAAACCGCAAACATGCAATTGTGCACGTACACATTACGAACCTATTCGTCGTGGGTATAAAAGAAGGGAAATTTCAATAACCATTTCACTTTATAAAACTAGACCACCGCAACGAGTCAACATGAAGATTGCATTATTTGTGTTTGCAATACTTGTTAATTGTGCAATGTAAGTGAAACTTTTCCAAGTTTTAATAAATAAAATAATATATTTTAATTTTTTCAGTGCAGTCAATGGTAACCAACCAGACGTTTCAACTTTTTCGCCAGTTCAGGAAAACGTTCCCTTGACCGTCACATCCGAAGCCGAACTCGAGCCAATAGGTAACAATTTGCTAATGTAAATTTTAAAACTAATATTTTTCCATAGATTTCATCTGCGAATGTGCAATAATTGATACCAAAGATCCCACCAAATCCGACAAAATAGTTCTAAAACAAAAAACTATAAACATCAGCTGCGATAGTGATGGCGAAGACAAATGCATCAAATTGTGCACGGCATTGGCTAAAGCTTCGAAAGATCACGGACCGCAAATAATTTGCAATTTATTGGGAAATTACCAAAACTTGAAAGTAATTTGAAAAGTTAAACAAAAATTTGTTCCAAGTTAATAATAATTTTATTTTTTGCAGGTTTCCCTCTACAGCCGTATATGTGGCTCAAAGAAGTGGACCTACACAGGATTAACCAAATCAAACGAAATATGTTGTTACGATCATAACGTAATAGATTGCAAAAGTTCTATACAAAATTCGCCCGTAAATAATGAACAAAATTAAAAACGTGTGCACAATATCGATACAGAAATGGCAAAGAAAATGGAATATGATTTTGGAACAATATTACTTTTTATTTACAAGTACAACAGGAATACGACAAAATGGCAAGACAAAATTAGTTTGTAGTCAGCTTTAATAATTTATATCATAAAAAAATTCTGCTGTAGTATTCAGATACCAAAAAAATAAATGCATTAGATATACAATTTTTTCTTCAGTGTACATTGTATTAATTTATTAACCCATATTGTAGATAACAATGAAGATAACGCAAATATCTCTTATAAAAATTTTGTCTGACCTCTCGAAAATCGATCATCCAAATGCATTGCCTTTTTCAACACGAGTTTTTTTTTAACTTCATCAAATTTTGCGGTGTGTCGGTCCAAGAGGATCTAAAATTAAAACTTTGTAAAAAGTTTGTACAATGAACGCCATATAAAAGATTAACCTGTCCGAAAAGTTGGGCCTCTCATTTTTTCTGAAATGTTTCCTTGCTAAACTCAAATTTCCAGAACCGACTTTGGAAAGTTTGGTCATCCGTTCTTTGCGAATTTAACTTGCTGGACATTGCTTTGAACTTAAACCACTCAATTTCATTTCTAGCGCCTCTTCTTCGAGGGCTTCATGCGCGCGCGATTTTAAAGTGACACCAGGAGGCGAAGGTCCGTAGGTGTCGTCGCAACTTAAATAGTCTGTAATCCGAATTTTGAGTTACTTCCTGACATTATTTGTACAAAGTAAGCCTTCGGCAAGAACAGGAAAAGCCTGAAACATTTAAATTTTAATAATTTGAAATTAGAAGGTAACGTAACTTACCAGAATTCATTGTCTAGTCAATTCTATCACAAGAAGTCATACAAATACATAATAGATCATTACGGACAGTCTAATTTTGCATTGCTGATCTGTTTCCGAAAGCAAAATGAATGGACTCCCACATCGTTGAACAAAGTTTTCATTGCTGGAAACAAAATCAAGTTTAGTTTTAAGTTTGTAAACATTTATTTTAATTTAGTTAAGGTTTAAGTTGCGTTTGTCAAGACAATTAAGAAAACGGTAGTGCTTTGGGTACAAAAACAATGTACTTCCGAGTTAAGAAAAGTGCCCCGACTCTTTTCAAACAATTTAAGTGACAATGGTTAATGGAACTTTACGTGCGTAGAAAGAAGTTAAAGATGAAAAATTCAACGGCCAGCAGAACCAAGCACATCTATGCCTTCGAAGGATCCCTAATTTAGCACTATACGAGAAACCTGACAGAAAATCAAAAATTTTAACACCAATAGAAAGGCCATGAAAATTGCTTCAGTAATCACTGAAAGTCAAAATGTCACCGAGAATGTTAAAGTGGACAAAAATACTAATACTACTACATAATTCCCACAAATATCTATATCGTCATAAAATTTAGTCTCGTAACCTCTGCCACCGCCACCAGTAATATTTAAAATTGTTATAACAATCTTACTCAATTCTTTCGGAGGAGGTCCACCACCTGTTTTATAAAAAGCTCTATTATAGATTGCGTATTCTTTTTCGGAAGCCTTTATTAAAGACTCCCATTTATTTCGAAGCATTATCGATGTTCCACCGGTAGCAACGACGGAATTAAAAGAATTTGCAATTTTGTGCCATTCCTTTTCTTTTTGTCCGTTGATTACCGTATCTGAAGGGTACAGGAATAAAACAAGGTATGTCCATTTTTGCAAAATGGAACTGTTAATCCCATTTCTTGCCTCTATGTAGCTCTTTCTACATGTAAAATACCAAAAATAAAACTAGGGATGTCCACAAATTTAACGTTGAAAATATAGTATACCGGTATAAACTATAGAAGAATTAAGATTAAAAATTAAGATTTCTCAATATTCTACTTTTGTGACATACCCTGTTTTATTCCTGTAGCCTTCATCTGTTTTCTTAAATACTAAAAATAAAAATATTAGTAGATATATTATAAAAAATAATCCAACAAACATTATTTAATATTTTATGTAAACTCTTAATTTGTATCCACTAATGCTTCTACCTCTTGGGTGGTAAAATTAGTGCATCGGTTTCTTTTTTCACTTTCCATTATTATTTATAAATTAAGAAACTTCAAAATGATAAATAACATACAAACACAACCTTACAAAATAAACAAATTTTTGACAATGCAATTGTTAGAAGATGGCGCCACCATAATTATGAATTTCCTACAAAATTAATTATATAATACAAAATGGACGATTGTCGCCATCGTCAAAGTTGATGTAACAGAAATGTTTTCTTCACTCAGATTCGTTCAAGTCGGTTATCATATTAAAGAGCTTTCAATTATCTGCAGAGGAATTTACAAAACTTGGTCTTCAATGTGAGAATGTTCTACCCAAGGTGAGTAATTAAAATTGCATCATATTGCACCATTAATTTTTCCTAATAGGATCTCTTACAGATATGACACAAGTTATCCCTCCGGAAGAGTTGCAAAACATGGGTCAAGATTGGAACACTCCATATAATTCCAGCAGCGATTACGACATAAAACCAGAAGTGCTAGAAGACGTGAAATTTAATGTAGAAGATTTGCATTCTTCGATTGACATTAAAGAAGAACAATTACCACAGCAGTCACCGCCAAGAAAATATAAGCGCTCAAACAAATTTGATTGTGCAGTTTGTGGGTATACAACTACAAAAAAATATGCATTAAAAGTACATTTAAGGACTCATACCGGTGAGAAATCATTTGTTTGTGAAATTTGTGACTACAAATGTTCAGAAAGAGGAAATTTAAATAGGCATTTAATGACTCACACTGGTGAGAAACCGTTTGTTTGTGAAATTTGTAATTACAGATGTTCACGAAAAGACAGTTTTACTTATCATTTAAGAACTCATACCGGTGATAAACCGTTTATATGTAAAATTTGTGAGTATAAATGTTTACGAAAGGCCAGATTAGCTCAGCATTTAAGAACTCACACTGGTGAGAAACCGTTTCATTGTGAAATTTGTGACTACAAATGTTTACAAAAAAGCAGTTTAGTCATACATTTAAAACCCATACCGGTGAAAAACCGTTTGTTTGTAAAATTTGTGAGTACAAATGTACACAAAAAGGAACTTTGACTAGGCATTTAAAAACTCACACCGGTGAGAAATCGTTTGTATGTGAAATTTGTGATTACAAATCATCAGAAAAAAGAAACTTAACTAGACATTTAAAAACTCACACCAGCTAAAAACCATTGTATCAGAAAATCAACATAAAATTTAACTTGGCTAAGAATATGTAAGTTTACGGTGGGTAAACTGTAGAAGAGAAACGAGAGGATGTCAATCTTACCTGATCACTGAAGTAGATGGAATCAAGTGCATAAACATTGTAAAAATATTCTTTGTTGTAAGTTTACTTTGTTTTGTTAGAATTCTATTGTGAAGGTAAATAGAACTTTAAATTTAACAGAACTTGAATAATGTTGGATACCTAAAATCAGTAAAGATTTAATTTTAAATATACTATAGGCGTTTCAATTTAAGATCGCAGCCATAGTGGCTATTAGTGGTATTAACATTGTTGGTAAATGTTATTGATAGTTCGATTACGTGTTTATAATATATTAGTTAAAAATATAAATTTATTAATTATATTACGGTATTTTATTAAATATTGGGAAAGTAATATTGTAAAATTTTTGCGATTTTAAGTAGCCTAAAGATGATGTAGAAAATGAAAATTCTGTAAACTATGTTGAAATCTTAAAATACCAGATTTTAAAATTAATTTACATTTACTTTTAGCATTTCCATATATACTACTACTCATTCGTGGCGTGAAATACTTTTTGGCAAAGGTCTTAAATCGATTTGCAGGGTCGACCTAAAACTATTTATTGTCACAATATGAAAAGGCATTAGTTGAAAACCATATTTCGCATTTACACAAATCTTGAATATTGACTTAATTTTCATCTACGTTTACAATAAAATATATATACGTGTAAAAGAACATTGCAGAATTCTTCAATGCGCGCAATTAGAATACATTATGAGGGTGACGGTTCGAATTCTGATCGCGATTTCATTAAAGTGGATTATGAAAGATGCAGGTTTAATTAGCGTATAAAAATAAAATTTGGGTCGGTACATTTTGAAAAAACGTTTAAAACTAGTTTGGAAACAATTATCCATTGGCTCTTTTGAACTGTAACCTCTCACCTGGGCTATATTAGAATTAATTTTATGTTTTCAACTTTGTCTCCCAAATGGCCATGTCAAGCATGTGAGCATCCGAGGCGATATCAAATCAACTGAATTTAAAATTCTCGTCCACAATCTTAGAATTCCAAAACGCACAATGCTTTCAAGTCCACGCTGGTTGGTAAACAACTATCATTTGAGTTTTCCAATATTAAAGGTGTGTGAAAAGAGTTCTAACTATTTTAGACCCATATAAGTTTTCCAGTTCCGGAATCCCTAATTTATCCAAATATTGGATCAAACGGCTTTGAATGCAGAAAAGGAAGATTTAAGAAAATTATCGATGAGCGGGCAACTCACTTTGGATAAAATTGAAATTACCAATACATCCAATCTGGTTTAACGAATCAATTGTTAACAGTTTGCCGAAAGCGTCCATATTAGGAATCAACTCCATAATTATGTCATTCGCATTGAAATTACTCAGTTCCATTAACTGTTTAAAATTAAAAGAAAATTTGGGTTTATCGTCTTTAGCGATTGAGTTGTTTGGGCCAAAATAGCTTTTGTTGTTATCTGATGGAAGGTAACTTGCTCGTTAATAAAATAAATGAATTGTTAAATAAACCAGTGAAATTATTAAACAAAACAGCAGATTTATTTAACTTTGAATGAGCTAATAACTAATTTACAAAGTTGCCAAATTAGAATTCAAACATGATTTCAAATTGTAATATATTTTTAACCAATATTAATAATGATAATGTTAACAAACTTATTTCAGATTTTCAATTGCAGCTCGAAACAGAATATCAAAAAATTCAAGTGCAGTTCGAAATCTTTCCAATTTTACAAAATTGAAACTCAGATCAACTTTGGCATCTATTAATTGGTACTACAATAACATTTGATTGTCGGCAAATTAAGACTTTCAGAAATCAAACTGTCCATTAAACAAACTATAATTTAAAGTACATTTTTCCTGTCACAGTATTGATTCTGAATGAATTCTAACTATTTAACATAAATTTTAGTTACGGAGATTTCTTTAATTGATTACGCAATACTTATATGAGTTCAATTCTTGAGCTGAATGCATTAAATTTGGGAAAGATATTTAATTTAGTAAAATTATTTCGCCGTATAATGAAGACAATACCTTTCAAAAATTGTTCAACAATATCCATTTGTTTTAAGAATTCTCTGTAACTTTGAGAATCAAATTTAGAATCATTCATATTTGTCATGCCATGAAATTACTCCAGGTATCAAACTGTTTAAAATTCTCCACAAGACTCAAACTGGTTTACAATCTTAGATTTTCTGTTAAGATATTGAGATTAGTTATAAATTTAACTTGCTAAATTTGCGATAACAAACAAGAAGACTTAAAATCTCTTTGTTAATCTAAAGTCTAACTTTCGTATCTTGCGCCCATAATTAGATGCATTGTTAAAATGCTACGTTACCATAGTAACTTTTTCTTATTTCGTCAGCCCTTTCTAGCCCACTGCTGGACTTTTGGCCTCTTTTTCTAAGAAAAGGTTCAAGTATTAAAACCCCACGGTAGCTAAGTCCGGTTTGGGAATGTCCTTTTCATTGTTGATTCGGGTAGTCATCAACACAGGGGACCCCATTTACGTGCCCTCCGAAGCACGGAGACGGCATAGACCAAAATGAGAGTCAGAAAGAAATGTTTTCCTTCCTAGACTCCTCCGGGATTCAACTGGTGCCTTTCCATCAGTAGTTGATCGCTTTAACTACTAGGCCAAGACCGTCTTCACCATAGTAATTTTATCATAGTAACGGTCAAGTGGATATGCTAAAATTTTCAATTCATTATAATAAAAATAAATTGTGTAGATCGGAGGGCCTGGAAGGTGTGGAACACCCTCCAGTGCCCAAATATTCGAATATAGAACTGTAATTATCTTGGAAACTATGACACACCCTGAAGAGTATTTTATACCCCACCAGTTACTGTCTCTAGAGTCGCTGAATCTAGAAAGCCATAGTGAAAATAAAAATACATCTATATGATTATAACTGTGGCCGGGGGTATTTTATACCACCAGCCCCCACCCTTCCGTTCTTTAAAACTATGTGTTCTGATTTGATTATTATAATTACTTAATTTTAATTTGTTATTAATTTACCTCTAATAAAATACAAACTGTATTGACCGGGGGGTCTGGGGGTGTGAAACATCCTCCAGTGCCTAAGTATTAGAATGCAGAACTACAATTTTTTTACGGACAATAACACATACTAAGAAGAACTTCATACCCCTCCCCCAACATTCAACACCTTACATTTTATGTTGTTTTAAAAGATTTCTCTAAGTTTGAAGCCCCAGACCCCCGTCTCTAAGACTATGTTTTCAGTTTTGGCTATTGCAATTACTTGAATTTAATTTGTTACAAATTTACTTGTAATAAAAATGCACTACAAAGATCGGAGGTCAGGAGGGGGTACTTAAAAATATTTCTAAAAATAATATCTTAAGATATCTTAAGGTGTTTATTTAATGATCTCTCAAAACATCGGAAGATCGCGAAAACGGAGGCTCGAAGAGATAGCAAACACGGCGATAAGAATTATAGCTACCTGGGCGGAGGCGAGAGGTCTTACCTTGGTGCCGGAGAAGTCCGAAGCCGTCGCCGTGTGCGAAAGGAGAAAGAGCCGGAAGTGCGCCTCCAATTTAACGGCGTCCTGCTTCAACTGTCTATGAAGGTCACCGTATTAGAGGTGAAGATAAACAAATACCTGAACTTCATCAAACACGTAGAGGAAGTTGCAGGTAAAGCATTGGGGGCAACAACATCAATCGCCCGCCTCGTGCCCAATATTGGATGCCCGAAAACGACCAAGAGGAAAGCGCTGGGTGCCGTTACAACATCGATAATTCTATACGCGGCCCCGTATGGTACGACTCCATTGACCTAACGTAGTACAGCACCCAGTGGAACAGAAGAACGCTCTACGCGGTGCAGAGAAGGGACACTACGGGTAATATGCGGCTATTCTACTATCTCATCAAACACCAAGACACGCCCTGTCAGCCAGAAGAAACCACCCTGATGTGGCAACACAGATGGCAAAGCTCAGAAGCTGGCAGATGGACATACCAGTTGATTCCAGATTTCGGAACCTGGTCGTAGAGGAAACATGAAGAAATTAATAATAATTTCCTGGATGGTAGAACCCAACGTGTTAAACTAGAGGGCCAACCAAGATATAACATTTAATTAATTTTTGTTTTAAATTTTAAGGTTATTAAGTTTTTCTCTAATTTGAACCATTTATGTCAATATGTAAGTACTGCAAAATTAACGATTTACCTTTAAAATACAATTACTAGAAAAATAATTTGATTTACCATTTGCTTTTCGTATAAAAATAATATAGCCAAAGTCAAATACCAAAATTTATGGATTAAGTAAAGTCAATACTGACGTTTTAATTGTTTGATAACTAATTTTAATGATAGTTGATCTTTATTGCCATGTTAGCAGTTGTTCGAAAGTCGAACCGAGAGTTTTGCATTTAATAAAAATATCAAAAACTAAACTGACTTATGTTTTACTTGCCTCGTTTTGTTCAGTTGGGTTAACTTCGGGAGTCGGTAGGTAATCGAAAGAAGATTGCCAACCTTATACTAATTTTGTATTTAAAAAAGTTGAATACAGACACGGAGCCAGATCTTCGTATACTACGTATTGAAGCCTAAAAACACAACGATTTACTTTCAATATCTGGATTAATTCCTCTAAATGCTACTGCACTCTAAATTTTCTGTAACTTTCTCCTTCCGATCTATTTTTTCAGTAATTTTTGTTTAAATATCGAAATGATCTCACATCAAACGTTAGATCATTCTCGAAGATATTCCTATTTTTTAATAAGTATCCAAATTTTGATTTGAAAATGTAGAAGTTTAATCCTCTTATGGCTCTCCGTATATATAATATCTTAGTTGTACGTGCATGAAATAATTACAAACTTTTAAGCAAGTATTAACACATTAACAAAAATATTCTGTTTATTAATTTATTCTTTCTATGTAAATTTTATAAATAATTTAAATTATCGTAGCACTTCACAAAAAATTTAAGTTATTATCTTTGATGTTGACAATGAAAGGGCAGTTTCTTGTACCAACAATTTGGATCGCTTGCTTTCCTTTTCTCATCTTTAAATCTGAGCTGGGTGAGTTTTTAAATGACGTTTTAAACTTGATTTATCTGAAGATTTGTAGTCACAAATTTGACAATCAAACGGTTTCTCGCCTGTGTGAATTCTTAAATGAGCTTTTAACTTGATTTTTGTGAAAATTTGTGGTCACAAATTTGACAATCAAACGGTTTTTCGCTTATGTGAATTTTTAAATGAGCGTTCAAATTTGATTTTTGTGAAAATTTGTGGTCACAAACTTGACAAACAAACGGTTTTTCGCCTGTGTGAACTTTTAAATGAGTGTTAAAATGTGATTTTTGTGAACATTTGTAATTACAAATTCCACATACAAACGGTTTCTCGCCTGTATGAATTCTTAAATGAATTTTTAAACTTGATTTTCGTGAAAATTTGTGGCCACAAATTTGACAACTAAACAGTGTCCCGTCAGTGTGAATTCTTAAATGAGTTTTTAAACTTGATTTTTGTGAAAATTTTTGATCACAAATTTGACAAACAAGCGGTTTTTCACTTAAGTGAATTTTTAAATGAGCGTTCAAATTTGATTTTTGGGAAAATTTGCGGTCACAAACTTGACAAACAAACGGTTTTTCGCCTGTGTGAACTTTTAAATGGATGCTCAAATGTGGTTTTTGTGAACATTTATAATCACAAATTCGACATACAAACGGTTTCTCGCCTGTATGAATTCTTAAATGAGCTTTTAAACTTGATTTTCGTGAAAATTTGTGGTCACAAATTTGACAACCAAACGGTTTTTTGTCTGTGTGAATTCTTAAATGAGTTTTTAAACTTGATTTTTGTAAAAATTTTTGGTCACAAATTTGACAAACAAGCGGTTTTCTGATTGTGTGAAGTTTTAAATGAGTGTTCAAATTTGATTTTTGTGAAAATTTGTGGTCACAAACTTGACAAACAAACGGTTTTTCGCCTGTGTGAACTTTTAAATGAGTGTTCAAATGTGGTTTATGTGAACATTTGTAATCACAAATTTGACATACAAACGGTTTGTCGCCTGTATGAATTCTTAAATGAGCTTTTACACTTGATTTTCGTGAAAATTTGTGGTCACAAATTTGACAACTAAACAGTTTCTTGTCTGTGTGAATTTTTAAATGATCTTTAAACTTGATTTTCGTGAAAATTTGTGGTCACAAACTTGACAAGCAAACAATTGCTCCCTGGTGTGAGTTCTTAAATGCACAATTAATTTATATTTACGTTCAACGATATACCCACAAATTGCACATTCGTATAAATTTGAGGGATTCAATTTTCTTGTAGGATTTTTCTGTGTAAATTCTTCATTACAGCTTTCTTCCTTAATGTCAATTGAATGATGAAAATCTTCTAAATTAAATTTCACGTCTTCCAACACCTCAGATTTAATTTCGTAATAGCTGCTTGAATTATATGAAGCCTGCGTAACTTGACTGATGTTAGCCATAATATTAAGTAACTCTTCTGTGGGTAAGGCTTGAGCCATTTCTGAAACAGGTTCGTATTAGAAAGAAACACATCGGATGAACATATTATGCTATGCTAATTAAGCTCCGACATTTTATTTCTCAAATGTTACACATTACGTCAAGTATCGTTTCAATCGTAAAAGCAGTCAGTTATTGGTCAAAAGCAAATAACACTTACGATACATGGTCCGAACATAGGTTATAATTCACCTTGACGTTACATGCACATTATAATTAACATCTTTGATACTAAATTATGCTGAATAAATACGAACCGTTAGTAGCACATCTTCATGGTCATCCTCAACATTTTGCGAATTCTGAAAGTTGCTAATAAAATTGAGGAGCTGTGATTTATGTTAACTGAGAACAATGGTGGCACAGTATGGAAGAATTCTCTGCAGGTGACCAACTTCGAATAATCAGAAATTTTATGTTGACCTTTCTAGCTAAAATTTTGATTTAGACATTATCTACTTTTATTTTCGATACCGTAAACGTGGCCCCAAAAATCAAAAATATCTAATAAATAAAATATTTATGATTAAGGAATATCTCCAAAATTCCCTGCTAAATGGTAAAGTTTTTACGGAAAAAATTGACATTCTGACAGAAAATGACAGCAAAGTGAAAAATATTCAGTAAAATTCAAGAAAATAAAGTTTCAAACAGCTCTGGAATGTTTTTACAATACAAACATAAAAGTTCTAAATTTAAATTAGTAATGGGTAACAATTATTTAATATACATAACCTAACAAAAAATTTGCATTGATATTATTTACTGTTCAGTTTAAAACAAAGATAAATTTGTTTAAGATTAGAAATGCCTTCTCTGGTGCCTACAGAAGATGTTCTATGAACAATTTTGAATGAAGATATTGGTATGGAAGATCATTCTGTTTCGGACTTAAAGTAATGGTTGGAATTTGGAGGTTTAAAAAAAGAGTGGTACCAAAGAAAAACTGATTACGAAGAAAATTGCCTAGTCCATTAAATTTATATATATTTTCTTTTTTATTCGGCATGTGACTGTGAATCGTATGTTTCAAAAACCACGTAAGTTCCAAATTTAACTAAATTAATTGCTATGTGGAATTCAACGTTTTGAGGATTTATTTTAATTTAAGAATCGGATTATTCAATAAAGGTAAATTACTCTTGTCGGTTTTCGTATTTGTGATTTTTATTTTGCGTTTAGGTAAAACTATTTTGAACAAAATGCTGTACCTACTTTGAACTTGTCTTTGTATATTGAAGAAAATACATTCCAGGACCTAGTACACGTAGTCGGCAAGTAAATAAAAGAAATGAAATCAAAGAAAACCATGCATTCGTATGTATAAAAGAAGATGAAAAGGAGGTTCGAGAATGTACAAGTTGAAATTTAAGTGAAATGGATGCAGCAGAGGGCCTAATTGAATATTAAAATAATTGACGCATGTGAATTTGTTAATGAGAAATATTATTTCAATAATAAAAGATTTAATATTTTATATATTTTTATTAATTTTGTATTTTGTCACATAAATTATGCAACATGTCATCCATAAATATTTTTTATGTATATACAACTTTGTTTTTGGGAATTCATAATTGTAATCCACTTCAATATTCAAAAAACTTTTATCGAATGATGAATATAAAACCATGTAACGTTTATTTAAATTAAGAACAGTTCATAACAATTGTTTTTTTTCCCTTTTGTCGTTTTCTTTGTAGATATAATTTACTTTATTTAAACTATCGTGGATGTTCTTTTCAGCATCTAGAAGAAATACTGGAAGGAAAGTTTCAACAACAACTTGGATTGCTTCCTTTCTGTTTCTCATCTTTAAAATTAAGCTGGGTGAGTTTTTTAAATGCCGTTTTAAATTTGTTTTACGTGAAGATTTGTAGTCACAAATTTGACAAGCGAACGGTTTCTCGTGTGTATGAACTTTTAAATGAGTTTTTAAATTTGATATTTGGGAAAATTTATGGTTACATATTTAACAACTTAACAGTTTTTCGCCCGTATGAGTTTTTAAATGTTCATCTAAATATGTTTTTCGTGAACATTTGTAATGACAAATTCAACAAACAAACGGTTTCTTGTCTGTGTGAATTTTTAAATGGGTTTTTAAACTCGATTTTTGTGAAAATTTCTGGTCACAAATTTAACAACCAAACAGTTTCTCGCCTGTGTGAATTCTTAAATGAGTTTTCAAATTTGATTTTTGTGAAAATTTGCGGTCACAAACTTGACAAATAAACGGTTTTTCGCCTGTGTGAACTTTTAAATGAGTGTTCAAATGTGCTTTTGTGAAAATTGTGATCACAAATTCGACATACAAGCGGTTTCTTGCCTGTATGAATTTTAAATGAGCTTTTAAAATTGATTTTCGTGAAAATTTGTGGTCACAAATTTGACAACTAAACAGTGTCCCGTCTGTGTGAATTCTTAAATGAGTTTTTAAATTTGATTTTCGTGAACATTTGTGGTTACAAATTTGACAAACAAACGGTTTTTCCCTTGTGTGAACTTTTAAATGAGTGTTCAAATTTGATTTTGTGAACATTTATAATCACAAATTCCACAAACAAACGGTTTTTCGCCGGTGTGAATTTTTAAATGCACATTTAAAGTTGATTTTCGTAAATATTTCTTATTACAAATTTTACAGGCAAAGGATTGCTCCCTGGTGTGAGTTCTTAAATGCACAATTAATTTATATTTACGTTCAACGATATACCCACAAATTGCACATTTGTATAAATTTGAGGGGTTCAATTTTCTTGCAGGGTTTTTCTGTGTTAATTCTTCATTACAACTTTCTTCCTTAATGTCAATTGAATGATGTAAATCTTCTAAATTAAATTTCACGTCTTCCAACACTTCAGATTTAATTTCGTAATCGCTGCTTGAATTATATGAAGCCTGCGTATCTTGACCGATGTTGGCCATAATATTATGTAACTCTTCTGTAGGTAAGACTTGAGCCATTTCTGAAACAGGTTTGTATTAGAAAGAAGCATGTTGTATCGAAATGTTATGCTTTGCTAATTAAGCTCTCCCGTTTCAAATATCAAATGTTATTCATTGTGTAAAGTATCGTTTCATTTATCAAAACCATCGGTAGTATTTAAGTAAATGTTAGTTTATGGGTTAGCGATGGTTACAAATAAACTCGGAGATACAGCGTGGTCTGTATATAGATTAACATTTTATCTTGACTTTATAAGCACATGATAACTAACAACTTTGATATTAGGTTATGTTGAATAATAAATTACTAACCGTTAGTAGCACATCTTAATTGTCATCACCGACATTTTGTAAATTCTAAAAGCTGCTGATAAAATTGAAGTAGTGCGACTTATGATAACGCAATGTTACTAGATCTGACCAAACCTGGATGAAGAAAGCGAATCACTGTAACGCTAGCATGCTAACCACAAAAAACAATTGAACTGCAATTGAAGGTTAAAAATTAAAACCATCTTCGGGGCCTCTCGCCACGAAGGTACGAAGTTAAATTGGTAAAACAAATGAATAATAGATGGCACTATACTTTTTATTTAATTTTAATTATTAAATTTTTATTGCTAATTCAAAATGATTATTGTATAATAAAGTGTTCCAGTAATGTATCCACAAAGTAAAACCGAATACATATTAAAACAATGCATAAAACATTAATCATTTTAAATTAGCAATACTTACAGAAAAAATCATTATAAATTTAATATTTTATTCACATGTTCTGCTGAATAATTAATTACATTTAATTAAACAATGTAAATTATTAACTGGACCTTCTTCAAATCACCATTGATTGTTCTTTGATTTTTGACCCAGCATTTTTTGAAATTAAGTTTAAACGTAGCATTTTGTACAACCTAAAATGATTATTAAATTAAGATAAGTAATTGACCAATACTTTAAATAAAATTTATTACCTGCGTTATAAATTTTCTCGGCCTAATTTGCCCGAATTATACTTAACGTGAAATGAAAAACACTTCATTTTCGTATCAACATCGATGAAACGCTGAAAATTAAACAATGGATAATCTGCGCACGGTAATCGATGTATAATCGGTTCTATTGTACCTCTAAATTTCATCGTAGATATCTCTAGGTGAAGAAATCGGGCATTAGTCATTTAATAAACCCCTTAAGATATCACTATAATATTTTTAGGAAATATCTTTTAATCATTTTAATAGTTGAAAAGTTATATACTTATGTATATAATTTTTATCTTAATAAAAAATACAATCAATCACAAATATTTACAACTTATACTTACTTAATGTCTACTTTTTTCTTAATTAAACAATAATATTCTAATATGTACAAGCACCTAAAATTAAAAATTAACAAAAACTCCGTTTAAGCTGGTTGAAAATCTGTAAAAATAAATATTAATAGATTTCCTTAAAAAAAATAATTTAATAATTTTACCCGGTCTTAGCATTTTCTTTCATTGCGAGATTGTACTGCCCTTTGCTTTTGAACTCTAAAAATAAATTGAAAACAAAAAATAAAACAATTGAATATTAATTTAAAGTATTTTTCAATGGCAATTTTCCCAAACTTGGGGTCTAAAAAATGTACAAAGCAATAATGTTTTTCCTAAAGATTTATTGAATATTTTGGAAAGAATCGATACTATCTAAAATACGGATCAATTCCACATTTGACATTTTTAGCTAATTACACCATTATCTTTCATAATTCGTTGTAAAAATCGAGATTCTGGTATTTTAAATGTTGCCACGACCTATTTTAATTACGATGGGCGGGGTTACAGTTCACTTTCACGTTCACTTTTGCAACTTTCTCAGCTATTTTTTCGGGAGCATCTGTCTGGAAAGATTCAAATGCTCCTTCCTCTCTCTTTATTAGTTTTTTGACGTTTTTTCTATATGCTTCCTCAACTTTAATTTATTCTACTGTTCATCCCATATCTATATCTTCTCTTGCTTAAACACCCTTTTGTATCCAACTTTAACTTTGTTTCCGTTTTCTATTTCCTCTCTAGCGACAGTCCATATTTTGCTTTGTATTTCCTTCTCCTGGTTGGTCAGGTCGTTCTCAATGTAAGTTGCCGGTCCCTTAAGTTTGTTTGTATTTATCATTCCTGTTGCTTTCTGGTTTTAAGTTTTGCTACGACAACTTGGTTAACTTACATTTTCCCAATTTTAAATGCATCCATAACCTCCACCTAAACGTGCATTTCCTGGTTTAAAAATTCTTCGACCTTTCTTCGTGTTATATTTCCTGTTATTGGCATGTTCTTGAAAATTATATTAGTGGCCTTTCTACCCTTTTCATACCTTTCCAGTTAAAATTACAATTTTTTAATGTTTTTTCTTACTCCATCGCTCATCTTTTTCATTCAATTTTTCCTCTACCTTGTTTCTGTACTTCTTTTAAATATCTCTTCAGAATCACTTCCTTCCCTCGCTTGATAAATTCTTTTACGGATGGGATAACTATTCGATCTCTTTATTGTTCGGGTTATCGCTCATTTGCACCAACTTACTGACAGTTAGGCAACCAAACTTGTATGTGGAAGTTATTTTCACTTTCGATCGCATTTGATTACGTATCCTCCTCTCTTGAGTTACCAGTTATCCTAGCGAGACTGCAAATAACCTTCAAATACCTTTTTGTTTATTTTATCTTGTTTTATTGTAATTATCGTATTCCTAATATTTCCACCGCTTCTACGATATCTCATGCCTTGTTGCTCGTGTTGCACTTGAATATTTCTCTCCAATTTTCTCAATCAGCAAAAATCAAACAGTTCGCTACTTGTAAGCACCAGACAGGACCGAACCCCACCATAATTGTAATATATACATTCTAAAATATTGGCAATGAGAAGTGTAGACTTGAATTCAATTAAATTAAAATTAAATATATATATAAATTACGGTTTTATTTATATCTGTTGACGTTTCCAGCATTCCAATCGCCTGTCTTGAGTATTTTCATCCTCTATCTCTGTCTCATTGCTTCCTCGCCATGTGAGATTTGGTCTGCCTCTTCTCCTCTTTAAATAAATAATTAAATTAAAAAATTAATTTTTATTGTAACAGAAAATAATAAATAAATAAACTTCTTAAAACTAAATAAAGGTATGAAAAGCTTAATTACAACTAAGAATAATTGCTTTACTATATTGCAATCGTTTACCACATTACAATAAATCGAATCGTTCCTTTTAAAAAACAATTACGTAAAAAGATCTTGACTTGAATTGTTTTAGCAACGACTGAGATTTACTGAATGGTTTTAAACTGCTAAGAAGTATACCGATTTATGTAGTTTTTAATTCCACATAGAATTTAATTTAGTTAAATTTGGGACTTACGTGGTTTTTGAAACATACGATTCAGTCACATGTCGAATAAAAAAGAAAATATATATAAATTTAATTGACCAGGCAATTTTCTTCGTAATCGGTTTTTCTTTGGTACCACTCTTTTTTAAACCTCCAAATTCCAACCATTACTTTAAGTCCGAAACAGAATGATCTTCCATACCAATATCTTCGTTCAAAATTGTTCATAGAACATCTTCTGTAGGCACTAGAGAAGGCATTTCTAATCTTAAACAAATTTTATCTTTGTCTTAAACTGAACAGTAAATAATATCAATGCAAATTTTTTGTTAGGTTATGGATATGTATATTAAATAATTGTTACCCATTACTAATTTAAATTTAGAACTTTTATGTTTGTATTGTAAAAACATTCCAGAGCTGTTTGAAACTTTATTTGCTTGAATTTTGCTGAATATTTTTCAATTCGCTGTCATTTTCTGTCAGAATGTCAATTTTTTCCGTAAAAACTTTACCATTTAGCAGGGAATTTTGGAGATATTCCTTAATCATAAATATTTTATTTATTAGATATTTTTTGAATTTGGGGTCACTTTTACAGAATCGAAATTGAAAGTAGATAATATCTAAATCAAAATTTTAGCTAAAAAGGTCAACATAAAATTTCTGATTATTCGTAGTTGGTCACCTGCATAATTTCAATACGTGACCATTGTCTATAATAACGTATGTTACAAAATCGAATTTAATTAATTCTTGGAATTGTTCACTTAAACTTTCAAATCAAAAATGTTGACGGATGTCTTTAAGATGTTCAAAATGTAATTATTAGTTAATTTATGATCAAAGTGTTAATTCAATAATTCAGAATTCAAAATGTAAGGTCAAGAGTGAATTATAACTTTCGAATTATTCACATAGATTTAGTTCTTGTTGAAGATAACCAGATTAACTTGTTCAGATCTGAAAAATTTCAGTAATTTTAACGATTTAGTAAATTAATAATGGATGAGTTAATTAGCATAGCACAATGTTGATCCGATGTGCTTTTTCTAAAAAACCTTTTCAGAAATGGCTCAAGGCTTACCCACAGAAGAGTTACGTTAATATTATGGCCAACATAGTCAAGAACGCAGGCTTCATATAATTCAAGCAGCGATTACGAAATTAAATCTGAAGTGTCGGAAGACGTGAAATTTAATTTAGAAGATTTACATCATTCAATTGACATTAAGGAAGATAGTTGTAATGAAGAATTAACACAGAAAAACCCTGCAAGAAAATTGAACTCCTCAAAGTTATACGAATGTGCAATTTGTGGGTATATCGTTGAACGTAAATATAAATTAATTGTGCATTTAAGAACTCACACCAAGGAGCAATCGTTTGACTGTCACATTTGTGATAAGAAGTATTTACGAAAATCATCTTTAAAGGTGCATTTAAAAGTTCATACAGGCAAAAAAACGTTTTCTTGTCAAGTTTGTGACCACAAATTTTCACGAATATCAAGTTTAAAAGATCATTTAAGAATTCATACGGGCGAGAAACCGTTTGTTTGTCGAATTTGTGATTACAAATGTTCACGAAAATCATATTTAGATCTGCATTTAAAAACTCATACGGGCGAAAAACCGTTTGGTTGTCAAATATGTGACCTCAAATTTTCACAAAAATCAAATTTAAAAGCTCATTTAAGAATTCACAGAGACGAGAAACTGTTTGTTTGTCGAATTTGTGAATACAAATGTTGGCGAAAAACACATTTAGATAAGCATTTAAATACTCATAAGGGCAAAAAACCGTTTGTTTGTCAAATTTGTGACCACAAATTTACCCAAAAATCAAATTTAAACATTCATTTAAAAGTTCACACTGGCGAGAAACCGTTTTGTTGTCAAATATGTGACTACAAATTTACACAAAAACAACATTTAATTACTCATTTAAAATCATACAGGGCAAAACCGTTTGTTTGTCAAATTTGTGACCACAAATTTACCCAAAAATCAAGTTTAAAAATTCATTTAAAAGTTCATACTGGCGAGAAACCGTTTTGTTGTCAAATATGTGACTACAAATTTACACAAAAATCAACTTTGAACACTCATTTAAAAATCCACACAGGCGAGAAACAGTTTGTTTGTCAAATTTGTGACCACAAATTTACCCAAAAATCAAGTTTAAAAATTCATTTAAAAGTTCATACAGGCGAGAAACCGTTTTGTTGTCAAATATGTGACTACAAATTTTCACAAAAACAAATTTAAAACGGCATTTAAAAACTCACCCAGCTCAGTTTTAAAGATGAGAAAAAGAAAGCAAGCGATCCAAGTTGTTGGTACAAGAAACTTCCCATTCATTGTCAACGTCAAAGATAATAAGTTAAATTTTTGTGAAGTGCTACGATAATTTAAGTTACTTATAAAATGTACATACAAAGAATTAATTAATAAACAGAATATTTTTGTTAATGTGTTAATACTTGCTTAAAAGTTTGTAATTATTTCATGCACATACAACTAATATATTATATATACGGAGAGCCATAAGAGGATTAAACTTTTACATTTTCAAACCAAAAATTGGACGCCTATTAAAAATTAGGAATATCTTCGAGAATGATCTAACGTTTGATGTGAGAACATTTCGATATTTAAACAAAAATTACTGAAAAAATAGATCGGAAGGAGAAAGTTACAGAAAATTTAGAGTGCAGTAGCATTTAAAGGTTTCGTGTCTGTATTCAACTTTTTTAAATACAAAATTAGTATAAGGTTGGCAATCTTCTTTCGATTACCTTCTGACTCCTGAAGTTTATCCAACTGAACAAAACGAGGGAAGTAAAACATAAGTCAGTTTAGTTTTTGATATTTTTATTGAATGCAAAACTCTGGTTCGACTTTCGAACAACTGCTAACATGGCAGTAAAGATCAACTATCATTAAAATTAGTTATCAAACAATTAAAACGTCAGTGTTGACTTTACTTAATTCATAAATTTTGGTATTTGACTTTGGCTATATTATTTTTATACGAAAAGCAAATTTTTCTAGTAATTGTTCTTTAAAGGTAAATCGTTAATTTTGCAGTACTTACATATTGACATAAATGGCTAAAATTAGAGAAAAACTTAATAACCTTAAAATTTAAAACAAAAATTAATTAAATGTTATATCTTGGGTGGCCCTCTAGTTTAACACGTTGGGTTCTACCATCCAGGAAATTAGTAAGAAGCTTGAGAGCAGAGCTACCACATCCATGTTAACGGAGTGACGATGTCTCTAAATAGAAGTTTATCAAATAAGTTAGAATATACAAGCAAAACCGTAAGATGAGCTTCAGCATTCTAGACGAGATAATATTCTTACCAATTGCATTAGATTTTGATCCGCGAATAGCACTAGCTACATCCTCCGAACTGACTAAACGAAATTCCAGTTTATTAGTGATACGAGGATGGCAATTATTCCTAAACTTATCGATGATTTTGGTATCAATAAAAGTACTTGGTGCAGTCAACAAAAACGTGATTCAAAATATCCGCAGTCTGTTCATTTGAGCCGATAACCACTTCAGAGCTTTTTTGCATGCGCTTATTAAGATTCTTATTATCTGTAATGATAAATTTATACATAAATAGCATAGGCTTAAATAATATAATCGCAGTTTAAGTGTTTATGAAACCGGGCATTAGAACCTTTGTTATGGCTTACATTTACCCTAGAATTAACCCCCGCCATCGTATCGTGACATTAGCCAACATCTTCAGCCGCTGCCTTAATGCAAGCAGCCACATAAGTATGATCTTGTTCTTGTATTTATATTTTTTAAAGCTTTTACATTTTTGTGGTTAGGTTTCTTCGACTTACCACTTGCCGGTAAGTTAGCTTGCTGTAGATTCTGCTTAAGGCAACGCGCACACCATTTGATTTGAATTTATCAGCTTCGACTTTCGCGATTTTCTCAAGCAGTAATTTATTGCATAAGGATTTTTCGTTATTAATTAATTCCTGCATTCTTTTCACAATGTCTAAAAACACTAAAATTAGAATTCTGTAGCTACTCTCTTAATGATTTTTTGGCTAACTTAAAATTATGAGCAGTCAATCGAGCTTCACTGTATTCACTCACTAAGAGAGTATGGAGGCCGATGGGCTATATTTAATATTTATAATACAAATTCAATATTTTCTGTAGAAGAACAATAATAATGTAGGTTTTTATAAAGAAAACAAACGGAAAAGTTACATAATAAGAATCAGTGTGAATATTTATTAACTTGTGAAATTATAAGTATGTTGAATAAAATATTTTAAAAATTACAAGTTTTAAAATTTTTAAATTTTAAAATAAAATTTGAAAATTTTCCGCGGGACGCCGTTTAATTGGGAGGCGCACTTTTGGCGCTCTGCTTCTTCCGCACACTGGTGGCTATGATTCTAATCGCCGTGTTTGCTCTTTCTTTTCGAACCTGTGCTCTTCGTGATCTTCCACGACGATCGTGATGTCGTCGGCGAATCCCATTAATGTGGCTCCGGGCGGGAGGTCCACGTCGTACATAATGTTTCGCAGGGTGGGGTCTAAAATCGATCCCTGTGGAACCCCGGTTGAGATGTTCCACCTTTCGCCGTCATCTCTAAGGATGAGACCCCCTTCCCCCACCACTGTACTCTTTTCTATCTCGCGCCAGTTGGTTTCGCCAATGTGGTAGCCGGAGAGATACTTCTTGTAGAGGTAGGTAAGGGCGGGGACGTCGAGTGGGAATCCCTGCTCTTGGATTGGGCATCTGCACTCGATCCTAGTCTCCCTGTTGGTCATCTTCTTTATCGTGGAAGTACGCAAGGTACTTCACGACGACTACTCTCAGCTTTCCCTCTCTGAGCCTCGCTATTTGATAGAGGCTCCTCGGCGCCGCTTCGCTTGGGAGCCCAGGCCGGAGGCATGATGCCGCGGTCTGGCTTGCACTGGGAGGATAACCTCTTCTCGCTGGCTGGGATGGGCCTCTGGCGGCGTTCCTGTTGTTGAAAGCGAAGCTGGAGTAAGTGTTCGCTGTTGCCAGGTTGAAAGGGTATTTCAGCTCGCGGTGACCGTCACATTTGACTTTTTACGAAATGCGGGATTTGTGCACTCCGCCACTTTGTGTCCGGTTACACGCCGCACTGATGTGTCCGTATTCCCAGCATCTGTAGCATATCGCGACTTTGTACCATCTATCATTTTTACCCCACACTTGGTCTAGTCCACTAGGAGACTACGCCTGGCCAGGAGAGATTGGGCCGCACCAGAGTGAAGAGACACGACCACTATTTTCGTTTCTTGCGCCGCGGGCCTGATGACGCCGATGGTCGTGTCTGCGGCGTCCCCAAACGTGGAGATGGCTTCCCGAAGTTCTTCGTTTGTGGTACCTATCTCCGTGCCTATTATCTGAAGGAAGTGTTTTAAAATTGACCTGGAGACTGGCGTTCTTCTCCAGTATTTTTTCCTAAAAAGATTCCTAATTTCTAGCGTGATAGTCAAATCGATTTCAAAATTTGATAGATTAAAATATTTTGAACTGCGAATCGATGTGCAAAATTTCAGCTGGATTAAATGATTGGAAGGTTAAAAATTCGTCGGAAGATTTTCTACCGCCTGCTGGTAACCGAAAATGCAATATTTGGAAGGACAAGTTAATCTATGGCCTTTAAAAATAGCGGATGCACTTCAAAAATATTACGGCCAAATAAAAAATAAGAGTTGCTTTAAGGCATCCCTTGGTGATTTACCGCTGATATTTATAAAGCTATTTAGAAATGCATCTGCTAGTTATGAAAGTTGCTTTCTAAATTGCAAGCTAAAGTGCTAAGCTTAAAAATAAGGTAGACATATACTTTACTCTTATGATATACCATAAAGTAAGCTGGGTGGAGTTGCCCCCTACCCTTAAACCTCCCCGTGTATATGGTCCACCGGAGGGCACGTTAAACCGGCGGTCCCCCTGCTTTGAAGACAAATCGCCCTTCGGCTGCACGATGCCTGGCTTATTGGAACATCTGGCCGGGTGGACGGTCAGAGATTAGTGAGACGAGTCTTGGGGCTGAACAAAAACATCAAATTTTCTTTTAATTTTAAACAGTTAATGGAACTGAGTAATTTCAATGCGAATGACATAATTATGGAGCTGATTCCTAATATGGACGCTTTCGGCAAACTGTTAACAATTGATTCGTTAAAACCAGATTGGATTGTATTGGTAATTTCAATTTTATCCAAAGTGAGTTCGTCTTCCTCCTTTTCCGATAATTTTCAATTAAATCCTTCCCAATTTTCTGCATTCAAAGCCGCTTTGATCTAATAGTTTGCGATAATTCAGGGATCTCCCGGAACTGGAAAACTTATATGGGTCTAAAAATAGTTAGAACTCTTTTGCACGAACAAAACCTTAAATATTGGCACGAGAAAACTCCAATATTGATAGTTTGCTTTACCAACCACGCGTTGGACCAATTTCTGGAAGGCTTAATTTCCACCACGAATCGAATCGTTGGAGTTGGTGGTCAGTCTAAAAATGACCAATTGATGCAGTTTAATTTGAAAAACTTGAGGACAGCCAATCGAACTCCTGGAGATATTTTGCACGGCTGCAGAAGGAATCTGAATGATTTGGTATACGAAATCAAGAAATGCGAAAACGAAATCAAATATTGACAAATTTGAAAGCACTGTGCGTTTTGGGAATTCTAAGATTGTGGACGAGAATTTTAAATCCAGTTGATTTGATATCGCCTCGGATGCTCACATGCTTGCATGGCCATTTGGGGACAAAGTAGTGAAAACATAAAAATTAATTCTAATATAGCAGAGGTGAAAGGTTACAGTTCAAAAGAGCCAATAGGATAATTGCTTTCCAAACTAATTTTAAAGCCGTTTTTTTTTCAAAAATGTGTAAACCGACCGCAAATTTTATTTTTTTATACGCTAATTAAACCCTCATCTTTCATAATCCACTTTAAAAATGGTAAAAATCGCGATCAGGGAATTCGAACCGTCACCTTCATAATGTATTCGTAATTGACGCCGCAATTGAGGAATATCTGCAATGTTCTTTTACACGTATTATATAGTTTTATATTGGTTTAAACGTAGATGAAGAATTAAGTCAGATATTCAAGATTGTGTGTAAGATGCCAGAATATGGTTCCATTCAACTACATGCCTTTTCATATTTGTGACAACTAAAAGTATGGCTTTCTCGTGGCGCCCTCTGCAAAATTTTGCGCTGTTGCCAAATCAACTAAAATTCCTATTCAAATTCAAAAAAGAGTAATTAATTACACGTTACACTCAGATCCCAATAGATAGGGGTGCAAACTTAAAATTAACTATAATAAAACCTACTTTCACGCAATAATATTATAATTCGTAATATAGTATATTTAAAATTAAATCTTTACTAATTTTAGGTACCTACTCGTAAAATGTATTAATTAATATTAAATATAAAAATAATATTACAAAGCTAATTGGCCCAATCCACATTATTCAAGTTCTGGTTAAATTTAAAGTTCTATTTACCTTCACAATAGAATTCTAACAAAACAAAGTAAACTTACAACAAAGAATGTTTTTACAATGTTTATGCACTTCGATTCCATCTACTTGCGAGTGATCAGGTAAGGTTCGCATCCTCTCGTTTCTCTTCTACCGAGTTTACCCACCGTAAACTACTACACTTCTGTAGCACAAGATTCAAATTTTACGTTGATTTTCTGATACTAATTAATCTCAACGAAATTATGTATAATTCCGAAGAGATTAAGGGGGTGGAGTAATTAACTGCAGGCACGACGCTTGAGCTAATACTTATTTTATTAAAAAATTCAATTGTTTATATACAAATTTACAATTGCATGTTTGCAAATTACACTAAATCTAGGACAACTAATAATAGTTTTTGCATGATTGTACTTAATATACTGTCTATTTTACACTATTGCACTTATATTTCATAATGTTAATTTTGCACTTCCTATTTAAAACTGTAATACTTTTGCATTATGTTTTAATGTAATTAAACAGATACAATGGTTTTTATCTGGTGTGAGTTTTTAAATGTCTAGTTAAGTTTCTTTTTTTCTGATGATTTGTAATCACAAATTTCACAAACAAACGGTTTCTCACCAGTATGAGTCATTAAATGCCTATTTAAATTTCCTCATGACCACGAGAGTTCGTACCGACTAGACGTGTTGTTCATAACCTAACAAAGCATACTTCTTAACCAAACTTTATAACGTGTTGTAAGTAATTGTTTTAACATTTATTTTAAACTTTATTTGTTGTAGCCACGTTGGAAGAAATTCCAGCTACTACTAAACTGGACCCACCATCCAAAGGGAATTCCACTAGGAACCTGAGTAAGGTGTATTCCAAAATACCACTAACCAAAGGCTTTTGTGGCTTTTCTAAATTATCAACTCAACTTACTAAACAAGCCAACTCGATGGCATCACCCAAAAAATCTGTCACCACTTTACCTTGGGACGGCAATTTGAAAAGGGCTTGCGATGACAACGACTCGCCGAAGCAACAAACCAAGAAAGCGAATAACGACTTTGCAATTCCTCTTCGGAACCGTTTTACAGCACTTGCAAAGGATTCCACCACTCCGATGGACCACTCGACCACACAAACCGCAACGATCGCAGACCACAGCAAGGAGAATGGGGTAAGTACCGATACTAATTCTGTTCTTCCACAGCCACCAGCACCTAAGAAAATCAAGCCGAGGCCCATAATCATCAAACGCGGTGTTTACGGGAACAAAGATTATAAAGATACCCTCAAGGATATCAAAGTTTCTGTGAAGAATCACTTAATCAAAACCTTGGTTCGCAGACCAAGGTAACTGTCGAAAACATGGAAAACTACGTTCGGCTGACGACAGACCTTCAAAGCAATAACATCGAATACTTTTCGTATGGTACGGAAGATTCGAAGAGAAGTTCGTTTGTTCTGAAAGGGACCAACGAACTCGACACCGACGACATCCTGCTAGATCTGCAAGAACAAGGCCTTAAACCCGAAGCTTGCCGGCTCCTAGCCAGTAAAACTAACAACAAGCCGATCCTGTATCCAAAATACAGGATATCGTTTGCCAACGGAACCACTCTCCAGCAGGTGAGAAGGATCCGATACATTCAACACAACACCTGCTACTGGGAACCTTACAAACCCCCCAGAACCATCATGCAGTGTGGCAACTGCTTAGATTTCGGACACGGCAGCCGATATTGCTTTGCAAAAGCAGTGTGCGGCCACTGCAGCAATGGGCACAATACGTGGAATTGCCCAACTCAGGAAGAATCTCCTTTATGTGCCAATTGCAAAGGAGATCACAGGGCTACATCCCAAATGTGCCCTAATTACATTGAAGCAGAGAGAAAAGCCAATGACAAAAAGACCAACCAAAGTCGCAAGGCTACCAAAAGAGTTGCCGACAGGAAACGGGAAGAGTTTATAAACAACCTGGCCAACTTCCCGGATTTACCCCCAACAAACCGAGCCATACCGTCTCTGATGGAAATCACGGCCACTCCGCCAACACAACAATTCAACCACCAGTGGCCGCAACGTGACCACCCCCGGAGACCCATACCTCCACGACAGCCACCACCATCACAACCGATACCAAATTCAAACGACTTTCAAACATTCATGAAAGAACTCGAAGAGCTCAATCGAATGTTTGATTTTAAAAAATTAACGAACATGGTAATTCAGCTAAAGGCGGACTTATCTCGGGCCAATGGCGCATTCGAAGCTATCGAGGCTATTAAAAAGGCAGATGATGCATTTGCAGCTATTAAAAATTTGACCCATGGTTAAAAAGGCAATAAAAGAATTAAAAATAGCCCACTGGAATGCCACCAGCATAGTGAATAAAAAGGAAGAAATGGAGGACTTCCTTTTAACTAACAGTATAGACATCGCACTAATCAGTGAAACCTGGCTTAAGCCCAATATCAATTTCAAACTCAAAAAGTACCACTGTCACAGATTGGACAGGGTAGCCCATGGAGGAGGTGTCGCTATTCTGATAAAGAAAGGCATCCCCCACGAACCCACAAAACCCGAGATTTCCCAAAACCTGGAAATCATCACTATAAAATTAAAACAAATCCGCCTCTTCACATCGGCGCAGCCTACAACCCTCCAGAGCAACACGAACATTTCAAAGAAGACCTGCAAGTGTTCCTGGACCAATACCCCAACATCGTCATTGGAGGAGACTTCAATGCCAAACACTCGTTTTGGAACTGCAACAGTAACAACCGCTGCGGTACTATCCTGCGAGACCTTTCCCTCGAGAAGAACTTCTCAATTGTTTACCCGCCCGAACACACCTATTTTCAAGGGCCTAATTTTCAACCGTCCACGCTCGACTTCTTCCTCCTCCAAGGGGTCGGCCGCTACACTACACCATCGGTCCTAGAAGACCTTTCGTCAAACCACTATCCAGTGGTGATGACACTTTGCTTAAACTGTGATCTCTACGAAAGAGAAATACGCTCCACCGATTGGCAGAAATATAAACAACTCTGCAACGATCGAATACAAATCAAAACCGATCTTATCAATAATTCCGACATCGATGAATCCATCACCAAAGTTACCGAGGTAATGCAGTCGGCTTTCAATGATGCAACCACCAAAAACAGTGAGAGAATCTTTCAAGATCGATCCAGCCATCAGACGACTTAAAACTCTCCGCAACCGGGAAAAGAAACAGTGGCTCCGCACTGGTGACGTAACCCATCGCATCGCGAAAAATCACCTAACCGATGAAATCCAGCAACTTCTTCGAACGGAACGACATCGGCAATGGGCAAAACTCACTGAAAATCTTGCTTTCCAGGACAACTCCCTTTGGCAAGTGTACAAAAATCTAAAAAACAAGCGGGATCCAATCCCAATTATTAAAACCAGCACCAACGTAAACTTGTACACAGATGGAGACAAAGCGGAAGCATTTGCAAATATCTTCCTCGATGCGCACAGCAAGACCATCCACGACCCCTCTCCCATGGACGACGACATAAACAGTAATTTCGAGAACTTCCAGCTAAATCTCGATGCGCTTGACGAAAGCGTAATGACAACGAGCCCATCGAAAATCGCCAAAATCGTGAGAGGCCTAAAAAACAGAAAAGCACCTGGATTGGACGGCATCTCCAACCGACAAATTAAATACCTTCCAAGAAAAGGAATATGCCAACTGTATTATATCTTCCGCTCCTGTCTGTCGAACTGCTACTTTCCTTCACAGTGGAAGCTAGCCAAGATTATCGCGCTGCCGAAACCCAATAAGGCCAGAAATGTCGCCATTAATTACCGACCCATCAGCTTACTCCCGACCCTCAGTAAACTCCTTGAGAAGATTATATTGGAGGAGCTGAAACATCACTTATCAGAAAATAACATACTGGTAAATGAGCAGTTTGGTTTCAGAGCAAAACATAACACAACCCATCAAGTTGCAAGAATCAAAGAGAGAATCACCCTCGAGAGGCACGTAAACCGGGACACGGGCATGGTACTACTTGATCTCGAAAAGGCATTTGATGTGGTTAGCCATAAAGCATTATTGTACAAATTAGTGAAGCAAGTTAAAGCACCTCTTAACTTAATCAAAATTATTGCTCACTACCTGGAAAATAGACAATTCTTCGTCAACGTCAATCTAGCAAACTCCTCGGTATTCAACATCCCAGCGGGTGTACCCCAAGGGTCTTTATTGGCACCAACCCTCTTTCTCATCTTCATCAATGATATTCCACATCATCCAAAGACAAATCTAGCTGCCTATGCCGACGACATTGCGATCTTTGCCCACTCCACCGATATAACAAAATACGTCAAGTATCTGGAAGAACATCTGGTTTTAATTTTGATTTTTCCACCGGTGGAAATTAAAAGTAAACAAACCTAAGACGGAAGCCATACGTTTCACATTTAAACGTAAACCTGCACAAGTGCCCGGTATAAAAGTCGGTAACATTACCATCCCATGGCAAAAGACGGTAAAATATCTGGGTACCATCCTGGATTCCAAGCTCCTCTTTAGTCAAGAGGTACGAACCCGACTGGATAAAACCAACTTTGCTATCCAACTTTTATATCCATTCATCGGTCCAAATTCCAGGGTACCGAAAAAAGAAAAAGTTACGCTCTACAAGTCATGCGCCAGATCAATACTTACTTACAACGCCCGATATGGGCGACGGCTTCCAAAACCATCATGAAGCCTCTGCAAACCATGCAGAATAAATTTCTTCGGATCATTGGCAACTATCCGAGATACACTACCATCGATTTCATGCACTTCGACTTGGAAATCGAACCAATCATTAAATTTATCCAAGACAAGACGAGGAAAACCATCAACTCAATGAATAACCATGTCAATCCTCTCATTGCTGAAACGGTCACTTTCGACGATGATGACGAAGACATGCCATTTCTAAATGCGAAACGGCTCATAAAGCATATTTTAGATTAACAGTTGTACACTTAACCATTTTCTGTAAATTTTGTATTTTATTAATAAAGATATTACACTAAACTCCCATACCCACCAAATAAAATACTTAGCTAAAATATTGTTTAGGGCCACTCCTTTGTGTCGTAACCTCCAAACTTATTTTTCCTATCCGAAATTCCAGCTAATTACAACTAACTTTCTTACTTTTCAGGCTCTGACTTTCTTACTAATTTTTTTGTTTCCAGATTATCAACCATTGTATTCCATTTATTGTAAGCCCTTTTGTTTTGTTTTATTGTTAACGTAAATTTTTCACCTTTATTTACAATGTACTACATCGACTGATTTAGAAGTTTCCTGTAATTCTAAATTTAATATAGGTAAATTTAAAGCCTGCGTCACACTTTGCCTTAACTTCTCAAAATTCTTCAAATTTTGGGAACTGGGGACAAGTGGTACGCGGGGTAATTTCAGAATTCTTCAAATTCTGTAATTTGTTTTTTCTTAGTTATGTTTTATTATAGTCTATTCTCTGGTTTGAGTAAAACGATTCTTGGTTAGTTTGGTAAACTTCGAATGCGCCCGACCTCTTCGTCCGACTAGGTAGCGCTTTCTTTCGAGTTAGCGCTGCCAATTCGGAACAAGAGCTACTTAACTAAAGCCGCGAAATCGATTTATTCAAACCAACTACGGCAGGTTTTTGAAATTTTTCTCCTGCATACTACTAAACTTCCACTATTCACTCAACTTCCACGTACCTTAATTAAATATAGAAGAGAGGGCACCTGCCCTAATATCTGTAACTTATGTATCGCGTACCTCTGTAAGGCATCAAACGCTACCGACTGAACTAATAAATGTTATTTGATTTGATTTGATAAATTTCCTCTTTCTGAACATTTTTTGTAGTCACAAATTTCACAAACAAATGATTTCTCACCGGTATGAGTCCTTAAATATACTTTTAATGCATATTTTTTTTTGTAGTTGTATACCCACAAACTGCACAATCAAATTTGTTTGAGCTCTTATATTTTCTTGGCGGTGACTGCTGTGGTATTTGTTCTTCTTTAATATCAATCGAATAATGCAAATCTTCTACATTAAATTTCACGTCTTCTAGCACTTCTGGTTTTATGTCGAAATCGCTGCTGGAATTATATGGAGTGTTCCAGTCTTGATCCATGTTTTGTAACTCTTCCGGAGGGATAACTTGTGTCATATCTGTAAGAGATCCTATTAGGAAAAATGAATGGTGCAATATGGTCAATTTTAATTACTCACCTTGGGTAGAACATTCTCACATTGAAGACCGAGTTTTGTAAATTCCTCTGTTAAGAGGTGCAGATAATTGAAAGCTCTTTAATACGATAACCGACTTGAATGAATCTGAGTGAAGAAAACATTTCCGTTGCACTATTATACATCAAATTTTACGATGGCGACAATCGTCCATTTTGTATTATTATTATTATTTTTTTTTACCATTCATAATTTTGGTGGCGCCATCTTCCAACAATTTTATTATCAAAAAGTTGCTTAGGACTTTAGGTTAGGACTTGTTATATGGTGAATAACACGGTTGGTTATGGCCATGGACTTAGAAGCTTCTAAGTCTATGGTTGTGGCTTTAGGTTAGTAGCCAACATCTGTCAAAATAGTTATTTTGTAAGGTTGTGTTTGTATGTTATTTATGAATTTGAAGTTTCTTCATTTATAAATAATAATGGAAAGTGAAAAAAGAAACCGATGCACTAATTTTACTACCCAAGAGGTAGAAGCATTAGTTGATACAAATTAAGAGTTTAGAAAAAATATTAAATAAAGTTTGTTGGATTCTTTTTTTTATATCTATTAATATTTTTATTTTTTAGTATTTAAGAAAACAGATACGGTAATCAACGGACAAAAAGAAAAGAAATGGCACAAAATTGCAAATTCTTTTAATTCCGTCGTTGCTACCGGTTGAACATCGATAATGCTTCGAAATAAATGGGAGTCTTTAATAAAGGCTTCCGAAAAAGAATACGCAATCTATAATAGAGCTTTATATAAAACAGGTGGTAGACCTCCTCCGAAACAATTGAGTCAGATTGTTATAACAATTTTAAATATTACTGGTGGCGGTGGCAGAGGTTACGAGACTAAATTTTATGACGATAGAGATATTTGATTGATTTGGGGATAGAGCAAGGTGGAAGGAACTTGAGGAGGCCTACATCCGGAAATGGATTGAAGAGGGCTGAAAGAAGAAGAAGAGATATTTGTGGGAATTATGTAGTAGTATTAGTAGTAGTAGTATTTTTGTCTACTTTAACATTTTTGGTGACATTTTGACATCCAGTGATTAATAAATAAGGTATCCATTCCTGTTGGAATATGCCTACTCCTTTGATGTAGAAGTCTTTACGATTCATTTTCCGAGGTGAATCACTTTTCATTTTCTCTTGTTCGACAATCCATATTTTCTTATGTGTCTTGGTTTCGTTTACTAAATTTCTCCATATCGTCCTGTTTTCGCATTTCTTCCTCCAATCATCCACACCCATCGCTTTAAGGTCCTTTATTACCTCATCCAGTCATCTCGCTCTCGTTCTTCCCCTGTTTCTCGTCTCGCCAGGTCTCCATTCCATAATTTGTCTCAAAATGCTGTCTGGTTCTTTTCTAGTCACATGACCGAGCCATCTCATTCTCTGCGCCTTTATGAATTTCACAATATCCTCGTTTCCCATTATTTCATTTAGTTCAGCATTTGTTCTTATTCTATATTCGTTCTCTCCTAACTTTTTCGGGCCTGTGATCGTTCTCAAAATTTTTCTTTCAAATATTCTAAATTTTTCCTCCTCTTTCCCAGTCATGTTTAATATTTCCGCTGCGTATGTTACCACCGTTCTCAGAAATGTCCTATATATTCTCAGCTTTGTTCTTGTAGAGATAGTCTTATTTTTTAACAACTTCTTGTTTGCATGAAACGCTCTCCAACCAGCTTGTATCTTTTCGATTACCTCGATCGATCTCTCGTTGTTTCTGTGCAGTTGGACTCCCAGGTATCTGAAGTTTTCCACTTCTTCGAACAAGTTCGAGTCTTTACGTTGGGTTTTCTCTTTTGTTGTTTTATGCCAAGATAGAACTTCTTGATGTTGTTTCTGTTGTAATCGTTCTCTATTTCGTTCATCTTTTCATTCAACCAAATGTCTTTCTTTTTCTTGTAAGCCTCTCTCTTTCTTTCGATGTATGTGTTCCGATCATCTTCTTTGTTTGTCAACATCCATCTCATTCTTGCTTTTTTTTTGTTTTCGGCTTTTTCTTCACATTCTTCATCAAACCAACTCTTATTTTTAACTTGTTTCCTGTAACCTACTGCATTTTTGGCACTTGTCTGCATTACTACTTTGATATTGTTCCATTCATTGTCTATGTTTTGTTCCATTTCTTTGCTGCGCATTGCTTTGTTTGTTTCTTTTGCATATTTTTCTCTGATCTTTATTTGTGCAAGGTTTTCAAGTGCCAATCTTTTTTGTCTTTCATCGCTTACTTGCTCGTGTTTTTCTTTGTGTGCCACTCGCTATTACCAGATAGTGGTCAGAGTCCACATTTGCTCCACGATAGGATCTCACGTCTTTGATGCATGCTGCTCTTTTCTTGATACACATACATGGTCAATCTGGTTTCCTTCAGCGCCGTTGTTTGCCTCTGGCCTTGACCATGTTGTTTTTCGCCTGTGTGAACTTTTAAATGAGTGTGCAAATGTGGTTTTGCGAAAATTTATAATCACAAATTCCACAAACAAACTGTTTTTCGCCGGTGTGAATTTTAAATGCACATTTAAAGTTGATTTTCGTAAATATTTCTTATTACAAATTTTACAGGCAAAGAATTGCTCCCTGGTGTGAGTTCTTAAATGCACAATTAATTTATATTTACGTTCAACGATATACCCACAAATTGCACATTCGTATAAATTTGAGTGGTTCAATTTTATGCAGGGTTTTCTGTGTTAATTCTTCATTACAACTTTCTTCCTTAATGTCAATTGAATGATGAAAATCTTCTAAATTAAATTTCACGTCTTCCAACACTTCAGATTTAATTTCGTAATCGCTGCTTGAATTATATGAAGCCTGCGTGTCTTGACTAATGTTGGCCATAATATTACGTAACTCTTCTGTGGGTAAGCCTTGAGCCATTTCTGAAACAGGTTCGTATTAGAAAGAAGCACATCGGATCAACATATTATGCTATGCTAATTAAGCTCCGACATTTTATTTCTCAAATGTTATGCATTACGCCAAGTATCGTTTCAATCGTAAAAGCAATCGGTTATCGGTCAAAAGCAAATAACACTTGCAATACAGCATGGTCCGAACATAGGTTATAATTCACCTTGACGTTACATGCACATTATAATTAACATCTTTGATACTAAATTATGCTGAATAATTACGAACCGTTAGTAGCACATCTTCATTTTGTGAATTCTGAAAGTTGTTAATAAAATTGAAGAGCTGCAATTTATGTTAACTCACTACGTTATCTAGTGAGAACAATGTTAGAAATAGTGACCAACTTCGAATAATCAGAAATTTTATGTTGAATTTTTTAGCTAAAATTTTAATTTAGACATTATCTACTTTTATTTTCGATACCGTAAACGTGGCCCCAAATTCAAAAATATCTAATAAATAAAATATTTATGATTAAGGAATATCTCCAAAATTCCCTGCTAAATGGTAAAGTTTTTACGGAAAAAATTGACATTCTGACAGAAAATGACAGCGAATTGAAAAATATTCAGCAAAATTCAAGCAAATAAAGTTTCAAACAGCTCTGGAATGTTTTTACAATACAAACATAAAAGTTCTAAATTTAAATTAGTAATGGGTAACAATTATTTAATATACATATCCATAACCTAACAAAAATTTGGATTGATATTATTTACTGTTCCCGATTTTCCTATGCCCGATTTCTTCACCTAGAAATATCTCTTAGATAATCTATCTATTAGATAAATTAACGAAGTAACCAATCAGAGGGCAGCAAAACAAAACAACCAGAAATATGATTGGCTACTTTGTTAATTTATCTTATAGATAGATTATCTATGAGATATCTCTAGGTGAAGAAATCGGGCATTAGTCATTTAACAAACCCCATAAGATATCAGTATAATATTTTTATAAACCCCCTGCCCCTTTAGGGTGTGTTATCGTTTTCAAGATAATTCAAGCTCTGCATTCAAATATTTGGGCACTGGAGGATGTTCCACACCTTCCAGACCCTCCGATCTATGCAAGTTATTTCTTATTATAAATGAATTGAAAATTTTAGCATATCCACTTGACCGTTACTATGGTAAAATTACAATCGTGGATACGGTCTTGGCCTAGTAGTTAAAGCGATCAACTACTGATGCAAAAGCATCTGGTTTGATCCTGTGAGGAGCCTAGAAAGGAAAAATTTTCTTTCTGACCCTCATTTTGTCTATGCTCGTTTCCGTGCTTTGTGGGCACGTAAATTCGGCGGTCCACCTGTATTGATGACTGCCAGCATCAACAATGAAAAGGGTTACAGGCGCATTCCCAACCCGGACCTAGCAACCGTGGGGTTTTAATGCTTAAGCCGTTTTCCTAGAGAGAGGCCAAAAGTCCAGGAGTGGACTGGAAAGGGCTGACGAAAGAAGAAAAAGTTACTATGGCAACGTAGCATTTTTAACAATGCATCTAATTATGGGCGCAAGACACGATAGTTAGGACTTTACGGTCCTGCATGATGTTTACGTGCGGAAAGTGTGGCAATAATATAACGAGATACGAAGATAGCATTCGATGCAAAATGAAATGCAAAAAGTGCTATCATATAAAGTGCATCGGAATGTCTCTGGACACATGGAGTGAACTCATTAGAGAAGGAAATGAGGAAAAGTGGTACTGTGGCGAGTGCACAGAGACAAACATAACCTCAAACACAGAAAAAGACCAACAATCTAATCAAGGAATTCAAGACAAATTACTCGCTCTAGATCTACAAAATCAAACACCGACAGATACATTGAACCAACAAAATGAAACACCCCCAAGTGATAATGTGGAAAAGCCACAGGAGAAAGAACTTGAGTGGCAAAGACCAAACCCAAGGAAACATAAACGCAACTCCCCTGAGATTGCAACTAGAAGTGTTCGACAAAAAAGAATTACTGAATTCGGAGCAATGCATCAAAAAACAATTGATACTAATAATAGATTCCTACCATTAGTAGACACGGAAATTGAAGAAGTCGTGCGTAACGAACCCAAAATTGCAAAACCACCACCAATATTCGTCCCGTATATCCAGGACATCCGACCATTAGAAGGAATTCTGAATGAAGCTGCTGGAAAAGGATTTATACTGAAAATTGTAGGCAGAGACAATATTAAAATCCAACCGGAAAATAGCGAAAATTATACAAAATATTAAAAGCCCTGAACCAAAAGAAAGTTGAGAACCACACCTTTCAATTAAAGGAAGAAAGAAATTTCAGAGTGGTTGTCAAAGGAATACACTTCTCGACTGTTTTGGATGATATTAGTGGGGAGATCGAGGCTCATGGATATAAAGTCGCAAGAATCACAAATATGCTACAAAGAGTTACAAAAAATCCCTTATCGATGCACCTAATCGAACTGAAACCTAACGAAAACAACCAAAACATCTACAACATTACCCGACTGTTAAATACGGTAGTTGTAATTGATCCACCTCATCAGAAACGTGAAGTGGTGCAGTGCACCAGATGTCAGCGATACGGTCACACTAAAACATACTGCTCGAGACAGCCCAGATGTGTGAAGTGCGGCAGCAATCACTGGACCAAAGACTGCACAACTGAAAAACAAAACAAAAACGCTGTCTGCGCTTTATGCGAAGGTAATCATACAGCCAATTACAGAGGTTGCTCTGTATATAAAGAAATACAGGAACGAAAGTTTCCTTCCCTGAGAGATAAACAACTACCACCTCAACAAAATAGAGTGCCCAGCCCAACTCCCCCCAACGCGTAATAACACTAACTTTCCTCCACTTAGGTTTAGCCAGTCACAAACACAGAGGCAATCAAAAGCGAACCCTCCACAACAACCAACTTACTCTGCAAGCAGCAACTCAAATTATTCCAATGCAGTGAGAAATAATGAACAACATAATCAAAACTTTGAAAACGACCCGCGAAAGCAAAGCGAAAACGCAATATTAGTAATGTTAACCAAAATGATGGAACGTATGGATGAAAACATGAAAAGAATCGACAAATTAATTGATCTCTTAATTAACATCATGAATAGAAGTCACTAATGCATACACCAATTAAAATAGTAATATGGAACGCTAACGGCTTGTCTCAACACGGACAAGAGTTTAAAACCTTTTTACAAAACCATGACATTGACATAGCCCTTATCTCTGAGACACATTTTACTAATCGAAGCTTTATAAAGATTCCAAAGTATTCAATTTACCATACACAACATCCGGACGGGACTGCCCATGGGGGTACTGCAATCATTGTGAAATCTGCAATTAAGCACTTCGAGATTGAAAAATTTCAAGAACGTCACCTGCAAGCCACAAGTACTACAATCGAAACCTGGATTGGTCCTATAACATTCTCCGCAGTTTACTGTCCTCCAAAACATAATATTAAGGAAGACCAATTTCTTAGCTTTTTTAAAACTCTCGGAAGCCGATTTGTTTCTGGAGGAGACTATAATGCAAAGCACCAGCAATGGGGTTCAAGGTTGGCAAATCCTAGAGGCAGAGAACTACTAAAAACCATATCCAAAAACAACTATGGACATATATCGACGGGCCAACCTACATACTGGCCCACTGACAGAAACAAATTACCGGATGTTATTGATTTTTGCGTCATAAAAGGTATCTCGACAAACTACCTGCATGCTCAGTCTTGTCTGGATTTATCATCGGATCATTCACCGATCCTGTTAACACTACACTCGAAAGTACTCCAAAAGCAAAGTCCACCATATTTGTATAACAGCCACACCGACTGGAATAATTTTAGACTGCTGATAAATCAAAACATCAACACACAACTGCCACTCAAAACCGAGTTTGATTTAATCGAAGCAGTGGAACACCTAAACTGTACTATCCAGGACGCGGCTTGGAATTCAACTCCTACTCTGAATTACCTAGAAAAACAAAACAAACAACTCCCCCAAAATATAAAGATGGCAATTGCGGAGAAGAGGAAACTCAGAAGAACCTGGCAGAACACGAGACATCCAAATGATAAAGGTAGACTAAACCAAGCAACAAGGGCTCTAAAAAACATGCTACAAAATAGTAAAAACCAGGCACTCCAGGATTATCTAAAAAGTCTTACACCCACAGAAGCTACTGAATTCTCGCTGTGGAAGGCAACAAAAAAGTTGAAAAAAGTTTATGCACCTGTCCCCCCAATACGAAAATCAAACGGAAGTTGGGCAAGAAGTGATCGGGAAAAAGCCGACACCTTTGCAGAACATCTAGCCAACGTATTTAAACCATTTCCAGCGGAAAATGCAGAAACAGAGGAGGAAATTACAAAACTATTGGAAGCACCACATCAACAAGACCTCCCAATTATTAAGCCTATTAAAATTAAAGAGGTAACCTCCATAATTAAGAAAAGTAATCCCAAGAAATCACCAGGATACGAACTTATTACTGGTAAAGTATTACAGCAGCTACCCGAGAAGGGTGTGAGAATGATAACATTCCTGTTTAATGCAATCCTTCGATTGAAAATTGTTCCCCCGCAATGGAAGGTGGCACAAGTGATTCTTATTCAAAAGTCAGGAAAACCACCAGAACAAGTAACATCTTATCGTCCCATTAGCCTTCTGCCACTTCTTTCAAAGGTCTTCGAGAAGCTTCTTTTGAAACGATTACAGCCACATCTGTTGAAGAATAACGTGATACCGGAACATCAGTTTGGTTTCAGGAGGCAACATGGTACCATAGAGCAGGTGCATCGTGTCGTTAACACTATAAACCAAGATCTGGAAAAGAAAAGATTTTGCACTATTGCCTTTTTGGATATTACTCAGGCATTCGATAAGGTGTGGCATCCCGGACTTCTGTATAAAATAAAAACAAACTTACCACTTCCACACTACGAAATCCTAAAATCATACCTCTCTGATAGAATGTTTCAGGTGAAATTTCAGGACGAGTTATCTAAATTTTATTCAATTCAATCCGGTGTGCCTCAGGGTAGTGTTCTAGGTCCAATATTATATCTTCTGTTTACGGCAGACTTACCAACTACTACCAAGACAAACGTTGCAACGTATGCGGACGACACCGCTATTATGGCATCACATCCTGATCCAGCTGTGGCTGCAAATTACTTACAAGCACATCTTTTACAAATCCAAGACTGGCTAAAGAGATGGCGCATACGAGCGAATGAAACCAAATCTGTACAGGTCACGTATACCATGAAAAGAGACACCTGTCCACCTGTGACTCTAAATGGACAACTGCTGCCTCAAGCCGATGTGGCTAGGTACCTTGGAATGCACTTGGACAGAAGACTCACTTGGAAACATCACATCTGGTCAAAGAGAAAACAATTGGGTCTAACACTCAGGAATATGTACTGGATGATCGGTCCTCAATCACAGCTAACCCTGGAAAGTAAGACGTTATTATATAAGGCTATACTGAGGCCCATATGGTCGTATGGAATCCAGCTGTGGGGCACGGCAAGTAACTCTAACTTGGAGATACTGCAGAGATTCCAGTCTAAGGTCTTAAGGATTATTGTTAATGCCCCTTGGTATATACCAAACGACGTGATCCACAAAGATCTAGAAGTCAACACTATTAAAAACCAAATAATGAAATTTAGCGAAAAATACCAATCAAGACTAAGTGTACACCCTAATAGTTTGGCATCGAGTCTCCTCGACGATGGGGACTACACACGAAGATTAAAAAGATTCCAGCCACTGGACCTAACCCAACGATTTGATTAGTGTTAACAAAATGTATATGGGAAAGGGGAGAAATACTATTGAGTTTTTCTTATCATGTTAGTTTATATTAAATCATTTACTGAATGTTATAATGTAACAGATTGTAAATAATAAACGGAGTTAAAAAAAAAAAAAAAAGTTAGGACTTTAGATTAACAAAGAAAGATTTTTTCAAGATTTATCTAGGGCGAACCGCCACTGAACCAATGTATTGTTCTTTTTATGTTCAAAACTTTTCTGATAATTATTAACAATAAGGCTATTCGTTTATAAGCAAATGTCGAAAATAGAAATTTTATATCGCATTCGGATAACAAGTAATCAGCGGCACTAAATTTCACAAAGAATTTATCCTTGAAAGGAAATTGTACAGCTATCACAAAAGTATTATAAACAATAAATTATTTAAGAATCATTTTAATAGTTGAAAAACTTATGTACCTATATAATTTTATCTTAATAAAAAATACAGTAGAACCCCGATTATCCGTGAAGCGGTTTATCCGTGAACATTCGCAACTTGAGTAGTATACTATGTGAAATCAAATGTATAGAATTTATGCTTATTTCAGAGCTGCACTTGGGTTACATACAAAGCTGTTTAGTGTATTTTCTTTTGTAATAATTTAACAAAAAACGTCAATTATTATTATCCGTGTTTTTCAATTATCCGTGCCGAGCACGGTCCCGGTCGGCCCGGATAATCGAGGTTCTACTGTACAATCAATCACAAATATTTTATACTTACTTAATATCTACTTTTTTCTTAATTAAACAATAATATTCTAATATGTACAAGCACCTAAAATTAAAAATTAACAAAATCTCCGTTTAAGCTGGTTGAAAATCTGTAAAAATAAATATTAATAGATTTCCTTAAAAAAAATAATTTAATAATTTTACCCGGTCTTAGCATTTTCTTTCATTGCGAGATTGTACTGCTCTTTGCTTTTGAACTCTAAAAATAAAATGAAAACAACAAATAAAACAATTGAATATTAATTTAAAGTATTTTTCAATGGCAATTTTCCCAAACTTGCGGTCTAAAAAATGTACAAAGCAATAATGTTTTTCCTAAAGATTTGTTAAATATTTTGGAAAGAATCGATACTATCTAAAATACGGATCAATTCCACATTTGACATTTTTAGCTAATTACACCATTATCTTTCATAATTCGTTGTAAAATCGAGATTATGGTATTTTAAATGTTGCCACAACCTATTTTAATTACGATGGGCAGGGTTACAGTTCACTTTCACGTTCACTTTGCAACTTTCTCAGCTATTTTTTGGGAGCATCTGTCTGGAAAGATTCAAATGCTCCTTCCTCTCTCTTTATTAGTTTTTGACGTTTTTCTATATGTTCCTCAACTTGAATTTATTCTACTGTTCATCCCATATGTATATCTTCTCTTGCTTAAATACCCTTTCGTATCCAACTTTAACTTTGTTTCGTTTTCTATTTCCTCTCTAGGGACATTCCATATTTTGCTTTGTATTTCCTTCTCCTGGTTGGTCAGGTCGTTCTCAATGTAAGTTGCATTACCCTTAAGTTTGTTTTTATTTATCATTACTGTTGCTTTCTGGTTTTAAGTTTTGCTATACAACTTGGTTAACTTACATTTTCCCAATTTTAAATGCATCCATAACCTCCACCTAAACGTGCATTTGCTGGTTTAAAAATTCTTCGACCTTTCCTCGTGTTATATTTCCTGTTATTGGCATGTTCTTGAAAATTATATTAGTGGCCTTTCTACCCTTTTCATACCTTTCCAGTTAAAATTACAATTTTTTAATTTTTTTTCTTACTCCATCGCTCATCAATTTCATTCAATTTTCCTCTACCTTATGTTTGAATTTATTACATGTAACCACTACTTAGTTTTTTTTTGTTTGTTTGTTTGTTTGTTTGTTAATTCGAGTAAGAGCTCGTTTGAATAGGTTTGTGGTCCTAAATAGTCCCTAAATTGTGGTCCCTAAATTTCAGTACTTCTTTTAAATATCTCTTCAGAATCACTTCCTTCCTCGCTTGATAAATTCTTTTACGGATGGATAACTATTCGATCTCTTTATTGTTCGGGTTATCGCTCATTTGCACCAACTTACTTACAGTTAGGCAACCAAACTTGTATGTGGAAGTGATTTTCACTTTTGATCGCATTCGATTACGTATTCTCCTCTCTTGAGTTACCAGTTATCTTAGCGAGACTGCAAATAACCTTCAAATACCTTTTTGTTTATTTTCTCTTGCTTTATTGTAATTATCATATTCCTAATATTTCCACCACTTCTACGATATCTCGTGCCTTGTTATTCGTGTTGCACTCGAATATTTCTCTCCAATTTTCTCAATCACCAAAAATCAAACAGTTCGCTACTTGTAAACACCAAACAGGACCGAACCTCACCATAATTGTAATATATACATTCCAAAAATATTGGCAATGAGAAGTGTAAGTGACTTCTATTCAAGTAAATTAAAATTAAATATATATACCTATAAATTGCGGGTTTATTTATATCTGTTGACGTTTCCTGCATTCCAATCGCCTGTCTCTGGTATCTTCATCCTCTAGTTCTCTCTCTGTCTCATTGCTTCCGTTACGCCCTCTCGAGATGTGAGCTTTGGTCTGCCTCTTCTCCTCTTTAAATAATTAATTAAATTAAAAAATTAATTTTTATTGTAACAGAAAATAAAAAATAAATTAACTTCTTTAAACTAAATAAAGGTATGAAAAGCTTAATTACAACTAAGAATAATTGCTTTACTATATTGCAATCGTTTACCACATTATAATAAATCGAATCGTTGCTTTTAAAAAACAACGACCTAAAAAGATCTTGACTTGAATTGTTTTAGCAACGACTGAGATTTACTGAATGGTTTTAATCTGTTAAGAAGTATACCGATTTATGTAGTTTTTAATTCCACATAGAATTTAATTTAGTTAAATTTGTGACTTACATGGTTTTTGAAACATACGATTCACAGTCACATGTCGAACAAAAAAGAAAATATATATAAATTTAATTGACCAGGCAATTTTCTTCCAAATTCCAACCATTACTTTAAGTTCGAAACAGAATGATCTTCCATACCAATATCTTCGTTCAAAATTGTTCATAGAACATCTTCTGTAGGCACTAGAGAGGGCATTTCTAATCTTAAACAAATTTTATCTTTGTCTTAAACTGAACAGTAAATAATATCAATGCAAATTTTTTGTTAGGTTATGGATATGTATATCAAATAATTGTTACCCATTACTAATTTAAATTTAGAACTTTTATGTTTGTATTGTAAAAACATTCCAGAGCTGTTTGAAACTTTATTTGCTTGAATTTTGCTGAATATTTTTCAATTCGCTGTCATTTTCTGTCAGAATGTCAATTTTTTCCGTAAAAACTTTACCATTTAGCAGGGAATTTTGGAGATATTCCTTAATCATAAATATTTTATTTATTAGATATTTTTTGAATTTGGGGCCACGTTTACAGTATCAAAAATAAAAGTAGATAATGTCTAAATCAAAATTTTAGATAAAAAGTTCAACATAAAATTTCTGATTATTCGAAGTTGGTCACCTGTAGTGAACTCTTCAATACGGTGGCACCATTGTTCTCACTAGATAACGTAGTGAGTTAACATAAATCGCAGCTCTTCAATTTTATTAGCAACTTTCAGAATTCACAAAATGTTGAGGATGACCATGAAGATGTGCTACTAACGGTTCGTAATTATTCAGCATAATTTAGTATCAAAGATGTTAATTATAATGTGCATGTAAGGTCAAGGTGAATTATAACCTATGTTCGGACCATGCTGTATTGCAAGTGTTATTTGCTTTTGACCGATAACCGATTGCTTTTACGATTGAAACGATACTTGGCGTAATGCATAACATTTGAGAAATAAAATGTCGGAGCTTAATTAGCATAGCATAATATGTTGATCCGATGTGCTTCTTTCTAATACAAACCTGTTTCAGAAATGGCTCAAGCTTTACCCACAGAAGAGTTACGTAATATTATGGCCAACATTAGTCAAGACACGCAGGTTTCATATAATTCAAGCAGCGATTACGAAATTAAATCTGAAGTGTCGGAAGACGTGAAATTTAATTTAGTAGATTTACATCATTCAATTGACATTAAGGAAGATAGTTGTAATGAAGAATTAACACAGAAAAACCCTGCAAGAAAATTGAATTCCCCAAAGTTATACGAATGTGCAATTTGTGGGTATATCGTTGAACGTAAATATAAATTAATTGTGCATTTACGAACTCACACCAGGGAGCAATCGTTTGACTGTCAAATTTGTGATAAGAAGTATTTACGAAAATCATCTTTAAAGGTGCATTTAAAAGTTCACACAAGCAAAAAAAACGTTTTCTTGTCAAGTTTGTGACCACAAATTTTCACGAATATCAAGTTTAAAAGATCATTTAAGAATTCATACAGGCGAGAAACCCTTTGTTTGTCGAATTTGTGATTACAAATGTTCACGAAAAAGATATTTAGATTTGCATTTAAAAACTCATACGGGCGAAAAACCGTTTGGTTGTCAAATATGTGACCTCAAATTTTCACAAAAATCAAATTTAAAAGCTCATTTAAGAATTCACAGAGACGAGAAACTGTTTAGTTGTCAAATTTGTGACCAAAATTTTCACGAAAATCAAGTTTAAAAGGTCATTTAAGAATTCATACAGGCGCGAAACCGTATGTTTGTCGAATTTGTGATCACAAATTTTCACAAAAACCACATTTGAACGTTCATTTAAAAATTCACACAGGCGAAAAACCGTTTACTTGTCAAGTTTGTGACCAAAAATTTTCACAAAAATCAAGTTTAAAAGATCATTTAAGAATTCATACAGGCGAAAAACCGTTTGTTTGTCGAATTTGTGATTACAAATGTTCACGAAAATCATATTTAGATCGCCATTTAATAACTCATACGGACGAAAAACAGTTTGGTTGTCAAATATGTGACTTCAAATTTTCACGAAAATCAAATTTAAATGCTCATTTAAGAATTCACACAGACAAGAAACTGTTTAGCGAAAATCAAGTTTAAACGCTCATTTAAAAATTCATATAGACGATAAACCGTTTGTTTGTCGAATTTGTGATTACAAATGTTGGCGAAAAACACATTTAGATCAGCATTTAAATACTCATAAGGGCAAAAAACCGTTTGTTTGTCAAATTTGTGACCACAAATTTACCCAAAAATCAAGTTTAAAAATTCATTTAAAAGTTCACACAGGCGAGAAACCGTTTTGTTGTCAAATATGTGACTACAAATTTACACAAAAATCACATTTAATTACTCATTTAAAAGTTCACACAGGCGCGAAACCCTTTTGTTGTCAAGTATGTGACCACAAATTTACACAAAAATCACATTTAACTTCTCATTTAAAAATTCACACAGGCGAGAAACCGTTTGTTTGTCGAATTTGTGATCACAAATTTTCACAAAAAACATATTTAGATCAGCATTTAAGAACTCATACGGGTGAAAAACCGTTTGGATGTCAAATTTGTGGCTACAAATTTTCACAAAAATCACATTTAACAACTCATTTAAAAGTTCACACGGATAAAAAATCGTTTGTGTGTAAAATTTGTGACCACAAATTTTCAGATAAATCAAATTTAAAACGGCATTTAAAAACTCACCCAGCTCAGTTTTAAAGATGAGAAAAAGAAAGCAACCGATCCAAGTTGTTGGTACAAGAAACTTCCTTTCATTGTCAACGTCAAAGATAATAAGTTAAATTTTTGTGAAGTGCTACGATAATTTAAGTTACTTATAAAATGTACATAGAAAGAATAAATTAATAAACAGAATATTTTTGTTAATGTGTTAATACTTGCTTAAAAGTTTGTAATTATTTCATGCACGTACAACTAATATATTATATATACGGAGAGCCATAAGAGGATTAAACTTCTACATTTTCAAACCAAAGATTGGATACCTATTAAAAAATAGGAATATCTTCGAGAATGATCTAACGTTTGATGTGAGATCATTTCGATATTTAAACAAAAATTACTGAAAAAATAGATCGGAAGGAGAAAGTTACAGAAAATTTAGAGTGCAGTAGCATTTAGAGGAATTAATCCAGATATTGAAAGTAAATCGTTGTGTTTTTAGGCTTCAATACGTAGTATACGAAGATCTGGCTTCGTGTCTGTATTCAACTTTTTTAAATACAAAATTAGTATAAGGTTGGCAATCTTCTTTCGATTACCTTCTGACTCCTGAAGTTTACCCAACTAAACAAGGCAAGTAAAATATATAATTCGAGAGCGCAGGTTATCTTTTGGAAGCGGAATGATCATCGATTACTTCCATAAGTTAGGGAGTGACGATGTCTCTAAATAGAAGTTGATCAAATAAGTTAGAATATACAAGCAAAACCGTAAGATGAGCTTCAGCATTCTAGATGAGATACCGTTCGTACCAATTGTATTAGATTTCAATCCGTGAATAGCACTATCTACATCCTCTGAACTGACTAAAGGAAATTCCAGTTTATTAGTGATACGAGGCTGGCAATTATTCCTAAATTTATCGATGATTTTGGGATCAATAAAAGTACTTGGTGCAGTCAACCAAAAACCGATTCAACATATTCGCAGTCTCTTCATTTGAGCCGATAACCACTTTAGAGCTTTCTTGCATGCGCTTATTAAAATTCTTATTATCTGTAATGATAAATTTATACATAAATAGCATAGGCTTAAATAATATAATTGTAGTTTAAGTGTTTGTGAAACCGGGCATTAGAACTTTTGTTATGGCTTACATTTACACTAGAATTAAGCCCCGCCATCGTATCGTGACATTAGCCAACATCTTCAGTCGCTGCCTTAATGCAGGCAGCCACATAAGTATGCTCTTGTTGCTGTATTTATACTTTTTAAAGCTTTCACATTTTTGTGGTTAGGTTTCTTCGACTTACCAGTTGCCGGTAAGTTGGCTTGCCGTAGATTCCAATCACGTAAGGCAACGCGCACACCATGTGATTTGGATTTATCGGCTTGGACTCTCGCGATTTTCTCAAGCAGTAATTTATTGCATAAGGATTTTTCGTTCTTTCATTTTCTAAAGTTTCCAAATATTTCCTAAACAGTTTGGAAGGGTGCTTTGTTAAATATCCTTTTTGTGAAAATTTGTTTTCCATGTTTCCTCTCCGACCAGGTTCCGACATCTGGAATCCGATGCCAGTTGCCAGTTCCCACTTACCAGTTGCCTGTTGCCAGTTGCCAGTTGCCAGTTGCCAGTTGCCAGTTGCCAGTTGCCAGTTGCCAGTTGCCAGTTGCCAGTTGCCAGTTGCCAGTTACCAGTTGCCAGTTGCCAGTTGCCAGTTGCCAGTTGTCAGTTGCCAGTTGTCAGTTGCCAGTTACCAGTTGCCAGTTGCCAGTTGTCAGTTGCCAGTTGCTAGTTTCCAGTTGCCAGTTACCTGTTGCCAGTTGCCAGTTGCCAGTTGTCAGTTGCCAGTTGCCAGTTGCCAGTTGCCAGTTGCCAGTTGATAGTTGCCAGTTGCCAGTTGCCTTTTGCAATTTGGCAGTTGCCATATGCCATTTCCGAGTTGCTATTTGCCATATGCCAGTTGCCAGATGCCAGTTGTTATTTGCCAGTTGCCAGTTGCCAGTTGACACTTGCCAGTTGCCAGTTGACCGTTGCCAGTTGTCAGTTGCCAGTTACCAGTTGCCAGTTGCCAGTTGCCAGTTGCTTGTTGCCAGTTGCCAGTTGCCAGTTACCAGTTGTCAGTTGCCAGTTGCTAGTTTCCAGTTGCCAGTTACCAGTTGCCAGTTAGTAGAATAGCCGTATATTACCCGTAGTGTCATCCTTCTCTGTACCGCGTAAAGCGTTCTTCTGTTCCACTGGGTGCCGTACCGCGTTGAATTGATAGCATCGTACCATACGGGGTCGCGTATAAAACTATCGATGTTGTAACGGCACTCAGCGCGCGTTTTCCTCTTGGTCGTTTTCGCGTTTCCGACGTTGGGCATGAGGTGAGCGATTGATGTTGTTGCCCCCAATGCCTTAGTTGCAACTTCCTCTACGTGTTTGGTGAAGCTCAAGTATTTGTCTATCTTCAACCCTAACACGGTGACTTCCGTAGACAGTTGCAGCGAGACGCCGTTTAATTGAAGGCGCACTTTCGGCGCTCTTTTTCTGCCGCACACGGCGACAGCTTTGGACTTCTCCGGCACCAGGGTCAGTTTTCTCGCTTCTCCCCAGGTGGCTATGATTCTAATCGCCGTGTTTGTTTTCTTTTTGCACCTCTGCTCTTTACGATCTTCTACGACAATCGTGATGTCACCGGCGAATCCCACTAACGTGGCTCCGGGCGGGAGGTCCACGTCGAGCACTTCGTCGTACATAATGTTTCACAGAGTGGGGTCTAAAACCCATCTCTGTGGAACCCCGCTTGTGATGTTCCACCTTTCGCCGTCGTCTCTGAGGATGAGACCCCCCCCCTTTGCTCTCTTCTATCTCGCGCCAGTTGGTTTCGGCGAACTCTGAGTTGGGCCTCTAAGTTATCGTCAATGTGGTAGCCGGAGAGGTACTCCTTGTAGAGGTAGGTAAAGGCGGGAACGTCGAGTGGCAATCCCTGCTCTTGGATTGGGCATCTGCACTCGAACCTCGTCTCCCCGTTGACCTGATGGTCATCTTCTTTATCGTGAAAGTACGCAAGGTACTTCACGACGACTACTTTCAGCTTTCCCTCTCTGAGCATCGCTATTTGATAAAGGCTCCTCGGCGCCGCTTCTTCAGTTATCCTGACTACGGGCGGACGCAGGGCGCTGTCTGGTTTGGGGCTCAGTGCAACCACCGCTTGTCCATTAGTTGTTTTGGACAAGGCAATGACCATTTTATCTGAAGTCAAGAAAACTGATTGGGCCTACGGATTGCTGGTCTTCGGAAGGTTCGCTTGGGAGCCCAGGCCGGAGTCGTGATGCCGCGGTCTGGCTCGCACTGAGAGGATAGCCTCTTCTTGCTGGCTGGGATGGACCTCTGGCGGCGTTCCTGTTATTGAAAGCGAAGCTGGAGTGAGTGTTCGCTGTTGCCAGGTTGAAAGGGGATTTCAGTTCGCGGTGACCGTCACATTTGCATTTTTTACGGGATTTACGCACTCCGCCACTTTGTGCCCCGGTTCACCGCACTTAATGCAGTCGCTTGTCCGATCGGGATCATTATACGCCGCACTGATGTGTCCGTATCCCCAGCATTTGTAACACATCGCGGCTTTTGTACCGTCTATCGTTTTACCCGACACTTGGTCTAGCCCACTAGAAGACTACGCCTGGCCAGGAGAGATTGATCTGCGCCAGAATGGAGGGACACGACCACTATTCTCGTTTCTCGCTCCGCTGGCCTGATGCCGCCGATGGTCCCGTCTGCGGCGTCCCCAAACGTGGAGATGGCTTCCCAAAGTTCGTCGTTTGTGGTACCCATCTCCATACCCATTATCTGAAGGGAGGCGTTTTAAAGTTGACCTGGAGGCTGACGTTCTTTTCCAGTATTTTTTCCTTTAGGGTTGACGATAGACGATGACATCTCCCGTTAGGGTTTTCTGCACCCGATCGATGGTGATTCCGGATGTCTCGAGATCGGCGGGAGGTATTTGGCGTCTCATCTGTTGGAGTACCCTCGCGTAGGTGGAATTGCGAGGGACCTTTATAACCGCTGCTTTAGGTCTGGTAGGGTTTGCTATTGGGGGCGGCGGTGTGGATCTGGTAGTCTTCAAACTGATCGGTTGGAAGGATCTACGGGGCTTTTTCCGTCTTTCAGCTCTCCTCTCTTTTCTTTTCAGGTTCTTCCGCTACCGGCGGGTAAGAGTCTGTTGGAAGGGCGTCTCCTCTTTCTTCATCTCGAGAGAGGAGGGGCGAGGAAACCGGCGCTGTTTGTCGTGCGCTACGTGATGTTTCAGGCGCAAGAGGGGAGGGGGGTGGCAGTTTCGGGGGCTACCATCGCATTGTCCTGGTGAGCGCACTCTGTCGTGCCGGTTCCCGAGTGTTGCTCACTCACGGGGAGAATGGGGTGGCTTACCTCTGCAGCCTTTTGGCCTTGGCTCTTTGACTGAGTCCTCCACAGCTCACTGGAGGCTGAACACCATCGCGTACATTTTAGTGTCCGCATAGAAAAGGGGTGCGGGGCGAGCGCGGAAGAAGACCAGTTTACCGTTGCCTCCTTCAGCTCTCTAAACTCCGCGATGAGATCTCCATAACCCGATGCAATCCACGTACCGCTGTGCGGGTCTCCGTGCCCTCAAGGGGAGGGATGTTGCCGCTAGGCCCTTTTGGAGCCGCTGGATCGTTTGCTTGAGCTCTTCTAACGCAGACTGTTGTTCCTCTCCGATTCCCAGCTCTTCTCGCAGGCCGGCTATCTCAGCTTTCAGCTCCGCCATTGCCGCTATAGCGTCGCTGCTCAGTGGCTCCTTTTCGGCCCTGAGCTCTCTAATGGCCGTTTCCTGCCTCAGTGCTGTTTCTCTGCAGTCTCAGAGTATGTTCTCCTGTGGGAGGGCAAATAATTCCTCGAGGCTGTTCCCAAGCCTCTCGTGGAGTTCTCCCACTACTTGGGTAATGGCCGGGGTCGCTGTTGTCACCCGGGGAGGAGGTGGTGTGATTCCTCCCTTCAGTGTGGCCGTAGTTTTTATTTGCTCTAGGTAGGCTTGCGCGGCTGTCTTGACGGGGCCCGTTCACGATAGCTTAATCGCTTCCTCTAGTGCTTTGGCCACCTGTTTCAGTTTGTCGATTTCCGACGTGAAGGAGTGTTGTCTAGGCCTTTCTTCTTTGCTGCTCTTCTTCGTACCAGACATCCTACGTGCCGACAACCGCTTCTGCGACGAGTTTTTTGCTGGTACTCCCGTATATCTAACCCGAGCCGTTCCCGAGTTCTGGGCTTTTAAGGTTTTTTGGAAGGGGTCTGTGGAGGTTCAAAAATGTAGCTGAGCGCCCGACGAATTGTTTGGCACCTCTCCCGCCTCTCTACGCCCAGGCGTTTAGGTGTTCTGTGGGTTTGAAATTTGGGGGGGGTAAGTATCGTTCTAAAATGCACTTCGCCAGTGACTTCGCCACTTTTCGTTTGGAGCCATTCCCACCTCTCCCAACTGTTGCCGAGTTATACGGTTTTTAAAAAAATGGGACGGTCACGATGTAGCTGACCGTTGGGCGCTTCGTTTGGCACCGCTCCCGTCGCTCTGGGTGTAGCCAGCGTACTAGGGGTTACGGTCCGGGGGGGGGTCTTTGTTGGCCTGTGCATGGTGCCTATAATAACAATTCACAACTTTTTACAATATTTTTCGAAGTTGGCGGCTTTTACCGAACTCCCCCATTCTTAACATGGAATGTTCCATTCCATTGAAAATAATGTTTTCTATGCTCTCAATTTTGAAAATGTTGGTGCTGCATTTTCTTCATCCAGGGTCATTCATATCAGTGAGATTAAGCAGCTTTGAGGTATCAGAGTAACCCGAAACCAGCTTTCAGAATTTACCAAACGTCGGTCCGGAACATCGACTCGTGCTGCTACGGGTTAGTAATTATTATTCAACTTTGTATCAAAAATGTTAATTATAACACACCCGTTACGTGAAGGTGAAATGATAACCTATTTTAATGTTATGTATAACACAAAATTTCACCTCGACCTTTATAATATCCAACATTTTGATACGACGTTGAACTAATTGTATCGTAATGTACTCCTTCCTAATGCAGCCTGTTCCAGGTAATAATTTCTACTTCCAGAAGAGTTACAAATTATGGCCAACATGAATGTATTTGCAAAGACTTTTTATAATTCAAGCAGCAATTACGAAATTAAATCGGAAGTGCTCGAGGACGTGAAATTTAATTTGGAACATTTGCATCATTCGATTGACATTAAAGAAGAAAACAATAGTGAACAATTAATACAGAAGAAGCCTGCCAGAAAATACAATTCATTCGAATGTGCAATTTGTGGGTATATCGTTCCACGTAAATATAAATTAATATTGCATTTAAGAACTCACCCCGGTAACGAACCGTTTGCTTGTCAATTTTGTGACTTCAAATGTTCACTAAAACGAAATTTAAATCGGCATTCAAAAACTCACACAGGCGAGAAACAGTTTGCTTGTCAAAGTTGTGATTACAAATCTTCACGAAGTTCAAGTTTAAAAACCCATTTGAGAATTCATAGCGGTGAGAAACCGTACATTTGTCAAATTTGTAACTACAAATGTTCACAAAATTCAAGTTTACAATCGCATTTAAAAATTCACACAAGCACGAAACCGTTTACGTGTCCAATTTGTGATTATAAGTTTACACAAAAATCAAATTTAAAACAGCATTTGAGAACTCACACAGGCGAGAAACCGTTTCCATGTCAAATTTGTGAATACAAATGTTCGCAAAAATCGAGTTTAGAGCGACATCTAAGAACTCATACCGGCGAGAAACCGTATGTTTGTCAAATTTGTAATCATAAATGTTCACAAAAATCGGGTTTAGATTCACATTTAAAAATTCACACAAGCGCAAAACCACTTGCTTGCCAAATGTGTGATTACAAATCTTCCCGAAAGTCAAACTTAAAAAACCATTTAAGAACTCATATCGCTGAGAAACCGTATGCTGGGCCATCAAATTTAATTAATTAATTATACCATAGAAACATTGTATGGTTTTGCAAGATTTCCACATGTGATCGGGTAATGATTGACGCACCAGAACGATAAACCAAAAGAGATACTTATGGAAACAATATGTGATGATCGTTGTGTCCTTGACTAATTAATAATCATTTTGCCAATTTGCTATAAATAAAATTAGAAAGCAATAAATAAAGGAAGCAAATTTATTAAACATTGTTTGTATTTTTTAATTTGGCTTCTAATATTTTTATTTCTAGTGCATGTATTTCTGCGTACCGCTGTTCCTTCCTCTCGGCTTCTTCCTTTAAAAGTGTCATTTGGAACTCGATGAACTCTATTTTTCTTTTTACCAACTTCTCACATGTGGATTCCGAACGTTGTTTCACCAGCTTTTTCGTCGTCGATTTTTGTTCGTAATGTCTCTTCCATTTTGTCGAACCGGTAACGGAGCCTAGAAAAAGTTACAACTGCTTAAAGAAATTATTACCAGGTGTAGGAAGTATTATCTTCGTACACCTGATAGAAACCAAGCTACAAGTACCATTAACTGCATGTTGAATAAGATTTAATCTTTAATATCAAAATGAGAAAACAAATGTTATTAACTGAATAAAATTAAGAAAAATATTCAGTACCAAAATCAGAATCCGATATAGCTTCCGTTGCCCGAACACCGATGACACCTAGTATTCTATTACTAACGGCACTTAGATTCAACTGTACTGCTGGTCCACCATCTGTTTTCTGCAAACGTGTTTGTTCGGCATACTCCCTTTTTACAGTTTTTTTTAAAGAGTCCCATTTGTTCCGTAACATTTTTGAAGTTCTTCCTGTACCACATAGCGAATTAAATATGCCCTCTATTTTTCGCCACTCAACTTCTTTGGCACTATTTGATACGAAGTCCGTTTTTTTGCTCTCTATAGTATCGGTTCAGAATGTTAAAGAATTAAGAAAACTTATCTAAAACTTTCGTTTTAGCCTACCTATAACTTCTAAACGATTTTCCACCAAATCAACCAATACTTCCACTTCGTCGTGATTAAAGTTATTGCACCTTTTTATCTTTTTCATTTTTTTAAATTATTTATGTACTGAAATAAATTTGCTAATTTTAACCTCAAATAAAGTCGCTGTCACTAAAGTGACAAATGACCTACAAGCGTGCACAAGAACTATTTTCCTGACAGTAATGCCAACCTGGCGCGAGCATCAAACGTCAAATAAGTAGCATTACATCTGTGTATATTCTGTACTCCGCAAGCTACCTCTGCATCTTTTTAATTTTTGGTACACGGCGCCACCATCGCTTGTTCGATAAAGTAGGTCTCATCATTTTGCAGTGTATGTATGCTGGGGGTTGCAGTACTCCGTTTTCTCCATCCAGGCTTGGCCAGATCTAATAATATTGCGTTATCATAAGTCGAACTTCTTCAATTTTATCAGTAGCTTGCAGAATTCACAATATGTCGGTGATGACCATGAAGATGTGCTACTAACGGTTAGTAATTATTCAGCATAACTTAGTATTAAAGATGTTAATTATTATGCGCATGTCAAGTCAAGATAAAATTTTAATCTCAACTGTGGTGACAGTTAAGAATCCCGGATAGCGATTTTTACCATTTTGGATGTGATTTGTGAAAGATGAGGGTCTAACTGAAAAAATTTAAAAAAATAAAATTTGCGGTCGGTTCACAAATTTTGGAAAAAAGGCTTTAAAAATTAATTTAGAATTCAATTTTCTCATTGGCTCTTTTGAATTGTAACTCCGCCCCTCAAAATTAAAATAGGTTGTGACAACAGGAAAGATGCCAGAATCTCTTTTTTTACAATGAATTCTGATAGATGAGGGTCTAATTAACTAATAAAAAAATTAAATTTGTGATCAAACAACAAATTTCGGAAAAAATTCACTTTTTGTATGAATCAGACTCTTAACGTAGTTGCGTTTATCAAAACCCACTTTCCGCACCCTGCGCTCCGCTCCGGGCATTACAAGCGATTTTGATAAGCGCTTTACTTACAAAAGCATCCCCCAAGATGATCCAACTCGAAAAAGTGTGAAAGTTGACCCGACGGATGTCAGAGAGCGACTGACTTCCTTCTAACGCTGCTTTAGTTAGCTCCGCCCTATGGTTGATTCGTGCATATTAAAGCACACGCACCGTTAATACAATGCAAGAAATTATTGCGTAATATTGCGCAATAAGACATTTACATGTGTTTCTTATGGGAAAATTGTAATTTTCAAAATGAAATTGTGGCTTTATTACAACTCCGACAAGATTGATCCTCACCTTAAAGAGCTTGTATTTTTTTGTTTTTTTGTTTGCTATAGCCATTTCTATAGAAAAAAATGTATTTTCGATTTCGGGAATCTTAACTCTCACTTCAACCATCATGTTAGCTTGTAAAATAGGGTAAAATAAAGCTTGTAAATTCAGAAGAGTAGGGCCAACTTTTCGGCAGGCATCAGTAACCATGGTGCCGTCCAGGTCAAGGGAGTACGGGTAAGCCTGAAGTTGGAAATTGCATTCCCTACAGTTTGTATTTTGTAGCATTTTTTTCAAAATTTGTAGTACGAAACTAATCAACTATTACATTTGTCAAAATTAGCGTTAGTGTAAATTATTTGTGTCGTCGTTTCTTTACTTTTTGGATTTTTAAAACAAAAATATCCATGTGACGTTAGCTGCGTGCCATTGGCGTTACATCCTACGCACATGTTGACGCCCAGAATAGTAAAATAACTGTAATTATAAAAAAATTAATTTTCATACTCTCAGACGCGCAATTACCCCAACTTTTGAATATAAAAATAATTACCGCAGTTACGCCAGTAGGGTTGGCAACCCACATACATCCGACACCTGGGCAGATAAAAAAGATGAAGGTAGTTCTAACGAGTAGTAGTTCAGCTGATGACATGTAGGCTGCGTTCGATTTGAACGTTTACGCGCTGTTGGTACCAACGGACGCAAACGTTAGTTGCATGCAAATTTTGCCATTCGACTTGGAAAATGCGCGCTTACAACGCTCACGCTGACGTTCCAAATCGAACGATATGTTAGCACCATCAGCGCTGCAATTTAAAAGTGACAGTTGCTTAACCTACAAATTAATCAAACAATCTGAAATAAGAATTGTTTTAAATGCAATTACATTTTAGGCATTTTTCAGAAATTAATAACAATTATTTCACACAACAATTTATTTAGCATCATTTAATTTTGTTTACAATCTTGTCACTCATTTTTTTAAATTGAGCGGGAAAACAAGGGCAATAAATTATTGAAGTAATAATTAATATAGGACAAGTAATTTTATTTAAATTTAAATATTGAAGTTAAAAAGTAAACCTAAAATATTTAGGTTAACTTCAGCGGTGACGGTTCGAATTCTGATTGCGATTTTACCATTTCTGAAGTGGATTATGAAAGATGAGGGTCCCAATAGCATATAAAAATATAAAATTTGCGGAATATTCACACAATTTTGAAAAAACGGCTTTAAAGTTAATTTGGAATGCAATTTTATCATTGGCTCTTTTGAAGTGTAACCTCGCCCTTAAAATTGAAAGAGGATGTGGCGACAGTAAATATACCAGAATCTCGGTTTTACAACGAATTATGATAGATAATGGTGTAATTAGCTAATAAAAAGAATTAAGTTTGTGATCGGATAACAAATTTTCGAAAAAATCACTTTTGTGTGAATTTGTTTCTGAAATGGTTGCGCTGTCAAAACCTACTCTACTATCACAACACCATTTGGACTGTTTGAGTTCGTGGTTATGACGTTCGGTTACGCAACGCTCCTCAAACATTCCAAAGGTTTACTGATTCGAATACCGTTCGTATTTAAATACACTGACAATTTTATGATCTTATCCAAGAGCCACGAAGAGCACACAGAACGCATCCGCATAGTGTTCCAAAGACTTCAAGAGCACGGATTTAAAATCAACGTCGCCAAGTGTGAGTAAAATTTAAAGACGGAATACGCCCGTTGCCAGAGAAGGTCGAGATAATACAAAATTTTCCTCAACGCAAATGCGCTAAATATTTACAAAGATTCCTTGCTTTAATCAATTTTTATAAATGATGCATCCCACACGCGGTAGTATCGCAAGGAATTTTACAAAAACTAACAAAGGGGAATTAAAAAAACGATAACATCCCAATCAAATGGACAGACGAAGACGCAATAGCTATCCGCCCAAGCTGGCGTACATATGTTTGTACGTAAGTCCGTAGGCGCCGTCCTACAACAAGCAAGAGAGGAAATTTACAATCACTTGATTTTACTCAAAGCGTCTCACCGACACCCAAAACGTTACAGCACGTGTGACAGGGAATTGTTAGAGTTTACCAAGCTGTGAAACATTTTGCTCATCACTGGAAAGAACATTTTACGATTTACTCAGATAACAATCCCTTGATTTTATGTTTAATCAAAAGCAGATCAGGCGTCCCTTGCCAGACACGTCAAAACGACTATGTCAGACAGTTCACAACAGACATTCGTCACGTATCAGGATCGGAAAACGTAATAGCCACAGAAAGAGTTAAAAATTGCAAATACATGTTCAATATACTTCTATAACACGGTGTGCCTACGGCTTTCTTTAAATACTGCTCTGCCTACAGCCTTTGTCTAATCTGAAATGGCGTCAAGACTTGAGAAAAATTCAATAACTCCGCCACAACAATATTCAATTTTATCATTAATAAATAGCAGCACTAACATTTGAATTTTGAGAATCTTGAGAGTTTTGAGAAAACAAAAAATTAATTTCTTTAATTTTTAAGTTTAATTTCGAAAATGTCGATTTTTCCAAACATTGCGTATTTTAGTTGTTTTCATACCTGCCCCTTAAACTTACTTCCTATAACACGTGACTTGACAGGGCTTTAAAGGTTTAAAGAAAATTCAACATTTTCTGTCATCAAAAATCTGCATTTTTTCTAATTCAAATAGAATTTTGTAAGAGTGTAAGTTTAATTTAAAACAAACAATCGAAAATATTCGATAAACAGTAAACGTCAAAATTTTGTCAAAGAGTAAAACGGAGACGATAGATCTCTTTCGCTCTCATGCAAAACGAAATTTTAATATCAACTGACAGTTTAATTTGATAAAATATATTCTAACGTTTGACATTTTTGAAAATGTATATCGCAATTTTGCAAAATAGGCGAGTTCAATCGAAAAATTATGCACGAGATCGTGCTCTCGGCGTACGTGCAAACGCGATTTAATTTGGATTCAAAACCGCGGAGCCACGTACAAAACAGTGCGGTGCGTAAGTAATTAAATCTGAGGGCACAAAAGAGGAATTTTCAAAGGCACAATGTATTGATTTTTTGCAAAATGCAAATCTAAAATCGAGGCAAAACAACAGAGCTTAAAAACACAAATATAGGGATTTAAACGAAGGCACCATTGCGTTTAAAAAAAAAAGCCTCGCATGCGCTCTAAAATAAAAACGGGGAAAAAATTTAAAAATTTGTTCTAACAAACTGTCCAATTTGGCTTCCCACACTACTTCCCCAAATTTCATCGAAATCGACGAAAAACTGTGGAAGGAGTAGCGAAAAAAAATGGAAAGCGCAAGCGTTGTGGACGGCGCCGAGAAGTAATTTAAATAAAGTAAAATCGGTTTCGCGCTATAGGCCCTTGCCCCAACCTGCTCACCAAATTTCGGCCGTCTAGTTAAAATTCTATATTTTTCGGCCCTTTCACCCTCCGTTTTGACTCCTCGCGTGCCCCCGATTCAAAATCTGACAATTTTCCCGTTCAATCCCCGTCGAATCGCACCTGCTCTCCAAATTTCAGCTATCCACGATCTTCCTACATATGCTCTGCAAAATATGAGTGATTCAGTGATTTGCTCAACTTTAACTGTATAGAACTAGCAAGGTAAAATTGGCCTTACGGTCGATTTCACCTGCTAGCTCTGCGAGACACTGACCTACAATCTGCTCGCGGCCTTCGGCCGCGCGGTTTTTCTTAACGTATTAATTTTTTGTACACTAAATTTTTGGTTTGTATTTGCATTTTAGAAGGATTAGTGCACAACACTTTTGCGATGTTGATGTGACTTTTTTTATTTGTAACATTAGTTGGATTTAAAATTTAGACGTGTGACAATTCTCCAAGTTTTCAACATTGGGTATACATGTGGTTTTCAAACCTCACGTCATTAAAATGTAGTCCGATAACACGGGTGTGCCTACGGCTTTCCGTAAATACTGGTTTGTCTAATCTAAAATGGCGTCAAGACTTGAGAAAAAATTGAATAACTCCTGTCATCAACAATATTCAGTTTTTTCTTTAAAAATAGCAGCACCAAAATTTGAATTTGGGGAAATTAAAAAAATTAATTAAAATTATATTGTTTTTCAGTTTAATTCAAATACAATTTTATAAGAGTGCAAGTTTAATTAAAAAAACAATCGAAAATAATCGATAAACCGTAAACTTCAAAATTTTTTCCCGATGAGTAAGACGGTGACGCAAGACTCGCTCTGTCTCTCTCGCTCTCGTACAAAACAAAATTTTAATATCGACTGACAGTTAAATTCAATAAAATATAATCTGACGTTTGACGTTTTCGAAAATGTATATCGCAATTGTGCAAAATTGACGCATTAAATCAAAAAAATTGTAAAGCATACAATTATGCACGGGATCGTGTTCTCGGCGTACATGCAAAAGCGATTCGGACCCGAAACGGCAAAGCCACGTACAAAACACTGCACCGCGCAAGTAATTAAACTTGAGGGCACAAAAAGAAAAATTTCCCAAATTTTTTTTGTAAAATGCAAATCTAAAATTGAGGCGAACCAATCGAGCACAAAACGCGAAGATTGGGCCTCAAACAAAGCCATCATTGCGTTTTGAAGGAAAAATCTCGCATGCACTCTAAAATAAAAACGGGAAAAAAATTCGAAAATTTGTTCCGAGAAACAGTCCGTTTTGGCTTCTTACACCACCTCTCCAAATTTTATGAAATCATCGAAAACTGTAGGAGGAGTAGCGAAAAAACGAATAGAAAGCGGAAGTGTTGCGGAGGGGCCCGAGAAAAATTAAAAGAAGTAAAATCGGTTTCCTGCCCTAGGCCCTTGCCTCAACCTGCCCACAACATTTCGGCCGTCTAGTTCGAATTCCACATTTTTCGGCCCCTTTTCGACCTCTTTCGTGCCTCCTAGCAAATAACTGACAATTTTCCCGTTCAATCCCACCTACCCTCAAAATTTCAACTCTCCACGACCTCCCTGCATATGTCCTATAAATTATGAACGAATGAGTGAGTGAGTGAGTGACTCAACTTTATAACGTATTAAATAAAAACATACCTATTCATCTAAATTATCATTTTATTCAAAGCAAATAATAAAATTTATCTTATTTTTAAAAAACAAAAATTATTTACAATTGAAATACCCGCTCTAAACTTGCCCGCCATCTATACTAGCAATTTGGTATCTTACAATACAACTACTGACTACTACCAGAAAATTTCCAAGGGTCCATTAAAAATACAAAATGGATGATTTTCAGTTCCAACATTGTACGTAAGTATCTGTTCATTTAAATTATCATTTTATTTAAAGCAAATAATAAAATTTATCTTATTTTTAAAAACAAAAATTATTTATATTTGAAATGCCCGCCATCTATACTAGCGACTTGGTACCTGACAATACAACTACTGACTACTACCAGAAGGCGGATGACCAGAAAATTTCGTTGGTTTCAATAAAAATACAAAATGGATGATTCTTAATTCCAAGATTCTATGTTAGTGTTCCGTTTCTTCATTCAAATCAGAGAGATCGGCGTCTGATAAACCTAACAACCATCATTCAGATTTCATAAAGCATTGGTCAGGAACGTGGAGATGTGCTGCTAATGGTTAGTAATTATATATCAATTATGTATCAAAAATGTTGCATGCCTGTTACGTGACCCATTTTAAAATGTATAATAAGCTTGACGTAGACGGTTCCAGTCTGTCGCTTAAGTGCTAGCCGAGATCCCCCGATTCAAACTTGGACGGAGTAAAATTTTCCTTACCGTCGTTGCTCGGCAGGAAAATGCAAACGGGGTAGAGTGCCAGAGAACTCTAAAATAGTCACCAAACCCTCTCGACAGTAAATGGACTGAGAAGGAAGGAAGCATAGTATAAAATTTCACTTTAACTGACAGGTCTGTTTTATTTGACATTTTAATACAACGTCTAACAATACACTATTATTTATTCCTAATATTTGTTACAGGTATCAATTTCTACCTCCAAAATAGTTATAAATTATGGCCAACATCAGTGGATTTGCAAATACTTTGTATAATACAAGCAACAATTGTGAAATTAAAACAAAAGTGCTAGAAACGGTGAAATTTAATTTAGAAGACTTGCATCATTCAATTGACATTAAAGAAGAAAACAATAGTAAAAAACTAATACAGCAGAAACTTGCCAGAAAATACAATTCATTCGAATGTGCAATTTGTGGGTATATTGTTTCACATAAATATAAATTAATCGTACATTTAAGAACTCACACCGATGAAAAACCGTATGTGTGTCAATTTTGTGACCACAAATGTTCAAAAAAATCACTTTTAAAATCGCATTTAAAAACTCACGCCAGCGAGAAACCCTTTGCTTGTCAGATTTGTGACTACAAATGTTCCCGTAAAACACATTTAGGATCGCATCTAAAATCGCACACAGGCAAGAAACCGTTTGCTTGTGAAATTTGTAATTTCAAATGTTCCCATAAATCAAATTTAAAAGTTCATTTAAAAACACATACCGGAGAGAAAAATTTTGTTTGCCAAATTTGTGATTTCAAATTTTCCCAAAAGTCGAATTTAAAACTGCATTTGAGAACCCACACCGGTGAAAAACCGTTTGTTTGTCAAATTTGTGGTTACAAATGTTCGTTTCATTCAAGTTTTAGAAATCATTTAAGATCGCATACGGGCGAGAAACCGTATGCTTGCCAAATGTGTGACTATAAATGTTCACATAAAACACGTTTAGTGTCGCATTTAAAAAGGCGACACAGGCTCGAAACTGTCGACTTGTAAAAGTTGTGATTATGAAACTACCTGAAAATCAAATTTAAAACAGCATTTGAGAACTTGAAAATTTTCACAAAAGTTAAGTTTGGATTTGTATTTTTCAGGTGAAAAACCGTTTAGAAGTACTAATGTGTGTTATATAGTCGATACAATTATGTAGTAAATAATCATTAATTTTAAGAAGTTTTGTTATTTGCATGTTCAATATTTTAATTTTACGTGGGTTTAATATTAAGAATTTCTGCATAACGTGCACATATTTTCTTATGTATAGGGTAAATCAGCATTAAAAAGGTTATCCAAATATAAAATTTAATTGAAACTTTTGCATATTTATTTAACGATAGTAATAACGTAGTGATAATTAGTCAAAATTTCTGTATAATATAATATGTAAATAAGAGATACTTTTTAATTTTGACAATGGCAGGGGGGACATTTGCTGCGATAGTGGTTTGAAATGTTGCTCTATATTTTGAATTATTTTATCCTAGAGAGATGCCGGATTAATTAAATTCAACGTTGTGGTATTAATCAGGCCAGGTTTGCGGTTTTGGTTAATTCATTTATGCTGTTTGTGTCACCGTTACAATCTCTTGTATCTACAAGTTGTTATAAATTTATTTATCTAAGTACAGAGTGTCGGCCGCAATAAATAATGCAAATTTATAGTAACGATTAACAATTGAAAATCATAATTTGATTATTATTTAAAGACAAGTTGTTTTCATATTTATTTTTATATGAAGCTTGAGGTCAGAGCAATACCAAGTATAATAATCAAATCAAGTCAATAACGACACTTTTTGAAATAATTAATAATTAAGCTCGCAGATGAAGATTGAGGTTTTTCTCTATCTCAGCAGTTTCTCTATCACAAGCAGTCACATGCTTGTGTTTTATTTTTTGTTGGGGTTATTTTCTGTTCAATTTAGGTTTCGAAAGGTTAATTCAAGCATAAAGTCATCTTCGTTTATTTTATGTGTTTTGCTTATTTGTTTAGTTTACTAGAGACGCCACTGGGTGAATAAATTTGGGTATTAAGGACGCCACTGGTTTTCGTTTTATGGTGGTGATTTTTTAAGAATATCCGGTGACAGTTAAGATACCCCAATCTGGATTTTTACGCTTTTTAAAGCGAATTATGAAAAATGAGGGTCTAATTAGCAGATAAAAAACATAAAATTTGTGGTCGGTTCACAAATTTTGGAAAAAAACGGCTTTAAAAATTAATTTGGAATGCAATTTTCTCACTGGCTCCTTTGAACTGTAACCCCGATCATCGACATTAAAATACGTTTTGGTGACGGTTAAGATACCCAAACCAGATTTGCAAAGAGTTTCGTAGAGCATTTTTAGACCCCCCCCCTCCCAATTTTCCAAAGCTTATAACTTCTGAACGGCGCGGCCTAGAGCGACCGGAAAAGCGGCAATCGACGTGCCTTGGAGGCGGCTACCACCCCAAATTTCGATCAGCCGCCTGCGACCAAATTTTCTTAAGAATTCTGATTTTGGGCGGATCGCGTTTGGAGTGGCCTAATTACGCGACACATATCCCGTCCGGACATGGAGGGACTAACCGAGAAGATGCGAGACTACCTCAAAGAGATGGGAAACGCTAACGCCCTGTCGTGGGAGGCAGTCAGAGCTGTAGGATCGGCCGTCGCTGACCCAGATGCAGGGCCGCCTTGAGTTGCGGGAACGGTCAATAAACCTAAATTCGGAATTTCATGATTTTTGAAGTGAATTATGAAAGATGAGGGTCTAATTAGCGTATTAAAAAAAATAAAATTTGCGGTCGGTTCACACAGTTTTGAAAAAAACGGCTTTAAAGTTAATTTGGAATGCAATTTTATCATTGGCTCTTTTGAAGTGTAACCCCGCCCTCAAAATTGAAATAGGTTGTGTCGACTGTAAATATACCAGAATCTCGGTATTTACAACGAATTATGATAGATAATGGTGTAATTAGCTAATAAAAAGAATTAAATTTGTGATCGGACAACAAATTTTCGAAAAAAGTCACTTTTGTGTGAATTCGTTTCTGATGTGATTGCGCTGTCAAAACCTATTCTCCGCAACCCTTCGAGATCCTCCCGGTCTCGAACGGTTTTGACACGCGCTTAACTTATTAAAAACATCCCCCAAGCGGCCCCAACTCGAAAAGTTTGCAAGTTGACGCGACGGATCTCGGGGAGCGACTGACTCCTTCCTAACGCTGCTCTAGTTAGCCCCGCCTTAAGGTAGATTCCCTAGTATGAAAGTACACGGACTGTTACCAAAATGCATAAAATTATTGCGTAATATTACGCAATAATACACTTACATGTATTTCTTATGGAAAATTGCAATTTTCAAAATTAAATTGTGGCCTTATTACAACTCCGACAAGATTGATCCTCACCTTAAAGAGCTTGTATTTTGTGTTCTTTTGTTTAGTCAAGCCATTTTTATAGGAAAAGTGTATTTTCCGGGAAAAGCCGGCGAATACGTCCGAAAAGCGCTTCGCTGACGCAGGTCTGCAGGAGCTTCTGAGTGATATGGAAGAGAGAATCGTGAGTGGGCTCGACTTCAAGCTGACACGAAGGCTGGAGGAGCTAAAAGCGATTAAATCGGAAACTATTGACACACAGAAAGACGAGTTCAGCATAGCAGAGGACCAACCCGAAAGAAGTCGGAAGCTCGGAGCGCAGGTGGGGCTCTTGGAGTAAGGGCCAATGGTGCTACAAGCGCGTGAAGAAGAACCTGCCACAAAAAAAAAAACAAAACGCTCCAAGCGGACTGAAGTTACTGGTAGGGTGATCCTGCAAGAAACTTGTACCAAGGTAGTAGAGGTGCCACCGAAAAACAACATCAGTGAGTACAGTCAAAGAATTCCCCCGCGAGCCCACTAGCAACGAAGCGGGAGGAGAATACGTCGAAGAAGCGGCAAGATCTTGCTTAGCTTGTGAAGGCGACTGAAGACTCCCCCTATGGAGTACTGGTAGAGAAACTGCGATCCAGACGCGATGAGCAATGCTAGGATAGCGTGACTGAAGTAAGAATGACGCGACAAAGCGACGTGCTGGTTGAAATAGAGAAGGGGGTTTGCAAATATGCAGCTCCTAAAAGAGAGGATACAGGAGACCACAGGTGCAAAGACTCGAGGTCTGCATTAGCGACATCAATCCGCTATCCGTTGAAGAAGAGGTGAAGCGGAGCATCGCCAAGGTGACAGGACCCGGGGAGCTCCTGACCCTACGCCCCTTTAAACCGGCCCGCCGAGGGACGCAGTCGGCCATACAGCGACTCGACGAGGAAAATGCTAAGAGAATCCTGGCAAGTAAACTTAGCATATGACTCTCGAAGGCATGTAAAGTTTCGAGATACATGAGGTGTTACAGATGCTGGGGACTGACTACGAGTCCACCACCTGTAAACGGCAGGACGCGACCGGTAAATGCTGGAACTGCTGCAAGGTGGGGCACAAGGCCCGAAACTGTGCGGTAGAGCTCTACTGCATGGACTGTAGAGGGAAGGGCACAGAGCGCACAGTATTAAAACCCCTCACGGTGACTCGTGAGCCCGCAAGAAAAGGAAGAGACGCCATTCCCTTATTTTGGAAAATGTGTCCCCTAAGAAGAGAAAAGCCCCGAAAGGGCAGAAGGCGACAATCACGCGAAGACAGGCTCTTCGTCCAACAGAGTACAGGGCGGGGGAAGAGCAAGGCTGGCAACAGACGCCCACAGGGAAACCTGAAGTAACGCCAGAAGGCGAAAGCCGGGTCCCCGTGTATGTTTGGGGTGAGAGTTTAGTGGGTGAAACCCCACACTCCCGGCTTAGATTGGACTTTAAGATTCCTGCTCTAAGGTAAAAGAACTAATTAACAGATAACAAATATAGAATTTATAGTTGGACCATAAATTTTGAAAAACGTACACTTTTAGGGTAAATCCGAGATTTTCCGCAGTTGCGTTTGTCAAAACGGCTTGGAGCCGCCGGAGCGTAGCGGATCTTCCATATCCATATTCAATTTTCGTTCAAAATTGTTCATGGAACACCTCTAAGCTCTAGAGAAGGTAATATTACGCAATAATACACTTAAATGTATTTTTTATGGAAAAAAAATATTAAATTTTTATTTTCATTATTTATATTAATGTGCTCAGAGCAATATATTGCTATAAAATTGATAAGAATTGTTTAAATAAAAATTTACTCTCAAATTCATAGACTTACGGTAATGAATTACCCGATTTGATCTGCTCCGGCTTAGCTCTTTGTAGGTGATATTTGAAATAACAACTCAACAATTTGTAAATTTACAATACAAAATATAACTTTATTTATCAAATCAACCATCACATTGCCAAACACCCTGTACATTAAAAAAGGTAAACGCACAAGCTTTGTAATTATGTGAAATTCAATCTTACACACTTAAAAAGAAACAAAATTTCTTAAAATTACCAATTATTTATGAAAAATCTGTAATTTAAAATTTTCATCAAAAAAAAATTGTTCATTAAATTGATTACGTAGAACTTTTGCAAATTATTAGAAACTCGTATTGTACCATTTATTTTTATCGCTCCAATTTTTAACATCGATAACTAATATTTAATTTACTTTTATTTTATATTTCTTTTTCACTATTAATATCGTTGTCAGTTTTACCGATTGCTGTTAATTATTGCTGCAAAAATTTTTGTTTTTTTGCTTTCTTCACTTATTTTGACACTACTTCTTTCAAGTCACAAATGAAAGCGAATCATGTAGTTGTAAATTAAATTCACAGTTCTTGGTTCATTTTTTTATGAGGTAATTGTCTGCACTTATTTTTTTATTCCACTTTTGTTTTAGAATCGACAGTTTTAAGCGTAATCAAGTCGGTAAGCCCTTTCGATTTACTTCAGCGCCTACAAACTGTAGCGGCAAAATAAATTTAATATTCATAGTTTTGAAAGAAGATTTTGGTGACCCCAACTAAACTACGTCGGTCACTACTTAACTCACAAAATACTATTTCAAGACAACCACGGCTAAACGAATCGATAAAATAAGAGAAAATCTATTGGACAAGTAAGTTTGAAATCTAACAGCTTTAAATTATCTAGAGAAACTGAGACAGCTCAAATGTGTTTGAAAAACGTCGAATGAGAAATACCCATCAGTCAGGAGTTGCAGAATAGGCACAACGGTGTGAAGACCAAATAAGAAATTGAGATTGTAAGGAAATTAAGGCCGTATACTGAAAACAATTACCTACAATTTCGGTCAGTGAGTGAGAGAGAGGCCGTAGGCTGAACAATAGTACACAATTTTTGCCCGTTCCCTTTGAGTGAGGCCCAACGCCGAACAACCATTTCTCTCACGCACTCGACGGACGCAGTCGGCCGGTACTTGTCGAAATTTTTTTTTTTCGATTGTGAGAGCTTAAATGAAGATTTAAACCTGCTGTTGTTGTACATTTATAGTTACAAATTTTACAAGCAAACGGTTTATCGGCGGTGTGAGTTCTTAAATGAATTTTTTAAATTTGCTTTCCGAGTATATTTATAGTTACAAATTTCACAAGCAAATTGTATATTTTTGAAGTGAGTTCCTAAATGCCTTCTTAAACATTCTTTTGTTGTACTTTTGTAGTCACAAATTGCTTCTCCCGTGTGAGTCCTTAAATGTCTTCGGAATTCGTATTTATGTGGATTTTTATACCCGCAAATTGCACATTCAAACAAATTTGTGCTGTTAGACTTACTAGCATGATTATTCTGTGTAACTTGTTCAGTATCGCTCTCTTCTTTAATGTCAATCGAATGATGTAAATATTCTAAATTAACCTTCACATCTTCGGGCACTTCCGTCTTAATTGTGTAATTGCTGCTCGACTTATACGGAGTCTTGAAAACTTGATCGTTCATTTCCATTATGTGTAACTCTTCTGTAGGTAGTATTTGAACCATATCTGTAACAGAGGCATTAATCAGAGTATTAGTATTATAAAATTTAAATTTTTGATAAACAAAGAAATATAATTATAGTTGCCCGAACTTGAAATAAAAAGATTTGTCAACAAGTACTATCGTTATTGGCAAATTGAGAAACATGCTAGTAGTATCTAGTGTTTTACACAATTATTTTACTTGCCTCACAAAAGTAGCTTATTTTGCTAGCTTGGAATCGTAGATCTTGTTTTGTTTACATAGAGATGTAGTTTGTGGTTGGAATGTTTTACCGTCTAAATGAGCTTACAAAATCACTACAATAGTAGAATAATGAACTTCGTCTTTAAAGGGAATGCCGGTGCAAAGCCTTTCGCATCCGTTGGTACCAAAAACTTGTAATGAGGTTTCAGACTCGTAGACCTCTGCTAACAGCAAGGCATCCGACTCTAAATGTCTGAACTAACTTGGACGGAGCAAACGGACCACTACAACACTAAAATAGAAAAACTTCAAAATGATGAAAGCCGACCATTTTGTGCTCATTGACATTTCACAAGGTGCGCCATCTACTGCAGGAGATATTTACCATTGTTTTCCATGATCTGATTTTCATTGATCCTCATCGATATTTTATGGACATTTTATGTAAATATAGCTTAAAATAAATTATCTACTGTTTATTACACTACATTCTTTTAATACACTAAACCACTTAGCTTATATTACAACGTCTCTCGGTGTCTTGGGCTTTGCTTTCCCAATTTTGTTGTTGCATCTTTCCAATTAAATACTTAAAAGTACCAGGAACACAATTATTGACAGAACTACGAATAAACTTTACCACGCTAAAAATGACATACATAATGTCAATCGTTTGTCTTCAACTGTTTCCAGTGGCGGCACGTATCCTTTTCAATCGAATAGGCTAATCAGAACTAATCGCGCATGCAAGGAGTAATATTTAATTATATAACAATATAATTTTACATGACGGAAAAATTGCTTAAAAATAATTATTTCGTATAAACGCTAAATCAACTAAAATTTTTCTCCATATGGCAGGTTTATCATTAGTTTACCAGTGTAAACTTGAACCAACTTTGTTGCAAGATCATATTTTTAGTACCAATTTTTACTACATTTTGATTTAAAATGGACTGTAAGTCGTATTGTTTGTTTCACTTGTCATCGGCGTACGTGTGGGTTAGAATGAACTAGGATTCAATGTCAAAATAAAATTAGGTTACAATTGAGATCTAACACTCCCACTGCGGTGCTATATACCATCCGCACCAAACAGTAACTTTTTGTGGATGTATTGCCACCTGCTGAACCTCGTGTGGGTTGGCGTCGTCCCATATACGGCAATTTTGCTTGTTAACGTAACCATTCATCTAAAAATGCGCCTCGTCTTTAAAGATGTTTTTTCGGCTAAAATTGGGTTTTCTTCCAAACACTTCAAAGGTCAGTCAGCGAATAAACACCGCTGTCTATAGTCATTACCTTTGAGTTGGATCTTGTACGGGTGTGGGTCTAAGTCCCGACGCAAAATTCGCCAAGTTGAAGTCTGTGAAAGGCCGAGTTCCTGTGCATGGCGAGGAATTGACTGCCTCGAGTTCTCCTGTATATTTTCACGAACCCCGGCAATGTTTTCAGCCGATCTGTCGTTCCTTTGACAAACATTTGACAAATCTCCCGGCATGCTTTACCACGGCAACTCCTATCCGCCTTGAATTTTCTTCCTGTTGCAAAAGAAGAACAGCAATATGGGTGACAGCTAAGAAACCTGAATCTGGATTTCTACCATTTTTAAAGCGGTTTATGAAATATGAAGGTCTAATTAGCAGATAAAAAAATAAAATATGCGGTCGGTTCACAAATTTTGAAAAAAATAACTTTTAGGGTAAATCCGATTTTTGCGGTGATGTCAAAACCGACTCCGTTACGCTCCGGTCGCTACAAGCCGTTTTGACAAGCGCTTTACTCATTAAAAATATCACCCAAGAACGGTCCAACTCGGCAAAGTGTGGATGCTGACGCGACGAAGGGAGGGGATTCCAGGGAGCGACTCGTAGCTTCTAACTGTTGACCCACCTACAGCACAGAAAGAAAATCAAAGATACGGAGGAAGTGGGAATCAAGAAATCCACGTTTTCACTTGAGTCCACTTTTTACTTCATCTAAATTTTGGGTATGGTGAAAGAAATCATAATAAAAGATGGAATTGTTCCGTGATATTTTCATTAATATTTTAAAGTTTAAACGATTCTTACAGGTTAACCTGTTGCTATGGAGACAATAATTATGTTGTTGCAGATACTATGACGAGGAGGCAATAATATTTACAAAATTTAAATTCTTACTTGTTACACTAAACGCAAGTAAGATTTTAGTTTATTTATTGTTATAATTGTTTATATAGACAAATAGCATGTCATAGTTGTACCTACGACCTACGAATACAAATTCTACAATAAATAAGTGTTATTGGAGCATTTGAATGTTTGCTAATATTATGCAGGTTAGTCAAAGTTTGACAGAATAAACAATGATTATTAGCCGTGGCAGAATCTAAAAAGTATAGTTGACCGTATTTCGGATGCTGGTTGTTTAAACCAATGTCGCTAATTTTGTGATAAATTAAACATGTACACGGGAGGTCTGTAATCTTGAAGAAAACCGATGTTGGCTTTTTGGAAAATTGTTCCGTTTCAAAATTACAATCAATAAGCTGTTGGAAGTAATTATTCCAGATGGGTGCACGCTAAAAATCTAAAAACACGGGAGGTCTGTAATCTTGAAGAAAACTAATGTTGGCTTTTTGTGGAAAATTCTTCCGTTTCAAAATTACAATCAATAAGCTGTTGGAAGTAATTATTCCAGATGGGTGCACGCTAAAAATCTAAAAACACGGAGGTCTGTAATCTTGAAGAAAACCAATGTTGGCTTTTGTGGAAAATTCTTCCGTTTCAAAATTACAATCAATAAGCTGTTGGAAGTAATTATTCCGGATGTGTGCATGCTAAAAATCTAAAAAACACGGGAGGTCTGTAATCTTGAAGAAAACCGATGTTGGCTTTTTGTGGAAAATTGTTCCGTTTCAAAATTACAATCAATAAGCTGTTGGAAGTAATTATTCCGGATGTGTGCATGCTAAAAATCTAAAAAACATGGGAGGTCTGTAATCTTGAAGAAAACCGATGTGGGCTTTTTCGGAAAATTGTTCCGTTTCAAAATTACAATCAATAAGCTGTTGGAAGTAATTATTCCGGATGTGTGCATGCTAAAAATCTTTGCAAATCATGTAGCAAATTGGAAAAGCCTTCTTGCTCGACGGTTAAATGACCAATAATATAATTTTCTTCTATCACTTGACTCTTAAATTGTCTGTCGTTAACGTTGATAAACTGGCACAATTCGTCTACAGTTAAATGATGGAAGTTGCCTTGATTTGTAATGTCAAGTTGTTGGCAAATGTAAATGATTTTGGAATTATGCACGTCTCCAAATAACAAATCGGAATTGATGGTATTAGTATCCCAAATGCTCATCGACCTTTTTGTATTTTGAAAAGAAGTTTCAACTGGCCCACTTGGATTTTCGTTGTGTATCTGAAAGATGAAAAATTTATTAATATTTTATTACCAGTGTTGTGTACAACCATAAATTTATAAAACAAAATTTAATTTAATATCAAAATTTTATATAAAAAATTTTTTAGTTCGAGCAAAACGAGGCAGATGTCGCCAATAGCAGGTTTTACAAATTCAAATGGGGTTCAAAAGTTAAATTATAAACTATAAATTTTTAAACAACGTTATTTGAAAGAAATTTTAGCTTAAAATTATTGTTGATGTCACATAAAAAATGGAAGGTCACATTTTCCTTAAAGAAATGTGGTGTAGTTCCAAATGGAGTAGCAACTTTCGTGAGCAAGCTGTACAACTTCAGACAAAAAGGTGGTAAAACAATGTGGCATCATGAAACAGGTGGAACCAGGTGATCTAATTTTAGCAGACAAGGGATTTCTTTTAAAGGATTTGCTTCCCCAAGACGTACATTTAAATATTCCTCCATTTCTAACTACTGCGCAATTTACACCTGAACAGATGTAGCAAACCGAGTCCATAGCCCGAGCAAGAATTCTCAAATTTAAAAAAATAATGGAAAAGATTACACAAATAAATTGAAAAAAAGAATTTCAAATACCTAATATTATACTGGGTGGTCAACTAAGGAATTTCGATTTACAAGCGCTCTAAAATTGTTTTGAATAGGAATAGAGAAGTGGAGTTGGTCTTAAACGAAGGAAGGGCTCATGGAAATTCAGTCGCCATGGTTCGCTGGACGGGTGAGGAGCGTTCGTTCTGTGTGCGCGCTTATTACCAAAATCAAAATTCTTGCACTATTGTGCGTCGTCGTTTTCGTGCACATTATGCTTTGCACAATCTTAACCAATGTCCGAGTGCTCAACTCATTCGGAAATGGGTCAGAACATTCGAAGAAACTGGTTCGACATTGCCCCAGCGAGTGATAAACCGTCGACGGTCTGTGAGAAACGATGCAAACGTAGAGCGAGTGAGAGCATCTGTTCGCAACCAACCGGGCCTCTCGACACGCCGGCGCGCGGCCGCTCTAAATGTGAAGAGATCGTCATTGATAAACATTCTTCATAAAGATTTACATGCACCCTACAAGATCCAATTAGTGCAGGAATTAAAGCCAGGGGACCATCAACAACGCCTTGATTACGCCAATGAAATGGTGAACCGATTTCAAGCGTACGACAACATTTTTTTCTCTGATGAAGCCCATTTTCATCTGAACGGCTATGTAAACAAACAGAATTGCCGGTATTGGTCTTCAGAAAACCCCAAACAGAAACATGAAACTCAATTGCATAGTCTGAAGGTCACAGTTTGGTGTGCAATACACGCACAAGGCATTATTGGCCCGTACTTTTTCGAAGACGGACGCGGCCGAGCAGTAACAGTGGATTCTGATCGTTATGTGGACATGTTGAACAATTTTTGAACCAGCCCTTCAAGACTTTGATGGATACAATCAGGACACTTGGTTTCAGCAAGACGGGGCCACTTGTCACACTTCAAATCGGTCTTTACCTGTTATTCAGGCGCTTTTTCCTGAAAAATTGATTTCTCGGCGTGGAGACCTTCCATGGCCCCCCAGAAGCCCGGACTTGACACCTTGCGACTTTTACTTATGGGGATACCTCAAAAGTGTAGTCTACCGCAACAATCCCCGCACTCTAATTGCGTTGAAGGAAAATATCCGCCAGGAAATTCAAGCCATCGGTCCAGAAACTTTGCGACGTGTTTTCTAAATTTCGGGGTTCGACTCGAAGAGTGCCAGCAGAAAACGGTGGACACTTGGAGAGCGTAATTTTTAAGAAATGAATTTCCAAAGAGCTGAACATTATTTGTAAAAAAAAAAATTAAAATTGACTTGAAAGTTTTTGTTTTATTTCTCTTTTAAATCGGAATTCCTTAGTTGACCACCCTGTACTTATGTAATTCAAATACTGCCAACCCTGAAAATAATTAAAATGTTAAACAAAGCAATTGAATTGTTGAACAAAACAGTAGAATTATTACACAAAACAATTGCAATTTTGAATGACGTAATAGCTTTTTTGTATAAAGCAGTAAAATTGTTGAAAACAATTGAAGTGTTAAATCAATGATAATTGGATTTTTTAAATCAAAATAAATGAATTACTAATTCGGCAAAAAAACAATTGAAGTATTAAATTAAAATGCCAAACAAAACAGTTGAATTATTATTTAATCGAAGATTAGCATTTTTGAACAAAGTAGTAGCTATATTGCTGAAACAAAAAATTGAATTATTATTAAGCCAATCAAAAACAATGGAGGAGTTTCACTTTTTTTAAGTAGAGCTCAAACTGAGAAATCAGTTTTTTTTTAAATTTTTTTGAGTGCGTTTAGCATGAGAAAAAATTATCGAAATTCAAAGAATCAGGCTTATGACGCATTTTGATTGGTTAATCAGTGGGAAAATTAAATATTTTTTTAAATTGTACGGAGGGTTTTGAGACCAATCAATCGCATTTTCATTTCACTTTCATATTCATGTTATTTCAAAAATTTAAAACTAAAGAAACTCCTCAATTAAAAAAGGACTTACTGAACTTCTCATAACAAATTCTGACTTCTCTACATTTTCCATTATTAAAATTGGTAATTTTTGTTAACTTTTTGATATTTGTGAAATTTTAAAAATAAAATCAAGATCGATTAAACGAAAAACATCCTAAGATTATAATATAGAAAAACAGCTTAATGCAAATTAAAAAAAAAATTAAAACGTAACTTTTATAATTTTTTTTAAATTGCATATTATTTCCATAACAAAATTTCAGAAATTTGTGTATAAACGATGTTTGATATAATAAAATTATCATATAGAACAAAGAAAATTATCCTTACCTCATAGTAAATAAATTTTTGGGCAAATTCGTGTAAAAAAAAATTGGTTGTACATATAATGGGTAATAATAAAACTCCACGCAATTAAACGCAAACGTCTCCTAAGGGTGAAAAAAACATTGACATGCCAAAAATATTGGGTAGGGTACGGGAACTGGGCCTCGAAAATAGCAAATTCCCTATAAAAATGGTATAATATTATGAAAAAGAACATTATTAGAAATATTATAAGCTAAGGATGATTCAAAAATTTTCACGTTTAGGCATTAAAAACTCAAAAATTGAAATACGTATCCATGATAGGCTACATTTGAACCTCAAGCCCCGCCCATTTTGAATTGTTTGTAGCAATTTTACAAAAAATTACGTATTTTATCACATTTTTGATGCAGACGTCACATATGTGTACTGTTATTTGAATAAAACATGGAATTGCATCGATTTAAGGAGTATTTTCTAAAAAAAATCACTTTTTGTGTGAATTCGTTTCTGAGGTGTTGCACTGTCAAAACCTATTCTCCGCAGCCGCCCTCGCCCCTCCGGTGCTCGTACGGCGCTCCGAACGGTTTTGACACGTGCTAAACTCATTAAAAACATCCCTTAAGCGGCTCCAACTCGAAAAGTTTCCAAGTTGACGCGGCGGATCTCAGGAGCGATTAATCCCCACTTTTCGATGCTCTAGTAGGCCCCGCCCCAGCACCTTTCCATGCATATTGAAATGCACGTACTGTCATGAAAATGAATAATTTGCCCGATTTCGTGATTTTCAAAATCGATTTTTGGCGTTATTATTGCAAATATCGAATTCATCCTTAGTACATTCCACTCGTATTAACGTTCTCTACCTAATTCTAAAAACATTTGTAAAATAATCACAGGAAAAAGGCCCAGTTGACGTACTTGAACCAAAATATTTAATGTTCTTTTACGAAAAAGAATTAAACAAATACGAATAATGCTATAAAAAAGTTTTTCGCTGCTGAAGCATGGGAAAAGTCAAAAAAATAAAATATAGTATACTGAAAAAAAAGCCGAATCACTAAAATTGATTCAATTGGAATCTAGTTTTAAATCAGAATAGATGATGGTTTCATTTTAAATTCCTTAATTTCGTTAGAAAAAATTATAAAAATTACGAATTTCAAATTTTCAGTTCAAAAATTCATTTGATTTTTTTTTAGATTTATGATATTTTGTTGTTGGTTCATATAACTTAATTTATCATACTTACAGTGCCAATTTACCCATTATTAATAGCCCATAAAAAAAAAGTACAGCTGTGTTGGGTTTTTCAAATTATTCATAATTAAAAAAATTATGAATTTATTGAAAAATTAAATCTGATCTTATAATAATTAATTAAATACCTTTAGAAAGAAACTTTTATACCCATTAACTAAATTTATCAATTATTTCGATTAATAAAATCACTTGATTACTAAATTCAGAAGTTCGTTTAAATTAGTTCGACAACTTAAATTTTGTCTCGGCACAGTAAAACAATTAATTAGAAAAATAATGCTGTTTATAATATCAAGTTTACATTTC